>VZTZ01042038.1:658854-710283 GCA_013400955.1 Drymodes brunneopygia | reverse complement strand
TATATATATATATATATATTTGTATATATGCAAATCTATCCTGTATGCTCATGCACCAAAGCTGCCTGGCTGTCAGGGAGAACAGGAGGAGGATTCAGCAGCCTGCAGCTGCCACAGCTCTGGTGCAGAGCTCTCTGCCCCACTGCCTGCTGTCCCACTGGGACTGGCATCACCACCCTGCTCCCAGCAAGAGATTTCAGATCCTCCTGATTCAACAGCTTTGCTGGATTGCTGGAATTTAATTACTGGAATTAGTATGGAAATTAAATATATCAAAGCAGGAGTTTGCCAGCGAATTGAAACAGACCCTGCAATGTGCTGTAGTGCTGTATTTAGCTAAATGCAGTCAGGTCTGGGTACCTGGGGCTGTCCTTTCTCTTGCTGAAACAAAACAACCTGCAGGTTATTATCAGCCCAAATTGTCTCATTAGAGATAAGGAGGCTATCAGCATGGACAGAAAGAGCAGGATTTGTCTCCCAAGCACGGGCTGATTACAGAACTTCCCCTGCAGGGACAGCAGGGAGGGATTTTATCTGCCCATGGGCAGAGCTGGATGGGCACAGCTCGATGGAACTGGACTTGGGTACAAGAACAAAACTCACAAACTCTCTCCATTCAAACTCGATTCTGATGCTGACTGAGCCCTTGAGCAGGCCCAGGTCTGTTCTTGTCACAGATCTGCAGCAGCCCCAGGGCTCCAAACGCACCCAGGGACTGTCCCCAAGGCAGCAGTGACCCTCTGGGGCTGAATACATCTGCTTAATGTGCTGCCAGCCCTAAATTATTACACAATCCTTCCAGATTCCCTTAGCCCGTGATGATCCATGAGCATACCTGAAGGCAGGTAATTAAGAATTGAAATTAGAATTTTTATTTCGGGCAGTTAATTTCGGTCCGAGTTGACGGAGGATGTGTTGTGGAGCTAAAAGTAAAAATAAAAATAAAAATGTCTTTGTCAGTGAGCCAGCAGAAAACTCCTAGCTGGATTTTTTTTCATTCTAACTTCTACAGAAATCCCTGTTGAAGCTGCTAAANGCTACCAACTATAAACACAGCACTCTAGAAAAATCAGGGCAACAGGCAGGGCCCTTTGGGTTGGTCCTGCCTGGAGATTCAACTGCTGCTCTGGAAGCTGGGTGTTTCTTCTGTTGCCAGCTGAGCACACAGGAACACATCCCTGTGCTCAGGAGCTCCTCACAGACAGCACAGGATCCACTGGTGAACGTTGCTGCTGGAAATGTTCTTTGTATGGAAAGAGAACAACCCTGAGGTTCTCCCTTCCTACTCAAATAAAGCTGATGCTTTAACCCTGATAATATTAAGAATTAATTCAGGCACAGCTCTGAAGCAAGCACATAATTTTTTTTTTTTTAAAAAGGCTTTTTCTTTGAGATGCGATATATTATTGCAGATCACCAAAGAGAATAATACATTTAACTCATACACCCAAAATGCATTCACATGGCAGTAGAAAAGCACTCATGTGAAATCATTCTACTCGAGTCATTATTTTTCACCTAAAAATGGCACTTTTTCTTTGAATCCTGACTATTCCCTCTAACTTAATCAGTGGGAAACAAAGAGTGAAGTTGTGGTCAAGGGCTCTTCAGACTGAGAAATAATAGAACTTATAATTTGAAAATCTCAGATGCTTGACACTCTCACAGTCTTTTCTTTGCAGAAAGAAACAGAAAATTTTAAACTGATGGCAAAAAGCAGAGCTTGGAAAGTGCCCCCCTTGCTGAAGTTCAGCTGCACCAGAAAAAACAGGATACAGGGAATCAGAGAAAAGTTTCTTCAGTCCAAAGGAAGAAGAGCCCTGACTCTGCTGGACACAAATGTGAGAACAGCTTCTGGATAAGGATTGATCCAATGGAAATATGAGAGTACCAATAATATTCAGCTTTTATTGAAAACTGGGAGTTTATCCATTGAGTGATCCCCTCAGAACTCACTCACACACTGCTGCTCTGTTCTGTGCTCCGACAACCATTGTGTTTCAGGAATTTTGGGTATCAAAATGCATTTTTCAGTCTACAGTGCAAAGATTCCTCTAGAATCATCTCCCTGACAAGCAAGGCCTGAGAAATTTCAAGTGCAAAACCATCCCAGCCTCACACTTTGATGTCAGTTAAACTCTTCCTCAGCTCTGGGCTTGTCTGAAGTTTCACCACACATAATGTGGTCTGTAATATAACTTAAATTGATTAATCCTTTTTTAACCTTTTTGTAAAGGAAAGTATTTGAGCTTTAGCATAAATTTTTTACTCTTAAAGGATCCTGGTAATTTTTTTAAACTACTTTAAAAAGCTGTTCTAAAGGTCTTGGGGGATATGTCAGCATCCCAAAATTGTCCTTTATGTGCATTTGTTTTCAAAGACCGCTCTCAGCACCTGTGGGTTTGCAACTCAGATCTTGTGCAGGTTTCAGAAATGGGGAACAAGAACAGGCATAAACTCAACTCCCACAGACAAATACTGCACGAGGTCCAGAATCTCCACAATAAGGATATTTTTGTGTACTTCCTTCAAAGGATGTTCTTTTCTAAGAAAAGACTTCTAGACTTCTCCTGCATTGTCAGTTCCTCTCAATGCTTCCATGGAAAAGGGGGGTGGCAAAAAGGAAAATCCAGGATCAGCACAAACCCCAGGCAGCTGCAGGGGAGCAGGGGATCTCACAGACATCACCAGAGCCCAAAGAAAGAGAGAGCAGCCAAAAGAGCACCTCATACTGAAAATCTGCATTTTGGCAGAATGGCAGCCAGAATCTGTGCTGTGTTCCACCTAAACTTACAGAGATGGCAGGAGGAGCTCCCACTCTGTCCTGGTCTACAACTGGCCCAAAAATGAAAAAAATCTCACAACCAGAAGAGTGGGAATTTTATTGTTGCTGGAGAGATCTAAAAGGCAACACCTGTTCCTCCTTTCCACACACTTTTCTGTCATCCCTGCCCAGCTGGAATCAGAGAAGGAGGGGCCACATTCCTTGGAACACCAACACTTGTGTCCATTTTCATTCTTTCCAGCGTGCCACTCTCCACCACTGAGGCCCTTCCAGAGGTGCACACCTGCCTCAAAGCAGGCAACAGCAAAATAAAATTTCAGAAGGAATCTGGGAGCTCCTGACAAGTTTTGCAGCCCGGGCTGGCAGATGCAAGGCTTTCAGATAATCATCAAAACAGTTGGATGCTTTCTGAAGCTTATCTGAGCCAAACAGAACCTGGGGCCCTTCTGAGGTTTGTCCTGCTCTGGTTTGGATGGGCTTCAGACACTCCTTGTGTGGTGTTGGGGAAGGAATTCTCTTTGTTGTGCACTCCTGTGCCATATCACCCAGGCTCATGTGTTTGCATTTGCAGCCTCTGCTGTTTGATCCTCGGCAGTGGATTCTGTGCAGACACAAAAAAAATTAGCAGTGACGCCGGGGAATTTGTACAAATGAAACAAGAGGCGACGGGAAAAATTATTAAAAAAGAGTAGCCTGGATGGGATTTCTCTGCTAAAGGCTAAATAATGTTAATTTCCTAGAAACTGATCCAACCTTTCCAATTGGTGGCTCA
This sequence comes from Drymodes brunneopygia, assembly GCA_013400955.1. NCBI lineage: Eukaryota > Metazoa > Chordata > Aves > Passeriformes > Petroicidae > Drymodes > Drymodes brunneopygia. The sequence goes on along the minus strand of VZTZ01042038.1, from coordinate 706,726 downwards.
GCACTGCAGGCAGCACATCTGCTTGTCCTGGGCTGGGGAAGGACTTGGCATCCTTCCTCCTGTGGTCAGCAGGGTGTCCAGGAGCTGATGCTTTGCTTGATGTGGCAAAGCTGCTGGGTTCCAGGAATAATGATGGCCCAAACATTATCCAGGGAATAAACAAATACTTTTTTTTTTTCCTTTCTTCCCCGCTCATGATAAAGCCTATCTTTTATAATTTATAGATAGCAGCCTGGTATCTTATCAGGGAATAAGAGACATGAATGAGTGCATGGCTTGTTGTGCCACTAATCAGCTTTTCAGCCTGTCCATCAGGTTTCTATCAAATTTGAGGGGGGAAAAGTTTAAAAGGCACTGAATCCCTGCAAGCTTTGTAAAGAAGCAGCAGAAAGAGAGAGAGAGGTTATGAAGGTTATCCAGTGAGAAAAAGGCTGTACTGTGAGCCAGACCTTTCTTGGACACCAGGTCATCTGCTCCTAAAGCTTCTCTCACCTCCAATGGACCTTCTAAAGCAGCCCCAGAATCTGCCCCAAGCGGGCTCTGATGTCTGATCTGGGCTGTGACCACAATCAAACATTTAAAATAAAAAAAGAAAGCCATCTAGATCAATGAACCACAGACCCAAACACAAATCTGGTTTCCTTACATTCTCTACCCATGCAGGTCCCTGTTGGAGTTTTTTTTTGACCAAACTTTTGCAAAGAGCACTTTGAGCTTGGTGTGAAAATCTGGCTCTGTGCCTCTGCTGGAGTTTCTCTCTCTCTTTTCCTGTCTATTTACTGAGAGCAGCACTGAAGGACTCGCTCCAGAAGATGGCACAAGGTCCAGCCCTAGCTCCAGTCAGGCTGAAATCTGGATTGTCAGTGTGAAAGGGAGGGTCTGTGCATCCTGAGAGAGAGCAGGTTCCTGTCACTGCAAGAGAGGCACAGAGGGGGCTCTGACAGCACCCACCCATCACCATCCACCACTCCAGAGCCACATCAGAGCACAGGGAAGGGGGGAGGCTGAAAGCCTGAGGTGGAAGGTGACGGGAGAGGGGCTGAGAGGCAATTTGCTGGAGCAGTGTGGCTGTGTGAGTGTGTATCACATATCCTGGGGTGTGTGTGTCTCACACCCTGGGATAAGTGGCTCCAAGGGCAGTGATGGTCCCACCTGTGAAAGGCACCTGGCAGCTGCCAGCACAGCCAGGGCTGCTCTTCCTCCCCGAACCAGCTTATCAAGCAGCCAGCAGGCAACTCTCTGATTGTGGTCACTGTTTACCTGAGAAATGGATGAAATGCAGGCTGGGGTGTAACTGCCCTTTCAGCTCACTCTCCATTCCCAAAGCCCAGCCAATGGAAAACAATTCTATTTTTACACTGCCCTGACATCCAGCTGCCCAGCATGGGACACGCATTACTCTGGCAAGGAGCTGATAAGAAATTTGTACACCGGGGCATGAAATGAAAATGCAACAAGGCTGAAAGCCAGCCAGCAAAGCAGGAGTCAGCTCAGGGGCTGGCTGTCCCCGTGTCAAGATGCATTGGGTGCCTCGACTCGCAGATCACACCTAATTAAAATCTGCACGGGGGAGTTCGTGCCTGTCAGACCAAAGCATCACCATCAGAACATTCTGCACCTCTGGGAAGAGAACAAAAGGTTCCCCTCGACCACAGCCTGCCTGGAGCAGAGGCTGTTGTTGGAAATTTGTGAAGCACAGCGTTGCTTTAAAGGTGTGAACTCTTTCTGCACCCATAAGGTGGCTCTCTGGTGATAATTGCCATTGTCACCGAGAACATCGAGTCTGGAGAGCACCAGTGGGTGGGAAGGAAGCTGTAAAGTCCTGGCAGCAGCTTTTGAAGCCCTGTGAGGGCTTGCTGGGTAACTGCTGCTGGCTGCACGGGGGACAAAAATTGCTCTTGGGCAAAAAAATTGCTCTTGTAAGCATACATCCCATCAGTACAAGCAACACGTGGGACTCAGATGAAGGTTTCTACTTGCAAAAAGCCCATCATAAATCGTGATTCTCTTCCATCTTAGCTTCCATTTTCTGTAGACGTTCTTCCACAGCTGCAGTTCCTGCACGGGTTGGGCCGTGCACAGCACCTGCATGTGCTCAGAGCCTCCTCGCCATATCAAGCACGGTCTCGTGCCCATTTTTAGGTGGCATCTCTACCCTGAGGACCTGAGGCATCATGGGCCCATCGGACAAGGGACAACTCTCCCTTGTGTTGCCAATCTAAGTCTATCTTTGACACTGAAAGAGGCCCCTCAGCAGAGAGGCACTGGGGAGAGCCCGAGCAGCACTGCCAGCAGCCATCAGCATCAGCTGCTGTGCACAAATGGAGCTCACTGAGGAGTTTGTTGGCATGAAAAAGTTCATTTCAGACTGACAATCCATCATTTAGCTGTGGCACCGGCTCCATCACTTTGATTTTCCTGTGTTTTCACCTAATTTGTTCTGTTAGTGGTCATCTGACCAGCCAGGGTTATCAAAAGGGGTTAGAAAGGATCACGTTCAGAAAGAAAATTACAGAAGTTTTAGAGAAGGATAGGTTTTACCACCTCTGTGCCACCACCCCACAGCAATTTATCCATCTTCCTGCCTCAGCCCATCTCCTGGAATACATGAGGCACAGCCTGCAATTGCATTTTAGCAGCAGGTTGGAGTAATAGATGCTCCAAGGAGCAGTGACACTCCTGATGCGTGATGCTCTGTGCACCACGGGGAGCTGAAATCTCACTTTGTGTGCCTTATGGCAAGCCATAAATTCCTGCCTTTATGTGCTGGTGTAAAAACCCCTTTAACAAATCCATTGGAGCTGACTGCCTGGATCAATGTTATGGCAGGCAATAGACTCCCAACAGCATTCCTGTGAGGAAATATCCACACACCCTCGTTCAGGGGTGTAGATTAATTTAATATATTCATGACAACACGTGTTGGAGTGAAGAGATTCCTGTTTTCTGGTTGCTGGATTCATCCAACAGCTGTAAAAGGGCAAATTCTGTCCCCAGCACAGCTGCCCTGAGCACTCTCCTCAAACTCTGGATGTTCTGGACAGTTAATGCCGCTTTTTGTGCCCGTGTTGCCAGAACACAGCACGTTTTTAAAGGGTGGAATTCATCACTGCTCCTGTGGGCTCAGAGAGACAAGGTGGAAATACAGATGAAATGCACTGATAGCTTTGGGACACAACGGAGCAGGAATCATCCTGCATCCCAACCAAGCAGTACACCAGAATTTTATCATCACACGTGCAAAGGAATGCCAGGGAAATCATCTCACTGTGATGAATTTAAATGTATGCATGGCTGCAAGCACCAGAGAGGGCCTTTGATGTGAAGGCCCTTAGATAAGGAGAACATGAGGGATGGACTCGCTCTGACAGCTACACACACTGAATATTTAGATTATTGTATCACTTGGTGGAGGATATTGTTAAAATATACAACCCAAGAATTCAGGCCTCGTTCCATAAATTTGACCATCAATCTGCGTGCACAAACTTTTACTGGCATTTGATAATCCAGCAAACAAAGGATACTGCAAAAATCGTGGGCTGTGAGATATTCAGGGGAAATGACACAAGTATTAATCATTAATCACTCAACAACCAGCCCACAAAAAACACACAGTTTACATAGGAACAAAAGCTACTCAAATCAGCTGAGTGTTACAGCAGGAAAGGGATGGGAGGTGCAGGACTCTCCCAAAAGGTGCAGAGTGTCTGTGAATTAAACACAGATGCCTTTGGAGGTGGCTGCAAGGGAAAAAAAAATAAAGAATGATCTTTATCTGCGTGCTCAACGTTTCCCTGCTTAGAAAAAGCCTTGAAAAAGCCCTGGTTTATGGTGGATTTATCTCCCAGGAAAAAGGCTTGGAGCGAACTTTCATCTTTGTCACAAATCCTGCAAAGAGGTGACCCTGTCACTCACAGAGCCCCTGAGAGGGAGAGGCACCAGGGCTGCAGGAGAGGCTGTGCAGGTGCAGTGGGACCAGCTCTGCCAGGCTCAGAGTGGAGAAGGTGAGAGTTCCTCACGAGAAATCATCAGCAGGTGAGAGTTCCCTCACAAGAAATCAGCAGGTGAGGGTTTCCTCACTAGAAATCAGCAAGTGAGAGTTCCCTCACAAGAAATCAGCAGGTGAGAGTTTCCTTACAAGAAATCATCAGCAGGTGAGAGTTTCCTTACAAGAAATCATCAGCAGGTGAGAGTTCCCTCACAAGAAATCAGCAGGTGAGAGTTTCCTTACAAGAAATCATCAGCAGGTGAGAATTTCCTCACAAGAAATCAGCAGCAGGTGAGAGTTTCCTCACAAGAAATCAGCAGCAGGTGAGAGTTTCCTCACAAGAAATCAGCAGCAGGTGAGAGGAGTTTCCTCACCAGAAATCATCAGCAGGTGAGAGGAGTTTCCTCACAAGAAATCAGCAGCAGGTGAGAGTTTCCTCACAGAAATGATCAGCAGGTGAGAGGAGTTCCCTCACCAGAAATCATCAGCAGGTGAGAGGAGTTTCCTCACAAGAAATCATCAGCAGGTGAGAGGAGTTTCCTCACAAGAAATCATCAGCAGGTGAGAGGAGTTTCTTCACAAGAAATCAGCAGGTGAGAGTGTCCTCACAGGAAATCACCTTGACCCAAAGCAGTGCAGAGTTCAAAGCCAGGACTTTTCTCGACCCTGTGAAATTCAGGAAGGTTTTCCTGCCCCAAAGAGAGACCATGCACATTATTCCAACAGCTTTCAGGGATTTTGCATTCACTGCCAGGACATCATCCATCTAAGCAAGGAGCTCCCTCCTTCAGGTATCAGTTGGTTCAGCACATAAATCTCTAAGTGAGGCCAAGTTTCAGCACAGAAATTAATGTACAGTGCAGGGATCTCTGTGTGCTGAGGGCCTGCACTGGGATCTGGTGCTAACAGAGAGGATTGTTGATATTTTGGATGAAATGAAATGCTTTCCCCAGCACCATTTCACCATTCTCCCCAGTGCCAGCCGAGCTTGTCCTCTGCCTGACATGAATTAAAGTCCTAAATTAATTGTCACAACTTTAATCCAGCTCTTTGCCCAATTACTCCGTTCCTTGAATCATTAGGGTTCTGATGAGCTGGAAAACTGCAGTGTGGAAACCCCAAATTTCCCAGCTGCAGGTTCTCAAACAGGAGAGGAAAAAGGAGCCATAAACCAATTAGATATTTACATAATTTACATATTGCAGAATTCTAATGCATTGCAGAGTCAGGGAGCTCTCAGCCAGCAGAACCTTTCCAGACCCAAGGACAGACAGCTGCCATCCCCCAATTTCTCTGCTGTTTTTCTGCCTGCAGGAGGTGAATCCACAAGTGCAACCTGCTCAACCATACCAACCAATCTAGGAAAGTGAGCAGCCACCTTCCAGTGCTTCTATTCTGTGCTAATGTATTCCCATTTCCTCTGCAAAGCAATTTATTCAGCATGAACAATTTGTAATAATATATCGTACGTGGCCTGTGCTGCAGAAGCCTTTTCATATGTAATTAATATTTTATTAAATTTTAACATTGAATTACTTTCCTTACCCAATAAAAGATTATATTTTCCAGTTCACGGATGCAAATCTACTGATAAATAATGTAAGAAACGTTAAAATATCAACAGATATCAGTTTACTACAAAATAAATTAATTCCTTCCCCGGAGGGTGTTTAATCTCAATTATTGCTCACGGAGAGCGCGCACCGCTAACGAGTGAGCCAAGAACAACCCAATCCCTGCAAACATATTTGATAACTAAACTGCAGTGTGTTCCCAACAACCTCACCCCAACCCTGCTCCGAGGAACTGGGAACTCACAGAGATGTTTGCTCCTTCATTTCAATAATTTCTGTGTCTCCCAAGAGGAAGAGCCGGGGTGAGGAGCTGAGGGAATGCTGCAAATCCTGTGTTTATGGTCATTTTCAGAGCTGGGACACATTTTGTGGCCCCTGACTTCTCAGCTCCACTGAGAATGTTCAAGGACAGGTTGGACAAGGCTTGGAGCAGCCTGGTCTGGTAAGAAGTTCCCTGTCCATGGCGAGGGGGATGGAATGAGATCATCTGAGAGGTTCTTCCCAACCTAAACCATTCTACTCTTTCACAGGTTTCTGTAACGTCACTGGAGGTGCTTGAAAAGTCAAATGTGGGCAGGATAAAGTCATGCTGAGCTGACAGTTATTGCACTCACCTCTCTCTTTAATGTGGAAGGAGCAGCAGGTAATTTTTGGATAACTACCCTCCAGATAAATCACTCATCAATGCTCAGGAAAGGGCAACATTCTGGGCCTTCCTCACTGGAAATGAGATTAACTCCACCAAATCCACAGCCCAGAAGAGCTCTGTAACCATCTGATAAATGGGCTGGTTACTTTTTTGGGGTTTTAATATGACAAAAATGAAGGGAAGGTGCAAAGTCTGATGGGTGGATGGTGGAGTGTCACACACTCAGAGCTCAGAGGATGCTCTCACACTGCAGAAGCACAGCCCAGGTGTCCTGGTGGAAGAGGTGCTTCCATCAGCTCCACACTTCCCCCAGAAGTGACAGGAGGATTTGCAGGGCTTGGTGGGATGAGAGCAGCCTGATGGTGTCTGACAGCACTGGTTGCTTTGTTTTCCATGTTCAGTGGGATGGCAAATGAGAGCGTTGCTGTCACCAGAAAAGGAAATGAGAACCAACAGAGAGCACGAGCCAGGTCTGTAATGGCTGCACACAGATGTCAGCAGAGGAAACTTGAGGAGAATGTGATAAAGGCTGAACACTCAGCCATCCCCTGTTGGGTGGAATGTTCAGAGTAGCTGCTTGAGTGGGAACATGTGCAAAATGGGTGAATCGTGGGTGGACCCCCAGATGCAGGAGAACATCTGAGCTGATGGTGCTGGCACGGAGCACTGCTTGCATATTCATGCTGTCATTGTCCCTCCTGCCTTCTCTGCAGCTCCTGATTGCTCACAAGAGCTGCAGCTCCGAGATCACTGGGACACCCAGCTCACAGCAACACCCTCGGGTGTGGCCAGAGAAAAACGAGTTACAAGGAGGCAACCTGACAATTCCAGCACTGCCACTGCATAAACCTCTCTGTGGCCAGCTTGGCCACCTCTTGTGGTTATCTTTCGCTCCCACCACGAGTAGAAAATGCCAACCTTTAGAGGCTTCACAAGCTTAGAAGCTTCACAAGCTACACTTCTCTAAGGGTAAGTGTTTGCACCCTCGTGCAGAGTGTTCTGCAATGTTGTTTATACTCGTGGCCAAAGCTCCCGTCTACTTCCAGAGTCCTGTTAAAGGGTTTGTGCATAAATCAGTGAAATTCTTCATCTTTGCAGCTACAGCAAGTGGACAGCATTGGTTTGAGAGTATCTCTAGGAAGCTGGACGTGGTCAGTGCTAATACAAGAGCATCCTGTCCTCATGGCCACCTAAACCTGCACCACCACTGAGTGCAATCAATTAGAAAAACAATAACAAAGCACTGTGTGATATGGAGAGAACATGAAAACCATGGTAGAGGCTGCCTGGAAATAAACTCACCATCTCTCACACCCCTATTACAGATGTTGCTGTTGCTTCCCCAGAGTTTTTCACCTCCCCCTGCCCATGAATACCTGTGCAGGCTGCTTGGAGCTGAGTTCTTGGTGTGAGATGAAGAACGGAATGAGCTCCATCCCCACTGGTGGCATCTCTGCCATCATTCACATTTTCTAGTGTAAGCTGATATAAGGTAATGAAGGTGGGTGTTGTACTGCTGGACACAAAAGAAACATGTAGACTTTTCACTAGTAGGTTAGGCCCACTCAGACAGGACCAGAAAAAGGGCCCTGCCTTTTTTTATTTTCATATTTTATATATTTTTTAAGACAATCATGGATTGGTTAATGAGGTTACTACTTCTATAAATTTTATAAGATAGTGATACAGTTAATCATCTTTCTCCACCTTAGGAGAAAGGAATGAAAATAATTTAGAGGTTTAAAACAATTTAGGTCTGTTACAAAAACAAGGATTATGTTTATAGAAAATGTATGAGAAATTTTACTACAGAAATAAAAACATAGAACAGTGCAAAAACCAGGGTGACAGGTGGGGAGGGTTTTTTTCCATCCTTACCAGATCAAAACCATGACACACACACCCCTCAGTTATCCCCAGCCACTGCCACCCTGTGCTGCCTCTGAGCCCTCACCTCCTGCATCTCTCACACATTCCCATGCCCTGAAAATCAGATCAGGAATTTTGGACTTGTAAGCTCAGTGCTGCAAAAGCTCCTGCACCTCCTAAATTAACATTTTATGTGCTCTGGCCATAACCTTCTGACATAGGTAACTCACAGGGGCAGCCAAGGGGACATGCAAATCTACTGGAAATTAAGAGCTAAATATAATATTTAGGGAGTAAATAATCTATATAAAAGCAGAGGTATGACCCTGCCTGCCTGATGCAGAAGAATGAGCTGCTATACCAAAGTCTCTGATGGAAGACAGATTGCAGATTGATTGTTTTTTGTTAAATAACTCCTTTCCCTCTAAATTCAACAAATTATATGTCTTATGCAATTATTTCTTTTTCCTTAAAGCTAATCTGTGAGAACACAGAACCAGTGCATATATACAAATTATCAAAAAAATCTGGATTTCTTACACCAGGGTATAAACTGGAGTAAAAACAGCAGCACATCAGGTAATTAATACAGCCATTTGTGCAACTTTAAACTGATTTATATCAATACAGACTTCCCTGTGCTGTGATTTTTGTTCACTTCTGGATTTCTCCACGAAGTTTTTCCACTTCTTACATGAAGCAACTTAGTGCAAATGTTATAAATCCAAACACAGCTCCTGAGGGATCCCCTTCCCCACGGGCTGCCAGCCCCATCAGCACCCACCTTGCACAGCTGGGCTTTGCCAGGCACTCCATCACAATTCACAGAATCTATGGCTATCCAGAAGAGAAAATTCATGTTATGTCAACCACAGGCAAAATTGATGAATTAGAGGCTCCAAAGATATTTTTTGCCCCGCATTTTCATCTCTTTTGTTCTGCAGCTCGGTGCAGAGAGAGCTCCAAGCTGGAATGAGCAAACGTTATCCAGGGGCTGCTGGGCTTGGTCTGTGCTGATCCTCAGCCCAGACACCACCCTCTAAAGGTGCTTTTTTTATGTCAGAGGGTTTTTAATTGGGAAACAGCCTAGGAAATACTGCCATGTGTTGGATCCAAGACAAACAGGCTCTGAGTAAAGCTGGCACCTTTCTCCAAGTGGCTTTGGGCAGCTCACTCGGCTTCTTAGGATCTCCTCTGGAGTAGTGAGGGTGGGATCAGGGCTATTGCACAGATAAACTGATGGAAAAATGCTAAGAATTAGCTGTTTTAGCACCAGATCTAATCCTTGTGTTCTTCTGGACTAATCTGATCTGTGCAAGGAGTGCACGAAAGGGAAAAAGAAGGAAAGAAAGCAAAGAGCAGCAAGGTGCCAACAGTCGATGCCCGATCAAACCAAGCTGCACCTGATTTGTTTCCATACATCTCTCAAGCTGCAGCTTGTCAGAGCCACCTGAATAATCCTGCTATAATTCCAATCCATATTTCTAGCTAAAGAATTGGAAATCTTTAGCATGCAATTAATAGAGCAGGCAGTGACGCAGACCATCCATCTGCCCCTGTGCGCCGGGCGAGCTTTAATAACCAACACACCCAACAGGCTGGAATAATTTAGAGCCCATATTTATCCTCAGGAGAGGCTCTTGCTGGCTAAAGGTTTCACCACTTCCTCATAAATTTCAGGGCTGAGTGTGCAGGTAGGGGAGGGGAGGAAGAGATTTGTGGGGGGAATTCTGTGCAGGTGAGTGACAGCCCCTAACAACGCCTCCTGGAGAGGGGAAGTTGCTTTTGTGCAGTCATTTTGAGGCATTAAATTTTGATAACTCTTTAATCACTGCGGTCTGATGAGGTGGAGGCAGCAGGTGAAGGGGGAATCCATCATGTCAGTTCAGGTGCTCAGCTCTCTTCCTGCTGGGAACATCCAGCATGGCACAGGAGGCTGGGGCTCTCCTCCTGCAGAGAAGGGATTTTGTAGCCTTCCAAGGATCTTTGATTTCCCTGAAGAAACCCCTTCATGTGGTCAGTAGCCATCCATAATCCCAAAGAAAAACAAAAAAGTGTTGCTCAAAAAAAAGTGCAAAGGGCTTAGATTGAAATCTAAGCTGCTTTAATTTTAAAATTGGTCAGGATGGGTTATTTTGTCCTGGCAGTGTTTGTTGCAGGTGGCACTGCAGACCTGTGATGCACTGTTTAGTTTTCAATTCACACTTAATAAATGTCAGCTGAGAAAAACATAATTCCCCAGTGACACTTGTGGCCTCTCAGGTGTTGTTATTTTTATTATGAAGTTCTTGCAGTTTGTCCCACAGACTATCTAAACAAATTATTTCCTGCAGGTGGAAGAGCAGTCAGCACTCACAGATCCCAGGAACCACCAGCACAGAGTCACTGGTGCAGGTAAATTGCTCAAAGGTTTGAGGTGTTGAGGCTCACAGAGAGGAAGGAAATACCAAAAATCCTTATTTTACAGCAGCTAGAAGAAATGATTTTGGCTCTTTCAGCAGGGATAAAGACATTGCTTGGTTATTCCTGCTCACATTGAAGTTCAGCAAGGTTATTGCATGTGAATATCTCCCTGTCAGGCCAATATTGGAACAGTTCTACCTTGCACTTACCCCAGTACCAAACTGCTTTTGGGGGAGAGTGGATTTGGACAATTTTTGCTATTGGGAGAGTTCCTTGAGGTGACATTCATGCAGCCAGAAATATTCAGCTGGTTCTCACCACCTTCTGTCAGCACCTAAACTCCTTATTTACTAATTTGATGTTAAATTGTCCCAAGACGCAGAAAAACTCTAACGAAATTTTTAAATCTGAGCAATTCCTCTTTGTCCTGTCAGGGAGGACATCAGCAGTCTGTCAAACACAATCACAACACAGCCACATCTTCCCCCTACTCAAGGAAACATAACTGAATTTAGGGGTTTCACCATCAATAATAGTTCTTAAGCTATTCTGTTACTAATAGCCTTTGAAAAAATTGGTATGTATTTATAGAAAAGGCAAATATTGTGACAACTGAGCCACAATTTTAGGGCTGCTGCTGTTGAAGTGGTTCCTATTATGAAGGCACATAATTTTCTAATTGTCTGGAGGCCAGTGAGGCTTCCAGCCTCCTTCTGAACCCTTATCATAAAATTTAAGAGTGTTCAGAAAATAAATCCCTTTCAGAGCAAGGTTCTGCCAAACAAAACCCGAAGAAATTTTGTGCTGAATCCTCTTTACATCTTGAAAACACAAGGATCTCACCACAAGTTTTTCCTTCCTCCTCCCCCAGTGTTCTCTTTATTTTGCCTACAAACTCTTTATTTTGCCTACAAACTCTTTGTTTTGCCTACAAACTCTTTATTTTGCCTACAAACTCTTTATTTTGCCTACAAACTCTTTGTTTTGCCCACAAACCCCAGTGTCCTGTGTGGCTGCCCTGGTTCAGGGGCTGCCCTTCAGCTTGAGGAGGCTTTAAAAGTGGAATTTCAACCGTCTGAACATCAGCATTCCCTCTCTTGCAACAAACATTTTATCTCTCGGAGGCAAAACCTTTTAATTGTTTCATCTCAACCATTCAAAGGAAAACATTCCTTCATTTAAAGTCAAACTTCCAACGAGACACTGAAAGCAACAATGATCACCTTTTTTTTCTGGTCTTTTACCTCCACATTTCTCATTTTTTTTTCCCTCTATTGTCAGGAGCTGGAAAAAAATTCAGCTTCATTCCCTTTATATGCAAAACTTTACAAGCAGAATCTCTAAAAGCAAATAGAAGTGAGGCTTAGGATTTAAAATCCACCAACAGAAAAAGAAAGCAAGCAAGCAACACCACAAAGCAGGGATGGATGTTTTACCACTGATGACTTTTTTAGAAGAGAGGCTGAAGTGCCATTTAGAATACATCTGCTCACTTGCCATTATGTTCCAAAGAATTGGTTTCCAAATGAAATAAAGCCTCTTGGGTTCTCAAAAGAAGAATGATTTCTTTTCTTCTCTCCCCCTTCTCACAAACAGCAGCCAGTTCTGCCTTGTTTTCCCGTGAAGGAAGTTCTGCTTAACAAGAACAATCCTTTCCATCTCACCCTTTCTTGAGGGCACCCTTCTCCTCCTTTTATCTGTTTCTCAAAATTATCTGTCCCTCACACAATCTCTCACCTTTAAACCTTTACAAAAAAATTGATTCCAGGCTTTCTGAAAACCTCTCCAGCTCCCACTTCAAAGATTCGGATCAGCAGAGAAGCAGTGAGACAGGACAGGCTTTCCTCAGTTCCCCCCACCTCTAAATCTCCTCTCCATAAACCCCTTCTCCACCAGAGCCTGAATTCCTGTCTGCACTGAGGTCATTCCTCTCCATCCCACCCCAAAAGTCCTTCCAGAGAAGCTGTGAGGTGACAGAATTCCCAGAACAAACTCTGAGCAGCCCTGGGAGCTGCTGCCTGTCCCCGGCGATGGGTACAGCCAAAAACAACCCCACGGGGAGCCAGGAATGTCACCAGGAATGTCACCAGGAATGTCACCAGGAATGCCACCGGGAATGTCACCGGGAATGTCACCAGGAATGTCACCAGGAATGTCCCCAGGAATGTCACCAGGAATGTCACCAGGAATGTCACCAGGGCTCAGCTCCTCCAGCCTCTGGTGGCTTTTTTGGGGATGATTCTCTCCTGGATAACCCTGAACTCCTGCAAAGGGCACGGTGTGTGGGTCTCATGGACACCCCACAGCTCCCACCTGTCCCACCAGGACATTGTCTGAAACCCTGCCTGAGCAGCAAATGTGATGGCATTTCCTCCCAGCTCCTGCTCCCCCTCACTTTGTTTGCTTGCAGATATCAGGATTTAAAGCCCTTGCCTTCAGGTTCTTATCAGAATTTGCTGTTGATAGCTTTTAGTGAAAGTTATTATTAGGCAACTTTTCACTTTTATCTCTTATCACTTTCTGCTCCAGAAAACCTTATCACTCCTTTCTCTAAGTGTATGATAATTGGAGCTTTGCAATTACAGGTACAACACACAGAGATTTAATGGATCAATTTGACAAGCTGAAAGAATTCTGGTTCCCTTATCTATTTAGCATTTAAATAGTGCTTTTTCCTAATTAGTCTGTAGTTATAGTTACCAAAGTAATTGTCAATGACTATAACCACAAATAAAGCAGATCTGTCAGAGCAAGCCTGATCTAACACTGGATCAGGACCTTTCCCAGGAAGGAGCAAATTCTCTACAAGGTTTCAGTCAGAGCCAAATGCCTCCTGAGGTTTTAGAAGAGTTGGATTAATGAACAATCCCCGAGTGAATCAAACCAGACACCTGCTTTCAGACTTTTCACGGAGTAGTTAGAACAGAAAAAAAATCAGGTTTTGCTGTGCACTGCTTGGAAAGTCCATTTGTGCCTGGAGCCCTGTGGTTCAAATCTCTGTCTGTGAGCACTCGTGAGAGCCCAGGAAATGTCAGAGCTCTGGGGCAGAGGCAGCTGTGTCCCCACAAAAACCTTCCCACAGATCAGAAAAGTAACACAAAAAACAATGAGAAAAGAAACATCAAGGTTTTATCCTCCCCTTTGATGTGTGACCTAATGGTACAAAAAATAATAAAAAAAAAAGGTATTTTCATCTTGGTATATAAGAAACATTTGTTCTGTTGTCCTGGAAAATCAATTAAAAATGAACACAGGATTTTTTCCTCCTCATGTGAAACCTCTGTACTCAAAATGTGAGGGGAAACCTCACAAGTTTGGGGGAAAAAAGGTGTTTTCCCAAACCCCAAATGGTGGCCCAGAACAAGAACCATTCCAGCAGTACAGAATCCACCACCACAAATCTGTGTGAGCAATTCCTGCACTCCACCTGAGCAGACACTTTCCTTCCTGGGGTCATTCCCATGAACCAAAAGCTGTGTGAGGGTCACACATCTCACAGCCAAACCTTCCTCCCTCATCCTCTCCTTCCCCCTTCCCCCAATTCCCCAATTCTAATCACAGCCCTGCTGAATGCATTCAGTTATACACAATTATTCAGGTATTATTTATGTGAATAATTTCCAAAGTATTTCCATTGCAAATGCTGCAGGATGTGCAGTTCACTCCCCAGAACAGGCAGTGAGCTTTAACCAGGCCACCACAAACTTCAGTGTCATTTCACTTAACTGAATGATATTTATTCAATATCATCCAGTTACTACTGAAAAGTGGAATGTCTAAATTTGAAACCTGAAACAGAAACATCTCATTCAGACCTAACCCTTTCTCTCCAGCCCTGAATTCACACCCTGCCCTCCCAGAGCCAATTCCCTGAGAGTGTGAAGATTTGGAAATTCAGTCTAAAAATGTCATCCTACAAGCTTTCCTACTTGTACAGAGATCATTCATAACGTCCCCCTTTGTCACTATGCAGAGTGAAAACAGAGAAGTTTTGATAACTTTTTCCTCAGCATTTTAAGAAAATAAAGCCACCTTTACATTGTGACAGGAAAAAAAAATGAACCTGTGCTACAACACAGAAAATTCGAGGTTTTTAATATAATAAATATGAAAATATATTTTCCAAGCGCTTTTCCCCAGCTTTATATAAGGATGCAGAGGAATCTTGTCAGCTGGTCCTGTGCAGATATTCATGGCAGGGAACTCGTGCATCCCTTGGAGAATGAATATTCACCAAGATTTGCACTATTTCATTGCTCCTGGGTGAAGAGCAGCAGGAATTTTCCAGCAGTACACACACCCTGCTCCAGCTCTGCACCACGATTTAGCTTCCTATTAGGATTTTATTGCCTTTCTATCCATGCAGAATCTTGCCCATTATTTTCCTGCAGCTGCTTTATTGCCTCTGTCCATCAGAGGAATTTTCAGGAAACTGTGTACTTCCAAGCTGGTTGTTTTTTGGAAGACACAAAGTCTAATTAATCTCTTCACCACAGAGAAGTTGGGCAGATCTGGGTGCTTGAAATGCTGAGTTTAAAAAAGTCCAGTATTGGGTATCCATCCAAACCACACAGAACTAAACAGGCAAACCCAAACATGCCAAAGGCCTAAATTTGTAATTCTCAGGCAATCAAAATCTCTCAGCAGCTCTAATGAAAATTCACTTCCAGGATCATGCATGGAAGGGTGTAATTAAGGCCCTCTGATAATCTATGCAGTGATTGAATTCCTCACTAATTATTCAATCACCCCTTGGTCCTGCTGCAGAAACTTTGATCTTCTGTGAAATCCTCCCCATCCAGGATTGCAAGGCTTGGAAAAGTCCTTGCTTTTGCATACTGGAATCAAATTTTTATTTTTTTTTCATTCTCCTTATGAAAGATTTAGACTTCAGTGAAGACATGGAAATTTCTGCAAAGCTGCACATGATTTCAAGTGTGTTCGTGTCTTCAGAGCAGGAAAGAGAGAGTGAAGTCTCATATGAGCTCAGAAGATGAAGGAAGACCAGAAAAAAACATCTGGAGGAACTTCTGATGAGGCTCAGAGGTCCCAAAAATCCATCCCAACTTTCCTGAGAGGCCAAAGGTGGCTGTGAAGCCTGAGGAAAAAATCAGATACTGATCGAGGAGGGAAGGGTTTTGTCTATGACAAACAAAGGGATTTAAACTGAGGTGAGAAAAATCACATCAGGTAACAAGAAATGCCCTCCCAGACAAAGCAGAGCACTAAAAAAGTGACTTTGGGAGCTGCAGAGTCTGACAGATCCTGAAAATGGACTTGATCCTGATGGGGAAAAAGTATGGAACAGCAGGATATTTAAAAATATTTCATCAAGCTCAACAATTACATAGACACATCCTATTTTCCCTTTCCAGTAGCCTGAGGACTGGCAGGCACAGGTTTTGTCTCAAAATTGCCCAATTCCCACAAGTTTTGCACTCTAATCAGAGGGAAGATTCTCCTTGCATCTCCTAAAGGCCAAAGAACTTCTCCCTTACCCAAATGAGCCCCAAACTCAGAGCATTTTGTTCCAAACACACATCATTCAGTTTGAAATATGATTTGATTTTGTTTTCCAGTTGTTACACTTGCATTAAAAAAAAAAAATCTATCGCAAGAGCTGTCACTTAAAAAAAATAAATTTAAAAACTGTCAAAATATATCTTCCCTCAATTTTTCAGAATTGATCTCAACCTTTTCCCTGTCAAGACTAGAGACACTTTTACAGATCCAATATTAATTTGTGACTTGTTTTGGACGACCTACATATGCAAACAAAATGAAAAAAAAAATACAAACAAAATTAACCCTCCACAACAACAATTTCACTGATAAAAAGGATAAACTCCTGTGCAAAAAGGAGCAGAAATAAAGAGCAGGGTGGTGCTAAAACCACATTACACGGAGTTGTTCTGTCTCAGCGGATTCACCCAGTTGTGAAGGTATGATAACAAAATAGAGTTTTAGAAGAGAAAATTTGCTTTAAAAAGAGGAATTTGAAAGAGAAGCGAGCCGTGGCTCTGTGCTGAGCACGGGAATCTTTTCCCCAGCGATGAGGGGAAAGCTGGAAGTTGTTTGCTCATCACATGAAGGGCTGGCAGATCGGGGCTGGCATCAGATACCGGGCTGGCTTTGGGTACCGGCCCCGAGATAAGGGAGGAGGCACCGAGAGGCTGCGAACGGCTTTAAAAGTGACCCTGAGAGATTCGACTGGGTGCGATAAAGAAAGAGGCAAAAAGGAATGTGAAAAGGGAGCCGAGACACGGCCCGAGGAGCAGATAAAGGGAAGAAATCTTTGCAGAAGAATGGATTGAAGCCTGAGTGCCAAGTGAAAATAAAAGGATGCTGTTACAGATTCTGTATGAATCTCCTCATAAATGCTGGCTGCAAGGATGGTTGGAACAGCTGCATATCCCAGAGATTCCAGAGAAAGAATCTGAGCATTCAAGCTAAGCATGGCTACAAGAATTAAGGAAAAATACGAAAAAAAATCCCTAAAACATTCATTATTGCAACAAGCCCTGCAAATTCCTCTCACAATGCACAGCCCCTTTCTCTCCCTTTCCCATTAATTCACAATTAAATCTGAATCTGCGACTGTTGCCTTGGGATGGAGCGTGGTGTTCACATGAAGAAAACATCTTAAAGTCAGTTTTTCATTTCAGGATGGAGAATAATTATGCTGAGAGCACGAGTGAGGCACAACAAGCTCTAGGGAGAGGAGAACAGGAGTAAATAAAGACAGCTCTGGCTGCCTGATGAATATTTCTGTACTGCACCATCAAGGAGGGAAGGAGCTGGGGGCTGAGTTTTCATTCATCTCCAAAGGAAATTGCCATTTGAAAATAAGAGATTCCTCATTAGACATTAAAGAGGCAGAAAGCAACATTCCTACACATGAAACAGAGAAAAGGGAGGGGAAATTATCAACAGTGGTGACAATCCAGGGAGGTCCCTGCCAGTGCCAGCCCTGGCATTTAACATCCCACACTCAGGAGGAGCAGCAGCAATGCTGGAAACGATATTGAGATTTAAATTGTTTTTATTTAACTTTAGTCAGGGGTTTTGTTGGCCTTTGTTCCCAGGGGAAGGGAATTGAAGTTCCTTTTCTAAGGATTGTTTCAGCACTCGAGCTCTGGTGAGTTTAAGATCTCAGCGAACTAGGGGTAGCACAGAAGAGACACAAAAATAAGGAACATTATTGGACATTAATGACCATCAATTCCAAACATCACCCCTGGCACAGCTGGAGACACCTGATCTGGGAAAAGAGAGAGAAGAGAACAAAGAATGAGAACCCAATGAACATCGAAGTAGAAGGGATCAATAACCAAATGTGTAATTTGGGACCAATGAACATTGTACCAATGAGTTTCTCTGGGTTTTGGCTGTATGAGTGTGTGAAAACTCCACTAAAAATCATGAGTGATGGAATGATTTTCTCTGCACAGTTTGTGGGTGAAATGATTTCTGTGGCACATCCTGGCCAGAGCAACGTTGGGGCAGTGACACCTTCATTCTCTGACCCTGAAAATGCTCTTGTGTCGCCCTGATTTTTGCAGTGTTCTATGTTTTTACTTCTGTAGTAGAAGTTCTCATGCATTTTCTATAAACACAGTCCTTGTTTTTGTAACTGACCTAGATTTTTTTAAACTTCTAGATTGTTTTTCATTCCTTTCTCCTAAGGCACAGAAAGATGATTGACCATGTCTTTACCCTGTGAAATTGTAGAGGTGGTAACCTCATTGACCAATCCACGATTGTCTTGAAAAATATATAAATATAAGAAAATAAAAAAAGGCAGTCCCCTTTTTCTGGTCCTGCCTAAGTGGTCCTAAACTCCTACTGAAAAGTCTGTGTGTTTCTTTGGTGTCCAGCAGTGCAACACTCTTGGAGAGGTTTTGTTGTTCCTGCATTTTGGTGACACGGTGCCCACCTCTCCAGGGACTGAATTTCCATCAGCCCCAATCACCCTTGGCATGCACCAGGCAGTTTTTGTAAAACAAGCACCAGCAAAACCCAGACAGAGCACCCCGGGGTCTCTGCTGCAGCTGGCATCTCAATGAGGCCAAAACCACAGCACAAACCAATACCAAAAATTAAACAAATTCATTAAAAGCTGGAGTTCTACTAACGAAACCACTACATTTTTGTATTTCAAGTCCCCAGGAAAAAAAAAATCAACCAACATATTTGCCATATAATCTGCTAAAATGCTGGTTACACAAATTCACTCTTAAATGAACACTGATTTTTCACAGTTATTTTCAGACATGGCAGAGTTAAAAGCAAGTTGGTGGCTCAAAAATCAATTTTGCATCCGTACTAGAATTTCCATTTGAAAACGGATTTGTGCTTTCTCTCCCCATGATCTAAAAATCAAGGAAGTTAAGTTCTCTCTGTGAACCTTAAACAATTTTAGATAGTTTCCTGAAATGTAAAAATTAAATAGGAACATTAAATTTGCAATTAAAAAAATGCAAAAATACAGTATTATGGAAATCCTGCCAAAGAACACTGAGAGTTTATTGAAATTCCTGATTTATATTTCTAAATGAGATGTTTAAAATTTGCATGTATTTACAGGAACCTCTAACGCAAAAACCATCTATTGACTTTGTTAGAGTAACAAAAACAGAACTTAATTTAGAGAATGCTCAAACCTGGACTTCAACACTGTCAGCTCTGTTGCCGAGATGAGATTTTCTGCAAAGCTGAGCTACAATTTATGCGTGTGAGAAAAAGAGCAACATTTCAGAAACTCCAGGTGTTTTCACTGGAACTCTGTGTCGACAGTGTCCTTGATGTGCTGATGTATTCTGCAAACTGGGCAGCTTTGGTTCTCAAAGAGGAGATGAGATCTTTTGACAACACAGCCTGAAGGAGATTTCTGCTGTAACATCTCTGAGGTAAAGAGACACATGAAGGAAGAATTTGACCCTGCTGTGTCTAAGAAATATTGCCATCAGCTTTATCACAAACAGACAAAGCCAGCACACCAGTGAGGCTTTTCAGCGCCTTTCCAGGAGGAAAAAAATTCAGGTGTGCAAGTTTGAGAGCCGTGATCGATGGAAATACCAAACAGGATTTCTTCAGGACTTTGTGCACCAAAAGTTCTGTCAGAAGGACATCCAGCGTAAATATAAACTGTGTTTAAAAATAAAATGTAAAAAGTGCCGGGCAATAAGTCTTCAGGCCAGAACCTCAGCCTTGGGCTCTCTATTTCAGCAGGAAAATTAGAGTGAAACCCATCTCAAAGGCCAAATATCACAGCAGCAAGGCACAGATGCTGGGGTCCTGTCGCCCTGATTTTTGCAGTGTTCTATGTTTTTACTTTGGTAGTAGAAGTTCTCATGCATTTTCTATAAACACAGTCCTTGTTTTTCCGAACTGGCCAAGATTGTTTTGAACTTTTAGATTGTTTTCATTCCTTTCTCCTAAGTGGAGAAAGATGATTGACCATGTCTTTATCCTGTGAACTTATAGATGTGGTAACCTCATTAACCAATCCACAATTATCTTAAAAAAATATAAATATAAAAAAATAAAGAAAGGCAGGCCTTTTTGGTAGTCCTGCCTAGTAATCCTAACTACTGCTTTAAAATCTACTTGTTTCTTTCGTGTCCAAGAGTGCAGCAGGGTCTCTGTGGGGCAATGCCATGACATCCATCGAGGCAGCTGAGGGGCTGCTGAGGAGCAGGCAGTCAATACTGAGTGCCTGCTCCATGGCAAAACTACAGCTTGCTTTATATTTTCTCCCTGCTGACCTTTCCAAATCATTAAGACATTAAAAAAAATAGTNATCTGGGAAAAGAGAGAGAAGAGAACAAAGAATGAGAACCCAATGAACATCGAAGTAGAAGGGATCAATAACCAAATGTGTAATTTGGGACCAATGAACATTGTACCAATGAGTTTCTCTGGGTTTTGGCTGTATGAGTGTGTGAAAACTCCACTAAAAATCATGAGTGATGGAATGATTTTCTCTGCACAGTTTGTGGGTGAAATGATTTCTGTGGCACATCCTGGCCAGAGCAACGTTGGGGCAGTGACACCTTCATTCTCTGACCCTGAAAATGCTCTTGTGTCGCCCTGATTTTTGCAGTGTTCTATGTTTTTACTTCTGTAGTAGAAGTTCTCATGCATTTTCTATAAACACAGTCCTTGTTTTTGTAACTGACCTAGATTTTTTTAAACTTCTAGATTGTTTTTCATTCCTTTCTCCTAAGGCACAGAAAGATGATTGACCATGTCTTTACCCTGTGAAATTGTAGAGGTGGTAACCTCATTGACCAATCCACGATTGTCTTGAAAAATATATAAATATAAGAAAATAAAAAAAGGCAGTCCCCTTTTTCTGGTCCTGCCTAAGTGGTCCTAAACTCCTACTGAAAAGTCTGTGTGTTTCTTTGGTGTCCAGCAGTGCAACACTCTTGGAGAGGTTTTGTTGTTCCTGCATTTTGGTGACACGGTGCCCACCTCTCCAGGGACTGAATTTCCATCAGCCCCAATCACCCTTGGCATGCACCAGGCAGTTTTTGTAAAACAAGCACCAGCAAAACCCAGACAGAGCACCCCGGGGTCTCTGCTGCAGCTGGCATCTCAATGAGGCCAAAACCACAGCACAAACCAATACCAAAAATTAAACAAATTCATTAAAAGCTGGAGTTCTACTAACGAAACCACTACATTTTTGTATTTCAAGTCCCCAGGAAAAAAAAAATCAACCAACATATTTGCCATATAATCTGCTAAAATGCTGGTTACACAAATTCACTCTT
Organism: Drymodes brunneopygia; assembly: GCA_013400955.1. Lineage (NCBI taxonomy): Eukaryota > Metazoa > Chordata > Aves > Passeriformes > Petroicidae > Drymodes > Drymodes brunneopygia. The sequence goes on along the minus strand of VZTZ01042038.1, from coordinate 685,459 downwards.
AAATGAACACTGATTTTTCACAGTTATTTTCAGACATGGCAGAGTTAAAAGCAAGTTGGTGGCTCAAAAATCAATTTTGCATCCGTACTAGAATTTCCATTTGAAAACGGATTTGTGCTTTCTCTCCCCATGATCTAAAAATCAAGGAAGTTAAGTTCTCTCTGTGAACCTTAAACAATTTTAGATAGTTTCCTGAAATGTAAAAATTAAATAGGAACATTAAATTTGCAATTAAAAAAATGCAAAAATACAGTATTATGGAAATCCTGCCAAAGAACACTGAGAGTTTATTGAAATTCCTGATTTATATTTCTAAATGAGATGTTTAAAATTTGCATGTATTTACAGGAACCTCTAACGCAAAAACCATCTATTGACTTTGTTAGAGTAACAAAAACAGAACTTAATTTAGAGAATGCTCAAACCTGGACTTCAACACTGTCAGCTCTGTTGCCGAGATGAGATTTTCTGCAAAGCTGAGCTACAATTTATGCGTGTGAGAAAAAGAGCAACATTTCAGAAACTCCAGGTGTTTTCACTGGAACTCTGNATTGTTTTCATTCCTTTCTCCTAAGTGGAGAAAGATGATTGACCATGTCTTTATCCTGTGAACTTATAGATGTGGTAACCTCATTAACCAATCCACAATTATCTTAAAAAAATATAAATATAAAAAAATAAAGAAAGGCAGGCCTTTTTGGTAGTCCTGCCTAGTAATCCTAACTACTGCTTTAAAATCTACTTGTTTCTTTCGTGTCCAAGAGTGCAGCAGGGTCTCTGTGGNTGCAAAAAAAAAAAAAAAGAAAATAAAAAGAAGTCCCGGCCAAAAGTAACTGGCTGTGACTAAAGAACTTGAACTGCAGGTGGGCTAAACAGGCAGGAGGAGGCAAAAGAAGCTGGGGAGATGTCTCTTAGGTTTTACTGTGCCATTTCTATTCCAGGGCTGCACGAAGCCCAAATAACCTCACCAGAATAAATTGATATACATTGGATTTTATGANAAAAAAAAGAAAATAAAAAGAAGTCCCGGCCAAAAGTAACTGGCTGTGACTAAAGAACTTGAACTGCAGGTGGGCTAAACAGGCAGGAGGAGGCAAAAGAAGCTGGGGAGATGTCTCTTAGGTTTTACTGTGCCATTTCTATTCCAGGGCTGCACGAAGCCCAAATAACCTCACCAGAATAAATTGATATAAATTGGATTTTATGACAGAGCAGCCCAAGGTGCCAGGCCAGGGCACTCTCTGAGAGCAGCCCCTGCTGACCAGGCTGCAGGGATTTCTTCATCCTCAGGGTGAATTATTTTATCCAGCCTTTGGCCTGTCCCTGGTAACCTCACCCACCCTCCCTTCTGCCCTCCTGAGTGCTGGCCAGCACCGTGGCAGCCTTAACCTTTTGCAAGAAGCAAAGGAATTGTCTGGCTGAGAAATCCCTCAGTGGGTTTTGTCTCCTCCTGCCCTTTGTCCATGATTTATGATTTGAGGCTCGGGTCGTGCTGGAGCCCCTGCACACTCTGCTCTGCTCAGCTGCTCCATTCCTCTTGCTCAAACCTCCCTTTAACACCACTGAAATGCGAGCACTTTATTTAAGTAAACGTGCAGCGTGCCTGACAGGGCTTTGAAAAGGCTTGCAAAACACTGTAGTTATCTCTGGAAGGGACTCATTTTGCCTTTGTGCTCATCCTTTATCATTTTCACAAAGTCAAGGACTCACAGGAAGCCAGAACACATTCAGCACTATCAACACTCAGAGAGGAGGAAAAAAAAAATAAAACACCAACCCAGACGCTTGTTACCTTGAAATAAAGCAGGAAATGTAATTAAAAACCTCAATTACAATTGGCATTTCTGATTCTGCTGCTGCAGGAGGCCACCTTGCCAAAACTGGCAAAGCAAGACTCCCCAGAGGGAAGCTCTGAACTACATTTCAGACCACTTTATTAATCACTCCATCATCACCATCATCATCAGAACAGTTCGAGTTGAGCTCAGTATTCAGTGATTAAATGTTACACATTAAGGGCTGAATATTCAAAGAGGTTTGCTCCAGACTATTTGTTCTTATACAACAACCTGCACTGAGCTCGTGGAGAGGCTCACACGCACTCACACCTGAATATTGGTGCTGAGATAAATCACTGCAGGAGACAGGATCCCATTCCCATTTCCTCACACTGGAGAGCCCACCAGTGCTTTATTTATTGCTAAAAATTGCAAATGGATTTGTGTAACGTGGAGCCTGACATTTATGTGCACACATCTCCCCAGCACACCTGGGCAGATGCAGATTTCCCAGCTTCATTCTCAAGCCTCATTGCTGGCTCTGCCTGAGCCAAGTTTTACCTTATTACTGAAAAGACTGAGAGTTGATTTACATTTCCTTCCTTTGGCAGTGNTCTTTGGTGTCCAGCAGTGCAACACTCTTGGAGAGGTTTTGTTGTTCCTGCATTTTGGTGACACGGTGCCCACCTCTCCAGGGACTGAATTTCCATCAGCCCCAATCACCCTTGGCATGCACCAGGCAGTTTTTGTAAAACAAGCACCAGCAAAACCCAGACAGAGCACCCCGGGGTCTCTGCTGCAGCTGGCATCTCAATGAGGCCAAAACCACAGCACAAACCAATACCAAAAATTAAACAAATTCATTAAAAGCTGGAGTTCTACTAACGAAACCACTACATTTTTGTATTTCAAGTCCCCAGGAAAAAAAAAATCAACCAACATATTTGCCATATAATCTGCTAAAATGCTGGTTACACAAATTCACTCTTAAATGAACACTGATTTTTCACAGTTATTTTCAGACATGGCAGAGTTAAAAGCAAGTTGGTGGCTCAAAAATCAATTTTGCATCCGTACTAGAATTTCCATTTGAAAACGGATTTGTGCTTTCTCTCCCCATGATCTAAAAATCAAGGAAGTTAAGTTCTCTCTGTGAACCTTAAACAATTTTAGATAGTTTCCTGAAATGTAAAAATTAAATAGGAACATTAAATTTGCAATTAAAAAAATGCAAAAATACAGTATTATGGAAATCCTGCCAAAGAACACTGAGAGTTTATTGAAATTCCTGATTTATATTTCTAAATGAGATGTTTAAAATTTGCATGTATTTACAGGAACCTCTAACGCAAAAACCATCTATTGACTTTGTTAGAGTAACAAAAACAGAACTTAATTTAGAGAATGCTCAAACCTGGACTTCAACACTGTCAGCTCTGTTGCCGAGATGAGATTTTCTGCAAAGCTGAGCTACAATTTATGCGTGTGAGAAAAAGAGCAACATTTCAGAAACTCCAGGTGTTTTCACTGGAACTCTGTGTCGACAGTGTCCTTGATGTGCTGATGTATTCTGCAAACTGGGCAGCTTTGGTTCTCAAAGAGGAGATGAGATCTTTTGACAACACAGCCTGAAGGAGATTTCTGCTGTAACATCTCTGAGGTAAAGAGACACATGAAGGAAGAATTTGACCCTGCTGTGTCTAAGAAATATTGCCATCAGCTTTATCACAAACAGACAAAGCCAGCACACCAGTGAGGCTTTTCAGCGCCTTTCCAGGAGGAAAAAAATTCAGGTGTGCAAGTTTGAGAGCCGTGATCGATGGAAATACCAAACAGGATTTCTTCAGGACTTTGTGCACCAAAAGTTCTGTCAGAAGGACATCCAGCGTAAATATAAACTGTGTTTAAAAATAAAATGTAAAAAGTGCCGGGCAATAAGTCTTCAGGCCAGAACCTCAGCCTTGGGCTCTCTATTTCAGCAGGAAAATTAGAGTGAAACCCATCTCAAAGGCCAAATATCACAGCAGCAAGGCACAGATGCTGGGGTCCTGTCGCCCTGATTTTTGCAGTGTTCTATGTTTTTACTTTGGTAGTAGAAGTTCTCATGCATTTTCTATAAACACAGTCCTTGTTTTTCCTAACTGGCCAAGATTGTTTTGAACTTTTAGATTGTTTTCATTCCTTTCTCCTAAGTGGAGAAAGATGATTGACCATGTCTTTATCCTGTGAACTTATAGATGTGGTAACCTCATTAACCAATCCACAATTATCTTAAAAAAATATAAATATAAAAAAATAAAGAAAGGCAGGCCTTTTTGGTAGTCCTGCCTAGTAATCCTAACTACTGCTTTAAAATCTACTTGTTTCTTTCGTGTCCAAGAGTGCAGCAGGGTCTCTGTGGGGCAATGCCATGACATCCATCGAGGCAGCTGAGGGGCTGCTGAGGAGCAGGCAGTCAATACTGAGTGCCTGCTCCATGGCAAAACTACAGCTTGCTTTATATTTTCTCCCTGCTNCACTGTAGTTATCTCTGGAAGGGACTCATTTTGCCTTTGTGCTCATCCTTTATCATTTTCACAAAGTCAAGGACTCACAGGAAGCCAGAACACATTCAGCACTATCAACACTCAGAGAGGAGGAAAAAAAAAATAAAACACCAACCCAGACGCTTGTTACCTTGAAATAAAGCAGGAAATGTAATTAAAAACCTCAATTACAATTGGCATTTCTGATTCTGCTGCTGCAGGAGGCCACCTTGCCAAAACTGGCAAAGCAAGACTCCCCAGAGGGAAGCTCTGAACTACATTTCAGACCACTTTATTAATCACTCCATCATCACCATCATCATCAGAACAGTTCGAGTTGAGCTCAGTATTCAGTGATTAAATGTTACACATTAAGGGCTGAATATTCAAAGAGGTTTGCTCCAGACTATTTGTTCTTATACAACAACCTGCACTGAGCTCGTGGAGAGGCTCACACGCACTCACACCTGAATATTGGTGCTGAGATAAATCACTGCAGGAGACAGGATCCCATTCCCATTTCCTCACACTGGAGAGCCCACCAGTGCTTTATTTATTGCTAAAAATTGCAAATGGATTTGTGTAACGTGGAGCCTGACATTTATGTGCACACATCTCCCCAGCACACCTGGGCAGATGCAGATTTCCCAGCTTCATTCTCAAGCCTCATTGCTGGCTCTGCCTGAGCCAAGTTTTACCTTATTACTGAAAAGACTGAGAGTTGATTTACATTTCCTTCCTTTGGCAGTGGCAGTGTCGCTCTGTCGGACACAAAAGAAACACACAGACTTTAGAGCAGCAGGTTAGGACTACCCAGGCAGGACCAGAAAAAGGGGCCTGCCTTTCTTTATTCTTTCATTTTTATATCTTTCTTAAGGCAATCATGGATTGGTCAATGAGGTTACCACCTCTACAATTTCACAGGATAGTGCCATAGTCTGTCATCTTTCTCTGCCTTAGGGGAAAGGAATGAAAACAATAAGGAAGTTCAAAACAATCTTGGCTGGTTACAAAAACAAGGACTGTGTTTATAGAAAATGCATGAGAACTTCTACTACAGAAGTAAAAACATGGAACACTGCAAAAAGCAGGGTGACAGCAGACAACAAGTGAGCTCTTTTTCAGAGAGTGCTGGAGTGAGAAGGGATAAAAGCCCGAGGAAATCGCTGTGCTGTGCAGGCAGGGTTTGTGAGGAGGGGAGCTCAGCTGTGGCTGCTACCCAGGATAAATGTGAGTGTCAGGAGGTCCCGTGTGCCTGTGAGCATCCCCCTCTGACTCTCTGCTACTCACACAGCACCTCAATGAAGCTGTGCAGGTACTTCACCATCTCTGCTGAACTTTAACTCCTCATCTCCCTCAGCTCCCCACTGTCCAGGCCAGGCAGGGAGGGGAAGGAAGGGTTGGGGCAAAGGGTGAGACCAAAGGATGGCAGAGCCTGTGGAAATGTTGGTAGCACCCATTTTAATGCAGCCACTACGTGGGATAACAGAAGAAATGTTATGATCGTGTTAAAAAGTCCTCAAATCGCCCCAGTTCCATTCCAGCTGTTCCGACCCCTCTCTGTGGCCTGTGCCAGCTCCTCCTCCAGCATTGGCACCAACATTTCTATCTTAAAGAAACACACTTTGTGCTCTCTAGCACATCAGGCTGCTTTCCTGTGCCACCAAACTATCATTAACGCCAGAATATGGAATTTGAACACCGAGCACCCCAACGTGATGGGCTGAACACAAACTCTGGGCAGACAGCGAGATAAGATCCATAAAACTCCTACACTTGCGTGAGGGATTCATCATGGTCAGAGCCTATTTAACATCCCCAGGTAACATTTCTGAGGTGCACATTAAAAACGTCAGTTCTGCATCATCTTTTCACCAAATTGACACCAAAAAAAAAAACCCAAACAAACAAACAATAAAAGGTCAAGCAAATCCTCAGAGCTTGTGTGAGACAACCTTACACAGAGACAAAAGCAGGTACCTGAATGGTCAGTGATCACAAAAGATGTGTTATCTTATATTTCATCTGAAAGATATGCTAATGTTCAGTTGAAAACAAACCTGGAAGTCCATCAGCAGTTGTTAGGAACTGGTTTAGGCTGCACCATCTCACGAGCAATTTTGGGTCCAGGGAAACAGCAGCTCCTTAAATCTGAACTGACATCTGGTGGCAAACTTGGCATTTTCTGATAAATGGGGCTTTGTAAATCTGAGAAGGCTCAAAAATGAAATAAAGCATTTATTATGAGCTTTTCATGAGTGGACTTTTCTTGTGTTGGAAGAGGAAGGACACACTTTGAATGAATTTTTGGCCAATTCCACATCCAGACTTGCTCATCAGGCACAATTCCAAACTGGAAGGCTTACTGAGAGTGCCAAGTGAGCTTGAGCTGTCAAATATCAAAATATAGAGAGGAACAATTTAATTTATAACAGCAAAACGTTTAATGCAGCTAACCAAGTGAACTTTCTCGATCCATTTATTCCCCAAAATCAGTAATTCATGTGTTTTATGTGACAGAAAACGATAACCACACATCCACAGCTAATAGATTGATCATTTTGGGGGGATTTTTTTTGATGACTGTAAGGGTATTACAGGCATGCAAATAATTTGAAGTGACTTTTTCAAGGCCAGCAGAGTGTTTTAATACTCTTCTTTGTGTCAACCACCTGCCAAAACTTTAGCTGAATCAAGCAGTTCCAGATCATTGGAACTCTAATTATTATAAGCACAAGTGACTTTTGGAGCAGCAGCGAGCTCTCCATGACAGTGTTGGCAAGAGCTCTCCAGGAAAATGAATTTAACTCCACTGGCTGCTGCTGATTGTGAGATCATTCCCCATTTTCTGATCCTTTGCTTTCACGGGAAATTAGTGCAGAACGGTTTCAGCGTGAAAGGAGTATTTTTTTAAAAAAAAAAATTAAAATACTCCATGCATTCAAATCAGGTAAAGTCCTGACAGGGTTTTTCTCTATTTATGAAACACCAAAACATTCAAATCAGGTAAAGTAACAAGGTTTTTCTCTATTTATGAAACCCCAAAACATTCCAATCAGGCAAAGTCACAGGGCTTTTCTCTATTTATGAAACCCCAAAACATTCAAATCAGGTGACATCAAGGGGCTTTTCTCTATTATCAAACCCCAAAACATTCAAATCAGATAAAATCGTGGGGCTTTTCCCTATTTATGAAACCCCAAAATATTCAAATCAGGTAAAGTAACAAGGTTTTTCTCTATTTATGAAACCCCAAAACATTCAAATCAGGCAAAGTCAGAGGGTTTTTCCTCTATTTATGAAACGCCAAAACATTCAAATCAGGTAAAGTCATAGGTTTTTTCTCTATTTATGAAACCCCAAAACATTCAAATCAGGTGACATCACGGGGCTTTTCTCTATTTATCAAACCCCAAAACATTCAAATCAGGTAAAGTCACAGGGTTTTCCTCTATTTAGGAAACCCCAAAACATTCCAATCAGGTGACATTGTGGGGCTTTTCTCTATTTGTGCCTGTGTGACAGTGACAAACTCAGCCCATGACCAGACAAAGCTGTGTTTAGTCACGATGCAATCAGCATTTTTTATTCCAAACACAAAGCAGGGCACATCAGCTGCAAACACCTTTGGTGGTTCTGGTCCCCCCTCTATTAACACCAGTCACACGGTGTGACAGGAAAGCAACTGGAACACAAACAGCTCATTTTCTGCCTCCTCGCTGTGATTAAATCTTTATTTTGCCACCAGGCCACAGTGGTTTGTTGGGTCACGACTTCCCTGCTAAACAAGAGGTAATTCCCAACACGGCAGCAAGGTGGGAGACAGTTTTTGAAGGATGCCAGGATGAGGGGGATTTAGAATTATTATTATTATTATTATTATTATTATTATTATTATTATTATTATTCTTGAGACATTTTCAACGATATTTGCAATTTCATCTGAGACAGCATTAGAATCAATACATCCACATTACACAGGATAATTTTTCAACTTGAGATGCTGTTACAGCAAGAGGTTTGTGTTCGTTCAACAAGGATCACTACGTGATAAAATCTGTGTGTACTGGAAAGTAAAGAGTAGGTGAAATTCAGGATAAAGCCCACAAACCTGGGCTGCTGCCTTCCATTGCCATTAGACAGATAACACCAGAGAGTCATAGAAAATCACAGAATTAAGTGGGTTGGAGAAGACCTCTGAGATCAGCAAGCCCAGCCTGTGATCTCACAGCACCTTCCAACCAGAGCATGGCACCGAGTGCCACATCCCGAGCTGGAAGGGACCCACAAGGATCACCCAGCCCAGCTCCCTGCTCCTTGTAATGGATCAATAAATGATTAAATGTTGGCTTTGTAAAAACAGTGTTATGATAAAATACAGTTAAGTTGAAACAAGATCGAAGGAATATTATAACCTCGAGATAAGCGTGATATATTGGAAAATGTAGTCATAAATATACAGCTGTAAATGTCTTTTGAGCTGATGACTTGCAGTGCTGAGGAATTTCAGGGGGAGCAAGAGAAGATAAGGCCAATTCCCAGTTCTCTGCTGACACTGTCCAGGCACCTGAAGAGACATTCAGGTGAGAAGGGGGGACAGAGACCAGGGGGAAAGAGTTGTTTGAAATGTAAATTTTCTTCTGAGCTTAATGAATATGTAACAATTAAAAGTATCTAACCCATTGTAAAATGAACTAAGGCCTGCCTCTAGCAGATATTGCTCTGCACCCAGCGCTGGTTTTGCCCTTGTTCCACTAATAAACATTCAATATTATTTTACTAAAAATTTTGTTCCTCGTTTTCAACATCCTTGCAGGTGCAATTGATGCAGAAATTCAGTTCCTGTGTCCTCCCAGCAGTCAGGAACACCGTGCTCACACAGGGCTGGAAATGCTGTCAGGGGTCACAGGGCTCCAATGGAAATTTAAATCTCACTGGAGCTTTATTTCCCTCCTAAATTAAAATGCTGTGCCAAGCACTGTGTTGTTCTGGGATTATTCTTCAGAAAACTAGGAAACAATTCTTCCTCTCTCCTAAAATTCTGCGTCTGTCACAAACCTCTCAGTGACTTTCAGTTGTTGGACTGTTAAACAGTGGGAAGGTTATTAAATAGTTAAAATCAAGTCTATCGTTAACTGCAAATTAGGTGTCAAAAACAAAACCAAGGCTTCTGACTGAGGTTGTTTTTGGGGCCAACCCATCCCAAACCCACACTGCTGTGAAACTCTACAGCTTTTGCTCATATTGAGGTTATTTTTTGGGGCTAACCAATCCCAAAGCCTCACTGCTGTGAAACTCTGCAGCTGTTGCTCATATTGAGGTTGTTTTTTGGGGCTAACCCATCCCAAAGCTTCACTGTTGTGAAATACTGCAGCTTTTGCTCATTTTGAGGTTGCTTTTTGGGGCAAATCCATCCCAAAGCCTCACTGCTGTGAAACTCTGCTGCTATTTCTCATATTGAGGTTGTTTTTGGGGCCAGTTTATCCCAAAGCCTCACTGCTGTGAAACTCTGCAGCTTTTGCTGCTGTTGAGGTTGGTTTGGGGACCATCCATCCCAAAGCCTCACTGCTGTGAAACTGTAGTTTTTGCTGATATTGAGGTTGTTTTTTGGGGCAAATCCATCCCAAAGCATCACTGCTGTGAAACTCTGCAGCTTTTGCTCATATTGAGGTTGTTTTTTGGGGCAAATCCATCCCAAAGCATCACTGCTGTGAAACACTGCAGCTTTTGCTCATATTGAGGTTGTTTTTGGGGCCAACCCATCCCAAAACCACACTGCTGTGAAACTCTGCAGCTTTTGCTGCTGTTGAGGTTGGTTTTAGGGCCAATCCATCCCAAACCCACACTGCTGTGAAACTGTGCAGCTTTTGCTCATATTGAGGTTGTTTCTGAGGCCAATTTATCCCAAAGCCTCACTGTCATGAAACACTGCAGCTTTTGCTGCTTTTGAGGTTGTTTTTTGGGGTCATCCATCCCAAAGCTTTGCTGCTGTGAAACTCTGCTGGTTTTTCTCATATTGAGGTTGAATTTGGGGCCAGTTTATCCCAAAGCCTCACTGCTGTGAAACTGTGCAGCTTTTTCTCATATTGAGGTTGTTTTTTGGGGCCAATCCATCCCAAAGCTGCTGTGCCACTCAGCATTTTCCTGCTCACAGGTGAGTAGCAGAGCGTTTGTCTCCTGCACAGCCCCTCTGCCTGGAGCACAGGCACCTCTTCAGTCATTCCCGAGTGTTCCCCAGCCCCTTCTGAGCTAGGACAGCACTGGGAAAGAGAAATCTCTCTCCATTTTGAGGCACAAGCCACATTTCATCTGCTCCCACCGCGCTTTATTCCCGTGTCTTTCATTCTGTGCTCGGTGAGTTCTGACATCCACCCGGTGGGAGAAAGTGAAGTTTGGCTTCACTCCGCTCTGGAAAAGTTCCTCTGTGCTCATCGCCCGGGAATGCAGCAATTATCTGCCCCCAGGCAGGTGGCAAACGCTGCCTTCCGAGAGATTATCCCGTCCTCTCTCATCCCCTCTGCCCCGGCTCTTCGAGGGACAAGAGTAAATAGAATTTACCCCCTATCTCAATGGGTAAAGAGGAGTCATTGGCTCCTGGTTCCCTGGCAGGGATTCTGAGTAAAGCGAGGATGAGCCAACTTCAGCTCAGTCCCTTGCTTACATCGAGATGAAAAGGAAATATTTTTCTATGGAAAGCTTTTAAAGAGCTTCATTTCTTCCTCAAGAGTTTTATTATTTTCCTTGCCCTTTTTTCTCCTCCCGTGTATCAAAATGGCAAAGTGGGAAAGCAGATGGATTGAAATCACACATACACCAAAAATAAGAAGTGAAAAGTTGCAGAGTAATAATTTGTTTCAAATTTCCAATACTGACAATGCAGAAACATTCATATTAATATACCATGATCTATTAATTCACTGTCCAGCAAAACACCTGTGTCTCCCTTTATCACTCAGCTTCTTAAAGCAGATATAAAAGAATTGCTTATTCAACTGCCATTATAAATTCTCAAAGTACAAACTCTTCCTTTAAGGCTCTCCTGTCTCCTCTTTTCACACCTGCAGAGATTTCAGTGTAACTCAGATACTTTTGCTCATCTCCCTGCTTCTTTTTCCCAGAGCCCAAACTTTCCACCAAGCAAGAACCTAAAGGAATTTCAAGAATTTATGTGGAAATGCCTTTGGTCTGCTGCAGTTACTGATGTTAAAGAAGGAACAAGTGAAGGTGAGAAACCAAACCCAAATGAGTCCCTGCTTTAGTTTGTGTTTGCCACACCTCCAAAAGGACAATGAGAGATATTGAGCAGGAATATTCAGGAATCCCTCCCAGTGTGACTCTGTCAATCCCTCCCTGGTGGCCACATCCCCTGACAGAGCAGCTGGAACTCAACCCCGAGCACTCAGGATGAAGGAAAGGGTTCAGGGAGTAACTGGGATTCTGAGCCTGTGCCAGTAAAAGAATTCCTGATTTTAAAGCAGGCTTTGGGAGAAAGGAGACATCAAACTGAATATTGGAGTGCTGCTGTGCAGCCACCTGTCAGCAGAGCAGGGAGGAGAGGCAGGGCCAGGGGAGGGATGTGCTCCAACAAATGTGCATTTGTAATGTTTCTGTGGCATTAATGCTGCCTCACCTCCCCTGTGCAGCAGCCTGGGCTGGGGAGAGAGAGGATGGTGCCAATTTGCTGCTCTCCAGTCAGGCCCAGCATCCTCTCCCTACCCAAAACAAACAGACAGGGAGAGGGGAAGCTGTACAAACACATCGAATCAGATCCTAAAAACATGAATGGGTAACTGTAGGAGACGGGCTTGGGGAATCAAGAGATGACTCAGTATGAGTTAGCAGCTTGTTCTGTTTATTGTTCATTTCACTATATTTTTATATCTTTTTGTTAATATCATGCATTGTTCACGCATTGTCTTGATAGCATTGGGTCAGAATGTTTCTAAAATCACAGTAGCATAGTAGGCCTGAGCAGCATGTCCTAGATGTAATCATTAGTAAATATAATTATTTGGGAGGGGGAATGATAGAAATGGGAGCTGAAACTTATGCTTGAATAGAAACAAAGGAACTGAAACTTATGGCTGAATGGAAACAAAGGGGGATTGAAACTCGTGCTTGGATAGAAACAATAATACAATAGAACAATATCGAGTTAGTGATTAACAAATGATCATATGGAAGTTATGTAAGTAAAAGGTATAAATGTGTTTCGATTCTGAAATCATGTCCAACTCCAGATTTGGGTTTGTACCCCGAGGTTCCAGCGCTTCAATAAAGCACCTGCATAGAATCATTCTGTGATTCTGTGTAACCACGCTAACAGTCTGATTGGTTAGGATGCCTTGTTCACGTGCCTTTTTCCACTATACAATTGGTTAGGATGCCTTGTTGACGTGCCTTTTTCCACTATATGATTGGTTAGGATGCCTTGTTCATGCACATCTTTCTGTTCTATGATTGGTCTCAGCAGCAGGCCCTGCTATTCAATATTTTTGGCAACTTCTACATTGTGGTTAGCTGGATCAGCACGACAGCACTTCTGTATCTACTTCCCCAAGGACGAGCAGTTCAGGGGGCTCATTGTTGTTTTATGTTGCAAACTCCATACACCAGTCTTGGTTGTGCAAATTTTCTTGGGATTCAAAGGGCTTGTGCCCTCGAGAGGCAAGCCATTCCTCTGCAGGTAATCCCACCTTTAACCCCACCTTTCCCTTGGTGAGCAGCCCTCCAAGAAACCCCCCAAAGGGACAGAGAACCTGTGGGATCCAGCACTGCTGCCTGCTGTACAGCCCTGACACTTCACCTCTCACAGGGCCTCGTGCACAGCTACAAAAAGGCCTCAAAATTCTCTTTTCTCTTCACCCTGCCCTCTCCTCCTACAGGGCAAGGAGCTCTCTGCCCTCCCCACTTTCACTCTTACTGTCCAGAAAGTGACAAAAATTCATAAAGTCCCTTCCCAACCCGCTCTGTTCCACTCCCTTGACTGAAGCCAGGGGACACCACAGGACATTTATCTCCTCACATCCTTCACTGTCACCCTGTGCACCCTCCAAAGCCCCAGTGCTGGGGGCTGAGCCAGCTGTGAGCTTGGCAGGGCAGGAGAATCACCCAGGGTGGGCACACAGAGCCCAGCTGGGCACAGAGCATCTCCCCTGCCAGCCCCAAAGGGGGTTACAGTGGATTTTAAAGCTCCTCTGCCCCCATCAAGGTGAAGTTGTGTCACCCAGCATCTGGACCCGCCAAAACCAGCACAAAAAACCCAAAAACCTGCCAAAATTGCAGTAGCAGTTGTTCCAGACATCAAAAATTCACACTCAAGGGAGTTAGGGGCACAGCATAGACAGGAGTGCCTCTGGATCTGCTCCCTTGTCACCTGTGCTCACTAAACTGGAGCCATTGTGATTTACAGGAGAGCAAGAGCGAGTTTGGGTTCTGCCTCACCAAATTGTAAGGAATGAGAGCCAAGGAAAGGTGGTTTGGGTTGATGGGTCCCTGTTCCCTCCCCCAAAGGAAGCAGCAGCTCATGGGCCAGGTGCAGAATCACAAGCTGCAGCTCTCACTCCCTTTCACTGATACCTGAAGGATTTTTTTGCCTTTTCTCTTAAATACCTCTTACACAGTTCACTCTATTCACCAGTATCAGCATGCACATTTGTGATGCTTTAGGTGTGATAACTCAGCCTGGTTTCTGGGTGTCCTGCAGGCCAGGAGACCAAACACCCCAGAAACTGCGTAGAGATGGGAGACCAAATATTCTATTGCTGTAAGAACTCAAGGTCCCCTGGCAGGACAGATTCTGTAAACTGGAAGTTAGCCCACCCTAGCCCCTAATTGGGCCCTCCAGTTAGATATGGTAATGAGGAAGGGCTTTAATTATACACTCGATGGGGGGACGGGGCTTTTGTGACGCTGCCACCTGGACGGCAGAGCCATGGAATGGGATCCTATTAAATACTCAGGGAAACGACCCCCAACCCTCTAACCCTGTCTGAGCTTTTATTTCCTGACACCAGGAAAAAGGCATCATCCCAGCCCTTACCTGCAGACTGGGGAAGGATTTTTTTGTGCAAGCAGGATGCAAAGCAAGGCTGTCAAACACAGCAGCTGTCCCTCTGTGTGCCATTTGCCCGTGTGATGTCTATGAAATATGGAAAACAAGAGCAGCAGCACCAAACCTGCACCCAGTTATGTTCAGTAATGCCATCTTTTCTACCAGCTCAGCATTACAGCTCCCTTACACCTTCCTCCCTCACCTCTCAGCCTCTCCTGGTTTTTATCTGCAATTCATGTTCTTTCCCAGCCACATCCTCCCTGGGGAGCTGCATTCAATCACAGGGATGTGTTTACTCCTTTTTGACCAGAACCTACTTTTGAATTAGCTCTGGCTATTTTTCCTGGCCCCACTTGCCACTGCTGGAAGGATTCCCCATGGAAATGTTCTCAAAGCTGCTTTGCCTCCTGGTGATAGAGCAATTTTATGTCCCTTACCGAGCCAAACTTTGTCCTTTTTTAAATGAAACCAGTTCTTGTAAAATGAAAATGTCTTTCCTACAAAGGAAAGAAAGGGTTGAATAATCCCTGATTTGATTTCCCTACCCCTGCTGCCTTGACCTCCTGTCACTGTGAGCATTAAGGAGGATAATGGAATATTCCTTTTTTACCTGTAGCTTTCATCTTTTAATGATCTGGAATTAAAACATAACACTTTCCACCTGAAAATGATCAGTTTGCAGTCAGACTGGGGAATTGGATGATCTTAAAATTCCCCTCCAACCCAAACCATTCCATGATTCAAACCAATCCATAGCTGAGCTTTGAGAGGAGACCTGGGGCTGTGCAGGACACAAAACCACAGCAAATTCTCAGCTGTTCAGCAAAAGATGGTGCATGGTAGGTGAAACACCATGAACACCTGAGCTTTTCCACCAGGTGAGGGAGAATGGACAATGCCACGTGATTGGAAAGGCTCTTTCTTTGGAAAAACAGCAGAGGAAAGGCAGGAAAAGCACAGACCAAAATGAGGTCACGGTAAAACATAAAGTTGTCTGGTTCCTCGTGTTTGCTTGAAAATCAGAACTCCCAGGCACAGTTCATGCTTTTCTGTAAAGACTGAAAAAATCAGGGGAAAGTTGGCTGTTGCCTGATATTTCCACCAAAACACATCAAGACATTCATCCTTGTCAGACTCTCACAAACAACTCAGCACAGGTCACAGCATTTCCAGAGACCTTACAACTGTAACAGCAAGGAATTTACTGCCACTTTCAACTACAAACTAAAACCCAGTAACTCCCAGGAGGCATCAATGGCCTCGTTTGAACTGAGTCTGAATCACTGGCCAAAGACTGGCTCAGGCCAAACTCCTTTTAAACCAAAATTCCTCCTCTGCTCCCCTCACTCTCAACCCTGATGACTCATTTTAGGATTTATCATAAAGCCACAGCTTTGGGTTTCCCCCTTCACCAGCCTGGTGTGACACCTCCAAATCTGTCATTGCCACCACTGTGACCCAGCCTTTGACAGGAAACTCTGACTTTTATTTTCAGATGATGCAGGACATGTAATTTAATACATAAATGTTTTGGGTTTTTTTTTATTTCATTACTAAATGCTGGCAGCACTGATCCTGTAAGCAAATAAGACATTTCTGGAGAGTCAATACAAACTGCTAGAGGGTGCTCAGGGTGAAAAAGCTGCTGTGCAGAATTACAAAGCCCCTGGAAGTTCTGCCACCTCCACTTCTGCCTCCCATGTGCCCAGGAACAAGTGTCACTTTTTTTGTTTTGTTGTTGTTTTTTTTTCCAATACAATGACCAAAAAAAAATTAGTTCAGAGGCTTGATTTTTATGCAAGTAACACAACCCCATTTCTCAGAATGCTCATTTCTGCATGGATTTTCCTCTCCAAGCCAGCAGCTGCCCCTGCAGCAAGGCAAGATTCTCCTTTCCTTGCCAGAGGCTGCTGTGACCTGAGCTGGCACTCTGGACATGTTTTATTAATTCTCACACTGACATCCACTGCACAGCCCCCTGGCATCCAGATCCAGCAGTTCCCATTCCCTCTGATGTCAGCAAGCCCCGTGGTTGTGTACAAACAATTTGGGTTGGGAACGTGCCCTGGGTGTGACACAGGGACAGAAATCAGCCACAGGGACAGGGGAATGTCCACAAGTGACCCTGGAAAAGATGAACTCGTGACCTTGAAGCTGTCAGAGGCTCCTTCAGCACAGAAATCAGGGCCAGAACAGCATTTCCATGGCACCACTCACTTTAATTGGCATCAGCACAGGTTTGTTGCTATTACCTTTGGATGCTATGGACCGTTTTTCTTGAGCTTGCTGTTAGAATTTAGACAAACACACAGGACAAGATCAACCCCTGGTCACTGCCCATCTTTGGCAGGTGCATTGGAGCATAGGAAACACTTTTCACAATTAGCATTTCACCAACAGAGCTTGATTTTTAGGTGGCCTCAATAAAATGGTATCCTACAAAACAACAGCAGCTTCTCCCTTTGAGAGAAGCACGTGTGATTTTATTCTCCCAAGTGGCCTGAAGTCTGCTGAGGAGCTCCCAGGCCTTTGATCTCAGCTTGGCTCCATCTCTCCACAACCTCAGCATGATTGCATTAGCACTGGCTGGTGTTAAACCATAGGAATCCTGAATTGTGATTCCTATTAAAACATAGGAATCCTGAGTCATATCCCTGACTCAGTGTTGTGTCACCTCCTCTCTTGGGAGGGCTGAATCCTGTGACACTCAAATTCAGTTCAACACAACCGGAAAAGGCACTCACTGGAGGCTGAGGGCACAAAGATCCACTCCCAGCTTGTTGTCAAATACCACGTTAGACACTTAGGAACGATGTCTTTGGGTTTGCAATTTCTGTCCACAAATACTGAGTGACACTGTGTTATATATAATATATATATATCTATATATATATAAAAATATATATACATAATAGTATAATATTTTATACTGTGTTATATTTATCTATATAAATCTATATTTAAAATATTTACCTAGAATTTATTTTTGTGATTATCATTCCTCTGTCCTGCCCGTGACAAAGGTACTTCACATCTACTCTGAATGCTTTTCAAATCATTANAGCCTGGTGTGACACCTCCAAATCTGTCATTGCCACCACTGTGACCCAGCCTTTGACAGGAAACTCTGACTTTTATTTTCAGATGATGCAGGACATGTAATTTAATACATAAATGTTTTGGGTTTTTTTTTATTTCATTACTAAATGCTGGCAGCACTGATCCTGTAAGCAAATAAGACATTTCTGGAGAGTCAATACAAACTGCTAGAGGGTGCTCAGGGTGAAAAAGCTGCTGTGCAGAATTACAAAGCCCCTGGAAGTTCTGCCACCTCCACTTCTGCCTCCCATGTGCCCAGGAACAAGTGTCACTTTTTTTGTTTTGTTGTTGTTTTTTTTTCCAATACAATGACCAAAAAAAAATTAGTTCAGAGGCTTGATTTTTATGCAAGTAACACAACCCCATTTCTCAGAATGCTCATTTCTGCATGGATTTTCCTCTCCAAGCCAGCAGCTGCCCCTGCAGCAAGGCAAGATTCTCCTTTCCTTGCCAGAGGCTGCTGTGACCTGAGCTGGCACTCTGGACATGTTTTATTAATTCTCACACTGACATCCACTGCACAGCCCCCTGGCATCCAGATCCAGCAGTTCCCATTCCCTCTGATGTCAGCAAGCCCCGTGGTTGTGTACAAACAATTTGGGTTGGGAACGTGCCCTGGGTGTGACACAGGGACAGAAATCAGCCACAGGGACAGGGGAATGTCCACAAGTGACCCTGGAAAAGATGAACTCGTGACCTTGAAGCTGTCAGAGGCTCCTTCAGCACAGAAATCAGGGCCAGAACAGCATTTCCATGGCACCACTCACTTTAATTGGCATCAGCACAGGTTTGTTGCTATTACCTTTGGATGCTATGGACCGTTTTTCTTGAGCTTGCTGTTAGAATTTAGACAAACACACAGGACAAGATCAACCCCTGGTCACTGCCCATCTTTGGCAGGTGCATTGGAGCATAGGAAACACTTTTCACAATTAGCATTTCACCAACAGAGCTTGATTTTTAGGTGGCCTCAATAAAATGGTATCCTACAAAACAACAGCAGCTTCTCCCTTTGAGAGAAGCACGTGTGATTTTATTCTCCCAAGTGGCCTGAAGTCTGCTGAGGAGCTCCCAGGCCTTTGATCTCAGCTTGGCTCCATCTCTCCACAACCTCAGCATGATTGCATTAGCACTGGCTGGTGTTAAACCATAGGAATCCTGAATTGTGATTCCTATTAAAACATAGGAATCCTGAGTCATATCCCTGACTCAGTGTTGTGTCACCTCCTCTCTTGGGAGGGCTGAATCCTGTGACACTCAAATTCAGTTCAACACAACCGGAAAAGGCACTCACTGGAGGCTGAGGGCACAAAGATCCACTCCCAGCTTGTTGTCAAATACCACGTTAGACACTTAGGAACGATGTCTTTGGGTTTGCAATTTCTGTCCACAAATACTGAGTGACACTGTGTTATATATNTACACTTTGTGTTCTGATTTCTATATTTAGTATGTAATTAATTACTCACTAATAAAACACTGAACCTAATGAGGTAACCAGTTCAGGGTAGAGCTTTATAAAGCACAGACTGCAGCACCAAAAAGCTTGGGAAATGAAGGCAGAAGGATAAAGCAGCCACTTCAGAACAAGCAGGAATATGTAATTATTTAACTTTCATAACAGAGTCTTGTTTTCGTCTCCCTCCTTGCCAGGGTTTGAAAGCCACCTCGTGCAAGGAGCTGTGCTGGATAATCCACACTGCCTGTCAGGCCATGGGAGTCTGGAGAAAATGCCTTCAGATAATCCAGCACAGCCCGGCCACAGCTCATACACCACTCCTAAAACTGAGGTGAGGAGCTTTCCAGCTTCCACAATGAATAAATGCAGATTCCTGCTCTCAAGGATTTGCCTTGGTCCAAAGCAGGAGTCCCTGATCCTGGCCTGTATCCTGTGAGCAGGATCAAGGACAAAGTGCAGGAAGAAGGCTTTAGGTTTAAGCAGTGATTTCTTGGAGGATCTGGGGAGGGAGCAAATTCTCTGTGAGTGCCACATGCACGAGGTGTTAAGAGGGATTTCCAACATTGCTGCTCCTGTTAAAGACTTCAAACATCTGTGCTGAGAACTTGCCCAAAATCCCAGGGTGTGGGTGAAATCCTGGCCTCAGCAGAAGGGGAGCTTTGCATTTGTGCTCAGCTGCTGGAGGATTGCAGGCTGGCTGCTCAGAGCAGGGAAATCTGCCTTCAGGAGTGGCTTTGAATCCCTTTGTCAGACCTTTTAAATAACCTGCATTAGAAAGCTTTTGAAGTGCAGTTGAAGAATTAATTTGACTGCAATTGGCTTCACTGGATCAGTCAAACCAAGACCATCCTGTTCAGTTTTGTGATCTTTGGAGCAGCAGCCATTTCCTTCCATGAAATTTGGGAACAACTTTTCAGGATGGCCATGGACCAGCTACAAAGGATTTGGCAGAATTTTATTCACAAAGGATTTTTGGAAATAAAAGTACACAGAGAGGTCCATTATTCGACCTACAGAGAAATTACTGTGCCAAGGAATAGACAATAATATCTATTTCAATACATATTTATATTTACGTGCATATTCACATAGGTGCTGTCCTACCTAGCAATTCTTTAATATTAACACCTTTACCAGGAAACACGGGTAGTAAAGAAGCCTGAAAAAGGGCAAGAAAAATCTCCCTCCATACCCAGATGTCATTTTAACAACGACTGATCTATGACAATTGTATGCACTTTTTAACGGCGAGTAAAACAGCCATTACCACTTGTTCCATTTTATGGGCACTGTTATTGGAGAGAAAATGGCTCTGACAATATAGATTTGAGAAATTGTTGCCCTTATTCACAATTCATGAATGCAGCCTTCCTGCAGTAGATCAAAGCTGCAGCCAGGCTTCCATCACGTTGCATTTTAGGCAGCAGCTCAGCTGCTGGGCTGTGGTTTTGTGGGATAGAAAATCAAAATATCCCCCACGGGGGTGGGGGCAGACTGGGTGGCTGGTGGCAAAAAGAGGGATTGGATTAAAGGTTTTTTTTAAAGCTGAAGTTTTTCCTGAAGCCCCAGGATTCAGGGATTTTATGGCTGGCCTGAACACAGCCACGAGGAAAGCACAAAATCCAGAGTGGGGATGCATTAAGTGCAAAGGATGAAATTTGTAAGTGCCTGATCTCTGTTTTGTCCGGTTGATATTGCTCTTTTCTTGATTAAACAAAAGTAAAAGTTAAAATTCACAGATCTTTAGTAGAGATCAATAACCAGGACACACAGAACAAAAGAAATATGGAAATGCAACTGACTTAAAACAAAAAACCCTTCTGCAAATGGGTTTATTAGATAAACATTAATTATATAATTTTTTTTTTTAAAGGGAAGATTAAGGTTGAGAAGTGGAAAACTCCAGAAGAGCTCTGAACTTCAACACCTCCAGTGTCTGCCCAAAGTACATCTCTGTATATTTTATGTACACACACAGACAATGCACGTGGAGGATTTGGAAACAGCAATTCCCATTTTAATGCTCATTTCCTTTTACCTCCTCAGTAAATACCACATCAAACACAACCTGTGAGAGTCAGCACATGACAGGAGGAGCTGCAGGTCTGAGCAGAGATGCTGCCCTCAGCTGCAGGGGAAAGGGACTTTCACAACTGTGACCCTGGTTGGTTTTCAGAACTGATCTAAACTTGGCTTAAATAAACCTCTACCTTCAATTATTAGTTGCAGTTGCTTAGAAAGCTTGTTAGTGTGGAAACACAGAATCACAGAATGATTCTATGAAGGTGCTTTATTGAAGGGCCCTGGAACTCCAGGGTACAAACCCAAATATGGAGTTGGACATGATTTCAAAATCGAAACACATTTATACTTTTTACTTACATAACTCTCATATGATCATTTGTTAATCACTAACTCGATATTATTCTATTGTATATTGTTTCTATCTAAGCATGAATTTCAATCCCCTTTGTTTCCATCCAACCATGAGTTTCAGTTCCTTTGTTTCCATTCAAGCAGAAGTTTTAGCTCCCCTTTCTGTCATCCCCCCTCCCAGGTAATTATGTTTACTAAGCAATAATTACATTTAGAACATGCTGCTCAAGGCCTACCATGCTACTGCGATTTTAGAAACATTTTGACCGAATTCTATCAAGCTCACTGGAATTTTCCAGATTTATCCAAAGCCTATTTCTCACACACACCCCAAAGGCTTTATTCCATTCTGCTGGCCATGGGATGTGTTCTTGATAAGAACAAGGAGAAATTAAATTAAATGGAATTAAAAGTTTTCCTGCACCTCTAGGAGCACACACCCCAAACAGCAGCACCAGCAGCTGCTGTTCCACTTGCAAAACAAAGCAAAATAAATCCTGGCTAGTCTAAATCAAAGTGGCAGTAACTCTTTAAAAACAACAGGGAAAAGAAAAAAAAAAGTTCCAAAATATGTGTTCCATAAATAAAATATCCAAGTGGAGGCTGCAAGTGCAGTATTGATCCCAGCTGGAAGCTGAGGTGTTGAGAAGTGCAGAGCTGGCACTCACAGCCTTCTGAGCTGACAATAAATCCCAGCTTTGCCAGGATCCAGATTATCATTCTGCCCCTCTCCAGTTGGAGGGAAATCATTAATTAGGCTGGCTTCCTTACCCAGGAGGTAAAGGTGGAATAATTGTGGAATTATTCCTCTGGCCAGCTCCTTATTCACAACTTGTGTGGGACCTTCTGCAGGCTGATGGGTAAAAATCATCTCTCAGCAAATGCCAGGCAGGGAGGTAAAGCAGAGCCCAATAAAAAGGTGAAATGGTTGATAAATCTGTGGGGCAGCTGATTACTGATCCTGAAAAAGTGAGTGCTGCAAAGAGGTGTGGGGAGAGCCTTTGGAATGTGCAATAAATCTGAGTTTGTTTTCCACCACAGTCAAGAGAAGTCATTCAAAGGTGGCACCAAGGGAACTCAGCTCCAGGGGTTTTCCTGTGTGTTTCCTACCAGGATTTCCTCCCAGGGCATTGGGAGTGAATGAATGAATTCAGCTGGGAGAGGGGCAAATGTAACAACAGATCCTTTGGATATCCCTGAAACAGCAGCTCAGCTGATGCAGGTGTGGGACGGTGACAAAGTGTTAACCTTTTTTTGGCCAGGAAAGCATTTTTCTTAATTTCTACGTTAAATGCATTTTTTATTTACATTTATTTATTTCCTCTGCTGATTTATTGCAGCCCAAGACACCTCAGGTAGCTCAGGTTGTGCTTTCACAGTTTGCCACCTCTCTTTGAGACCCTTCTTGGATGCAGGAGGGTCCTAAATGTGTTTATAGGACACATTTTGCAGTTTTGAAAGCAAACAAAACAACGTTTAGGAGGTGCCTTTAAAATCTGACCCGAAATAAAACCAAGTTTTGCAGCTTTTCATGGCAGAATTTGTTTGGATGCAGTTTGATTTTTGACACCTTCCTGCTGCAGCAGCAGAACACCTCCAGCGGAGTGGGCAGGTGGAGGAACCAAACCTGGAAAAGAAAAAAATATATATATATATACACATATATATTCCAATGATGGCCTTGCTGCCCTGTCACTCTGATCAGAGCTGTCACAGCTGATATTCCAGCTCCAGGAAAGGCTCTGATTCAAACTCAGGGCTGGGAATTCTCTCCCCCCTGGCCCTGTGTTGAGGCAATTCCTGCTCAGCCCTGTAACCCTCTGTATCTGCAGCTTCCCTGCTTAAATCATGCACGGGAAATGTGATATTTCTGCTCTGAAAACATCCTCACACTCTTGACAAGAACAAGGAGAAATTAAATTAAATGGAATTAAAAGCTTTCCTGCACCTCTAGGAGAACACACACCAAACACCAGCACCAGCAGCTGCTGTCCCACTTTCAAAAGAAAGCAAAATAAATCCTGGCTAGCCTAAATCAAAGTGGCAGTAACTCTTTAAAAACAACAGGGAAAAGAAAAAAAAAAAGGTTCAAAACTCAGGCTGATCCTCTGTTTGAATCCATCCCACAGCAGCTGATTCCTGTGCCAGAGAGTTCCCTCCCCAGCCACATCTTTAAAGCACTCACAGGCCACAGTTCCCTCAGGATAAAGCCACGTTAAACTCAGAATTTCAGCTGGAAATTCAGAATTGCAGCTCAGAATTTCAGCCCAGATGAGTTGCAGTGCTGCCACAAGGCATGGAAGGAAGATTAGTGGCTGTGAAATGCTAAATATTATTTTTGCAGGGGGTCTTCAGTGTCTCTGGTGAAAACATCAGACTTTTGGAACAGCTCAGGAGACAGATTTGTAAATCCTGGCACAGCTGACACCTCCCACAGGAACATTTTATTTCCATTCTGTCAATGTTTCCATTGAATCCCACTAAAACCTCACCTTCCCCTCATGGTGGAGAGGCAGGTTTTAAAAGAAGCCACCACCAAAGCAAATTGGGTTTCTCTCTAATCAGATCTCAAACAAAACTCTGGTACAAGTCAAGCTGACACAAAAATTTAAGCCCCAGAACTTTCTGATTTAATGCAAAATTTTTTTAAATTTCTTTCAAAAAATCCACACACCTATTCCAGAAGATTTGATCTTGTCAGAGCTTGGACCAAGCTCAGGAAATCACAGGGGAAAACTGGAATTTATTCCAGGCTTGCTTCAGCAACAAATATTAAAATAAAGTAAACCACCAGACTGGAAGATGCTCCAATTTTCACTGCTAAGTCAAACTTATTGACTTAATTCCATTTTTTCCTGATATAAATATTCTACAATTATAACTAATAAAGATAACCAACTTCAGCAGGTTCTAAGGTCCGGCAGGGCATTCAGAGCTTCTCTGGAGCTGTGGATCCAGATCCTCACAGAGGAGGGAAATCCATTCCTGGCACTTCCCAAACTCTGCCCTGGAATTTGCTGTGGGACACCAGAGCAGCTCTCACACCAGCTGCTCCATCACTGAGTGACTGGAAATTAAAAGAATAAATAATTATAATTATAATTTTAAAAGTAATAATTATATTATATAAAAATATAATAATTATAGTTTTTTAAAAATCACATAAAAATTAGAACTTAACACTCAAATATCCATACTGAGAGAATGGAGAAATCTCACTTCTCCCAAGTTTCCAAGGAAAGAAGAAGTTTGACTTTCTAATTCTCATTCAGGCATAAAAGATGCACAAGCACTAATGGAAAATAAATACAGATAATCCTGCTGCAGACCATTAATGGAATAATGGGCTGCCATTAACATGTAAAAAGAATTTAAGGAGCTAATGTAATTTGAGAATGATTGACGTGTGGAGAAAAAACACCTATATAATGTTTGCTCATTTCATTAAAGTGTTTAGAAAAAGTCTCAAATATTTAATCCAAATTTTCAGTCTCCAGTTCATGAATTACCCACAAGTAACTTAATTTTTGCACTCTCACAGAAAAAAAAAAAAAACCTCAGCAAAAGATGAGGGAAACAAGAAAAAAACCCCTTGCAGATAGTTCAAGGGTTAAGCTGTGTTTTGCCCCTCACTCTCAAATTTCTGGTTTTGGTAATTAAATACAGATTTGCCAATATGTAAAAGTTATGAGTTCACACCTTGCCTCTAACGGAGAGCTGGGCAAGAAATCCATGCCCCAACCAGCTCCATCCTCTGAGACCTCCAGCAGCAGCAATCAGAAGTGTTTAACCCCAGAACAGCACAGAAACCTCTCAGAAAAGGTGTTTTTATGAGGAAAATCCTTGGCAAAGCATTGCTTTGAGGTTTGTAGCTCCTCCAAGCTCGTGCTATACCTGCAGCCTGTTAACTACCCCAGAACCATTGTGCCCCAGAAAATATTCACTGAATTCAGCTGGCTAATCCAGGTGTTTTCCATGTTTTCCATTAGGGGAAAACACCTTTTAGGAGGCATTAATTAAGTTCCTTTACACTTCTGGACTGTGCTGAAAACCCTCATCGAGTATGGAACCCATGAGTGAGATGAGCTGTTGTTGTGGGGAGCAATCCACGTGGAAAAAGACTATTTTAGCCAAAATAATTCTCTTCTTTTCCTCAGGGGAGGCCCGTGTTTGTTGTCTCCATACTCATGAAACAGCAAAATGCAAAACATTTACAAAGAGAACCATCCTGGTGGAAAAAGAGTGAGCTCAGGGAGGCAGCTGGAGTGTAACTAACACCAACAGCTAAAACCAGGCAGGGAACCAGTTACCCAGGGCACAGACACTCATTAAATTAGCATTCCCTTCCCCAAAAAACACAACTCAGCAGCTCTGCCCCATTAAGCTGTGCCTTCCTCACCACACCCAGGAGATCTGGAGTGTTGTCTCTCAGTCCTGGCCAGGGCATCTCGCTGTGCTTTAGGGGCTGAAACACAGAACAAACCATCCCTGGCTTTCCTTTTTCCCGGGATTAAAGCTCCCATTCCTGGGTTCTCAGCACAGCAGCTCCTTTCCAGTGGAACAGCTCAGCTCTGCCTCCACCTGAGCTGCTGGGCCCATTTTATCTGCCTGGGGGGTGGTGTTATTTCAGGCAATAAAAGGCATGGAAAAAGTTTTTAAAGTTTTTTTTTTTTTCCTAGCTGCAAAAACTTTTTATTTAAAGAGACCTGTTCTATCCTAAAAACCTGCTGGGACCTGAAAAGCAAATTTGCATGAAAGTCAGCTACGATAAATATTTGCTCCTAGAAAATTCCTTTGTTTTTACTGCAGATTTTGCCTATTAATATGAAATTTCCAATGAAATTTGTTCACTGTTAGTTCAGCTCCTTTTGGGTGTTGTGCTCTGTAACTGAATGGCACAACTGGACTCCAGAGCCAAAGCAACAGGGAGAAAATGCCTTTTCTGGGGCAATTCTGGAGCAGGCAGAGGATTCAATGGGGTTTTTTCTCATTTCCCTCATCTTTTGCTGAAGTTTTAATTTTTTTTCCATGACAATACAGAAAATTAAGTTACTTATGGGTAATTCATGAACTGGAGACTGAAAGAGGAATCTCACCTGTACAATTCCTGACAGAACTGCTCCCCTCTCTGCCCCTGCTGGCTCCAGCACTCACAAAGCCATCACCACCACAGATTAGGGCTGGATTCCAACCAATAAACAGATAAATAAATGCCCAGGGTCTAATGGGAAGAGGAGGTGCACCAGGAGCTCTTGACAGGGCTGGGCTTTAGTGCCAAGTTTTAGTGTGGCCTGAGCCTGGACAGAGGGAGGGA
>VZTZ01042038.1:646703-658355 GCA_013400955.1 Drymodes brunneopygia | reverse complement strand
GGAGGGAGGGGATGGAGGGATGGGATGGATGGATGGATGGAGGGATGGAGGGAGGGATGGGATGGATGGAAGGGATGGAGGGATGGAGGGAAGGAAGGGATGGACGGATGGATGGATGGATGGAGGGATGCCTGGAGGGAGGGATGGATGGATGGATGGAGGGATGGAGGGGATGGAAGGGATGGATGGGATGGATGAAGGGATGGATGGATGGATGGAGGGATGGATAAATGAAGAAATATCTCTTTGCCCTTCCCCAAACCTGTGTTACTGCAGCAGAACCCCCTTTCCCTTTTATCTCCCCACTGCAGCATTCAAAAATTCATCTCCCTCAGGAACCCCCTGGTGCCTCAGTGCAGCAGGTGCTCAGGAGCAGCTCCCTGAGCTCTCAGGACAGATTTCCCTTCGATTTCCACCCTCTCTGGGGGGATGCTGTGGGAAGCACTGTAGTAAATAACTCAGCCATGATAGGGCTGGAAGGAGTGACATTTCTGGCCTCTCTTCACAGCCTCCTGTCAAGGCTCAGGGTGCAGAGAATTAGAGAGCTCCCAGTAATGGGGGCTCAGTGTCCCTGTGAGACAGAGCTGCTCACTCTGACTGCCTCACTATCACTTCACAACCTGCAGCGTGAAGCCTTTGAAATCCTCTGTAATTGCTGAACTGCAAGGGATTTGGGGTTCTTATCAGTGAAGAAATGATATTGTTAAGGTTTCCTCCTCTCGAGTGTTTCAGGCTCCATGATAAATCCGTGAGTTGGTTGGGTTTGTGTAATATTTTAACACTTCAAAAGTTGCAGAACTGAAGGTGTAAAGTTTGTGTGCTGCCAGCACAACATCCCCTGAGTCACCTGGGTCACAGCTATGCACAAACCCTCTGTGACATTAATTAGTTGGCTTTATTAAAGGATAATGACACTGCTCAGCCAGAATATCTGAGAGAGAAACTGTCTCTTGTGCAATATATATGTGAAAAAAAAATGAATATATATATATGAAAATATATATTCCAAAAATGGCCTTGCCCTGTCAGTCTCATCAGAGCTGTCACAGCTGATATTCCAGCTCCAGGAAAGGCTCTGATTCAAACTCAGGGCTGGGAATTCTCTCCCCCCTGGCCCTGTGTTGAGGCAATTCCTGCTCAGCCCTGTAACCCTCTGTATCTGCAGCTTCCCTGCTTAAATCATGCACGGGAAATGTGATATTTCTGCTCTGAAAACATCCTCACACTCAGGCTGATCCTCTGTTTGAATCCATCCCACAGCAGCTGATTCCTGTGCCAGAGAGTTCCCTCCCCAGCCACATCTTTAAAGCACTCACAGGCCACAGTTCCCTCAGGATAAAGCCACGTTAAACTCAGAATTTCAGCTGGAAATTCAGAATTGCAGCCCAGATGAGCTGCAGCGCTGCCACAAGGCATGGAAGGAAGATTAGTGGCTGTGAAATGCTAAATATTATTTTTGCAGGGGGTCTCCAGTGTCTCTGAGCTACCTGCCTTGACAGAAAGGATTGCAGCCCACTAACCCATGGTCATGTTCACCCTCTCAGCACCAGGATAAGAACCTGTGCTCCTCCCATAACCATCCTGCTGCAGCTGCAGAGACATTTTCCTGCAGCTCATCAGCTCAAACAAACATCTGCATTTGTGTGGCCCGAGAAATGCAGCCCTCAAAACAAGCCTGACCTCAGGAATCAAACCAGCAGCCCCAGAAATGGGTGAGAATAAAATGCCAAGCACGTCATCCCAGCCAGGAAAAAGGTTATCATTAAATGTTTTTATATATATATTTATACACACATGTATATGTTTAATCCAGGAATGTGCTCCAAGTATTAATCAAAGTCAAATTCTGGCTCCTCTCCCAGCCCTGCTCGCTGCAGTGATTTTATTCTGGGTCCATGTGCAGGGAAAATACAAAAAGTCTTGGCATTTGAAAAGATTGATAAAATTTAGTTTGTAATTCTGTCTGATAAACACGTCAAACATATCAGAGTGTGGGGAAAAAAGAACAAGTTTGACAAAAAAACACAGTTAAGGTGCAGTAAATGAAGCTGTGCCATGCAAATCCAGCTCAGTGGAGATGGCATTTTCCAGAAAATTCAGGTGTGACCCAGAGCTCACAATGGCATTGGGAAGACTCTAATTCCTGTTAATTGGATGGGGAGTTAATGGTTGGGGAGTCAATTTTCAGGCAGAAGAGGAAGGACCTGTGTTGCTCAGCTGGCAACAGAAGAAACACCCAGGTTCCAGAGCAGCAGTTGAACCACCAGACAGGAGCAACCAAAAAGGGCCTGCCCTTCTTTATTCTCTTATTTATATCTGTTTCTAAAGACAATCAGGGATTGGTGAGAGGGGTTAACACCTCTGCAAGTTCACAGGACAAAGACATGGTCAATCATCTTTCTCCACCCCAGGGGAAAGGAATGAAAAACAATCTACAAGTGCAAAACAATCCCGGCCAGTTAGGAAAAACAAGGACCATGTTTACAGAGAAAACAAGGGAAACTTGTACTACAAAGTTACAACCATAAAACCCTGCAAAAAGCAGGGCAACAGACCTGCTGAAATTCTCCTCCTATCCTGGAATCCTTGGGTTTTTCTGGTTCCTGCTTTATTCAAAAGAGGAGGAAGGAAGGGACTGAGCTGCCTTTTAAAAAAAGCAGCTCCCAACAAGTGAGTGGTATTAAATGCTGTAATAAATCGGGGCTGATTGGATTTGATTTGGCTTCCATGATATCGGAGGGAAATGAAAAGAAAGTCTGCAGGAAACGTGTCAGTTTTTCACAGGAGTCAAAACAGAGCGATTGTTTCTGTAACAATAATAGAGTTTGCCATAAACATTCCTTCAGGGAGAGCATTATTGTGCTCTGATCACTGCAGCAAATGGCATTAGGAAATATTCACGTGGCAGCAGAAAATGATTTTGTGAAGGTGTGGGGGTGTTAGCATGGAAACACAGAATCCCAGAATGATTCTATGCAGGTGCTTTATTGAAGGGCCCTGGAACTCCGGGGTACAAACCCAAATCTGGAGTCGGACATGATTCCAAAATCGAAACACATTTATACCTTTTACTGACATAACATCCATATGATCATTTGTTATTCACTAACTCGATATTGTTCTATTGTATATTGTTTTTATCCAAGCATGAATTTCAATCCCCTTTGTTTCCATCCAACCATAAGTTTCAGTTCCTTTGTTTCCATTCAAGCAGAAGTTTTAGCTCCCCTTTCTGTCATCCCCCCTCCCAAATAATTATGTTTACTAAGCAATAATTACATTTAGAACATGCTGCTCAAGGCCTACTATGCTACTGTGATTTTAGAAACATTTTGACCTAATGCTATCAGGGGGAGTTGTCTGTGGGTGAACACAAAGCTGTGTGCAGGCATAATTCTGGTTAAAACATAAAAATCAAGCAAACAAAAGAAACCCCCCCACCCCAAATGGTGACAAAAGAAATCAGTTTCTTTGTGGAATGAGAAGAGAAACAAAGAAACAAAGGCAAAGTGAGAAAAAAGAAAGATGTTAACAAAATTCTATCTTTAAGATCTTCCTTTTTTGTGCGTGTCTTTGTACAGAATAAAGAGAACATTTCTCTTCATTCAGGCTTTCAGCCGTCTCTCCCTGGCTTGTTCTGCTTGTCTGTATAATGTGAAAGTTAATGAAATACATTAAAAAAGAGAGGAAATAAACAGAATTGTCCAGACTCTGTAGTTATGGCATAATTCTGTCAGCCTTCTGATTTTCCAGGAGCAAAAGCTGGCAAAGGCTTTTCCATGGCACAGAGATTAACAAAGCCTTCTGCTCTGCAAAGTGCTCCTTGCTTGATTTAGAAATATGCAGAAAACCAAGCATTTCTCACAAAAATATGAATTTAAAAATGGTCACTGCTCAGACAAGACAGCAGCTTCCTGGATGGGAAACATGGGTCAGCCTCCAAAAACCTGCAGGCATTTCCTGGGTCTGGAAAGCCCAGGAAGCAGAAGAAAGGGTGGAAGAAAGGCTGGATGTACCACTGAAGTCTGTCCCCAAAAAAACCCATTTGGGCTTTCTCCATCACTCATCTGTGATACAATAATGAACTTTGAAAAGAAGTATTTTGTTGTAGGACAGCAAGGAGAACCAGGATGATTTTATGATTACTGAGAGCAATTAAAAATAACAGCACTTTATCACAGAGCTCTCAGAGAAACACCCAGCCAAAGAGTGGGTTCTGCATCGAGACAAAACACAAAAATAATGACAAACAGCATCTGTTGGCTGTCCTTGTGTTCCTCTGATGTGTCAGAAGGTACAGGGCTCCTGGAAACCAGGAATGATTTCCCCAGTCAAGCACCAATCTGTCTGTCAATGTGGGAGCCAGACTCACAAAAAAGTGCAACACAATTCTAATTGAATGGCAATAAAATCTGCTTTGAACGTGCTGAAGCACTTTGGAGTGACAGTTGTTTATTATCCAGCCAGGACTGCAAGAAGTACAGAACACACATTTAAGGGTTTTTTCCTCTTTTCTTAACAAATATTTTGGGACTTTCAGCCTTTCATGTATCAATTATGTGGTTTGTTGGCCAATTGCTGCATTTTTCCTGTGGCTGAAGAGATGATATTTATCAGATTGAATCCCTCACTCTCACAGTGTGTCCATGATTTGTTCTTTTGTCAACGAGAGCAACAAGTGGTTTTAAAGTGCAACTTATTCTCCATCCAATTAGCATCCTGTTGTTGGCCATGGAGAAAAACACAAGTCCCAGTTGGAAGTGGCCTTTGATATTTTTGGCTACTTGGAGATTTCTGTTCATGCTCAAGTGAGTAAAAAATCATCAAAGCTGTGTCCCTGGGCAGCTCAGAAGGGTTCAGCCATGCTGAGACACACAATTATCCTGAATAATATCAACAGCAATCTCAAATTGTGCACAGGTTGGATATTAGGAAAAATTCCTTCACCTCAAGGGTTGTCAAGCCCTGGGACTGGCAGCCCAAGGAGGGGGGAGAGATTTAAAATCTGTGTGAATTTGGCACTTCCTGGGTTTCACCACCTTGCCCTGCCACATTCCTGTTTTGTTCCTATTTCAAAATTCACCTTTCTCACCTTTGCCCAAATTTACCTATTAATAACATCTCATAATGATTCCATTCATCTCCCCCCTCAAAAATTTGCTTCCACAGACATCAGTTTGATTTTTGAAGCAATCTCCACGACAGCTTTTCAAGCTGAAAAAGCCACTTTTTCTTTCTCTGAGGTGAAAAAGGGTCACCATTATGCTGAGGCAGAAAATTCATAGAAAAAGAAACAAAAAGTGCCTGTCACCCCATTTATCTTCAAAGCAATCAATTCCACTGTATCAATATTTCTTTAAAAATAAAAAGCTTTCCCAAATGATGACCTTCTGCTGTCTCACTGCTATTTCATGGCTGCCTTACGGCCTTGAGAAGAAAAAAAGACCAAAAAAAAGCAGCTCATTAAAGACAAATAGGTAGAGCCTCAGCTCCTGCAGCACAATCAGTTCTTCCAGCTCTTACTGTGACTAATAATCACATTATTGTGACTAATAATCACTTTATTGTGAATGAAGAGGGACAGGAGATGGGTGGTGAGCAATGCAAAGGAAACAGGGCATGGAAATGTCCATGACTATCAGTGGGTGCCAAAAAATAAATGCAAAAAGGTATCAAATGGGAGACAATTCTGTTTGAAAGGCCAATCTTAATTCCTTTTCAGCTCAGATGGACAAATATTGATTAAATCTAATTTTGAACATAGTTAGAAGCAACTCCAGCAGCAGCTGCTCCCACACAGCCCAGGGGAGGGGAAACCACCCTGGGCTGGGCTTTGGAAAATTCCCTCTCCTTTCCCTTTGGAATGGGACAGAAAATGCTGCAGGGCTGGGTGGGATTCTGGGTGAAAAATGTGAATTTAGGGCAGATTTTGCCCATGGTCACCCTCCAGTGGGTGTGAAATCCCCTAAAGGCTCCTCTGGGTTCATCTGGCACTGGAAGGAGCCAGCCTAGGATGGAAATATTCAATATTTCCCCACTTCCAGACATCAAGACATCCAACCAGATTGGGCCAAAGGGTTCAGGCTATCAAGAAAAACCCTGATTTTTTATCTTCTTACAGGACCTACACAATGAGTGCACCCACCAACAGTGAGTTGGTTAAAAGCTGCCCAGAACTCGCTATGAAATGTGAATTTTGGATGCTGTGCACAGGTGCTCTCTGCTCCAAACAGCTCCTGCTCTCCCAGTACACACCCAGGGAAAATGATCCTGAATTCCTTGTGTTCCCATTCCCAGGACACCAACAGACAAGAAATAAACAGGGAAGAGAATTCCTGCAGTTGGGCACAAACTGGGAAAAATCCATCCAACAGCTGCTATTTTTTTTTTGCTAGTTTTTCTTGAAAAAACCTCCACCATTCCACTCTGACTGCTAAAATATATACATGTTTAACAGCTGCATTCTTCAGAAAATATGTTTGGTTGTTCAATTCAGAATGATTTTTCAATTAGAAATGTTGATTAGTTTGGATTTTTGTAATTATTTAAAGGTGACCTAATTGAGAGCAGATAAACTACAATGACTTTAAGTGATACATTTTCAGTTTACTAAGGAAATGTCAAATTTCCTTTGACAACATGGCCTTTTTAAAGGCAGTTAAATGTCCTTTTACACTATCAAACCATACATTTAGAAATCCATTATTTGCATCTTTGAATTCAATTCCATTCTTTATTTCAAAGCAAAACAAAAACCAAACAATAAAATAAAATAAAAAAAAACCCAGCAGAAAGCCTGGGAGTAAGTACAGGTTTCATCAGATCAAAAGAATTCTGGAAAATTGCAACTGTATTTGAAATAGAAAGACAGAGGAGTTTTATACTTGCTGGAGCTCAGATCTGATCCCAAACCTTTTCCAGTAAATGGCTAATTTTAATGGATGAAAAGAGCTATGAAATTTATTTTTTATTACAGCTTTTCTCTCCAGCTGCCTGTGTCTCACCCTGGTAAAAACAGACTTTAAGAGATTCCTATTTCCTTGCAAATTGTGACAATTCCCACAAGGCAGGTTTGGGATTATCAGTGCATGAGGCTTGAGAGCTCTGGCACTGCAGATTTCAGTGAAAACAAAATCCAAATTGTGGGGATGAGTCTCCATCCCAGCCCTGCTCCCCTGCCCTCCCTGGGGGATGCCACTGCCATTTCACTCCAGTTCTGAACACTGAAAATCTCAGCCTGGAGGGAAAAGGGGAAAGCCTGGAAACACCTGTGGTCTTTATTTGTGAGCTGCAGCTCTCAGAAGAGAGGTGGGGAAGAATTTCTGTGCGTTACACACCCAAAACATGCAGCTTTCCTCAGTTCTCAGGTACCAGGAGTTATCACAGCATCATCTCACTGGATGCTCTCAATTTCTCCCATGGTTTTCCTTTCCTCTTGCTCTCTGCTCTCTGCTTTGCTATCATTTAACAGCCTCAGGTTCAGGAACATTATTCATAAAAAGAGAAATCCTGGTTTCAGCTTGGCTTTCTCTGAGTAAAAAAAAATGCAGTGACCCTTCTTTCCCCAAACTGCTGCTGACAGTGGTGGAAGCAAAACCCAGCCAGGGCTGCAGAGGACTGGTGGCCTTTGGGACACTCCCAAAGTCATCCCCAGGCAGGGCTGGCCATGTCTGTGCCCTCCACAGGGAGGTTTTCCACAGGAAAATCCAGCTCAGTTAAAACCAGACTCAATCCTGCCTCCATTCCCACTGAAACACCACTGACATCACCAACTGCTCCAAAATAATTGTGTCAGCCACCACTCACAGCCAGGATGGAAAGCACAGTTCAGGATCATTAATAATCAGGATCCTTGGTGATCTTGTTATTAATTAAAAGCCTCTTACCTCAGCAAGACCAAGGACCTGCTCTCCCTGCTGCTGCTGCTGCTTTCAGCTCAGCCAAAGGGAGCCCTTGGGGGCCCAGGTGTGATGTGGGGAAGGGAAGGAAAAGCTTTGTTGTGTGTGGAGCAGGTGTTGAGGATTGCCATAGCTGAGGCCAAGGTAATAACATTTTAACGAGCAGGAATAAAGAGGCAAAAGCAATAAAATTAAAAAAAAAAAAAAAAGAGAGAGAGAAAATAATCTCCAGAGTAATCAAGCTTTATTTAATATATCCAGAGAGCAAAGGACTTTATTGAACAGGGGGAGAGGAGGGTGCAGGCAAGGGAAGGGGTGAGCACAGAGTGTCTGCACTGGAAAACAGGAAAAACTTTCCCTCTCAGGGGGCCTGTAAAGCCAATATTTTGATAAAGTGGTGAATTTCCCGATCCCAGCACACAGCAGATTTGTGATCCCCAAAGCCTCTGGCGTCAGCTGGCATAAACAAAAATAATTCAACACCCACCGTGTGTCTCCTTTCATGTTTTGTTCACAACCAAACAACTTCCAGGAACCTGAGCCCAGCCAGGCATAAATGCACATCTTCAGAGCTGTGTCTGAAATAAAACAGACAAAAAACACTGAGGAGGAGCAAGGGGTGTGTGGAGAGGCTTTGGAGCACTAAAATCTGTGTACACACTGAAGTAAAGGGTTTTTAGGTCAAATATCTTGTACAATAATTACTTTTTATCCCCCCTAAAATCAAGTCAGTCTCTGGTATTAAGAAGGAAAATAAACGTAACAAGTGCTACTCTAAAATACAGACACAGCCCAAAACAACACCTATTCTCTCGAAGGGTTGTGGTGTCCCAGGATTTAAAAATATACAGAATCTTGATGTAAAAATGTGCAGAATCTCGAGAATGAAACTTTTCTGTACGTCTTTGAAAGGCTTCTCTTGGGAAGAGTTTGGGCTTGTTGGAGACAGCGTTCACAGAGGGGCCTGGAGGGGCTTTTCCAACAGTGAAAAAACATCACTTGTGTTGGAGGTCTCACCCCCTGTGCTCTGTCACAGGCACTTCGTGGTCCACACATCTTTAATTTTGCATGGAAACCCATGCAGGACACGTGCAAGATGTATTCATCTGGAACACAAACACAAAAACATGTTTATTTTAAAAAATCTCCGATTTACACATGCAGTGTGATTAGAAACCAGGTTGCAAAAGTGAACTCTGGGCTCTGGTGGCTCTGGTTTTAATTCAAGGTTTTAATTCAGCATTGCTGTGATCCACCAGATGAATTCTGTGCCTTGTCTCCCTTTTATGCACATCATGAACAAAAGGTCAATTTGTCATTAAGGCAAATGTAACCTGTCCTCAGAGGTTCCCTGTGGGGTCACAGAATTATCTGCTCTTGTGGAGCACGCAGGGATTTTCAAATAAAGCCTCATCCAAATGTTATGGAAACTGCTGGTGTTGTTTCATGGATTTGAGCTGGGTTTGGATCATCACCTATAAGAAAATATCCTAAATAATTCTCTGGTTTGCTCATTTTGTGACTCTCATATTTGTACCTCTGTTAACAAATATTCTGAGGTCTCAAGCTGGCAGTGAAAGAGAACCATTTTCCCCTAAAATCTAAATTGGCCCTTCTTTCTTGCTGCAGGAAGTTAATTTGGTTTCTATGTTGCCTGCACCTTTTGAACAGAGTTTTCATGGAACCTGGAATTGCTGCACCACCTGTTAGAAAAGTTACAGGCTTTTGTGGTAATTAATGTGCTTAATATTGAACATGTATCTGTTTCAAACCTTCCTCTCAGCTCTGATTTCTCCAGGAACTCTTCAATGTGTTTCTGGCAATAATAACAACAAAAATTACTGCGCTGATTTAATTCTCTGACTCCTGAATGCAGCATAATGCACGAAAGCAGCTTTCATTCTGTGCTGTTTTTGGGTTTTCCATATCAACTGCCTCTGAAAGTCTCCAAGAGTTTGGATGTCTTGAATAAACAGCTCTCTCAGAGACTTCAGGGAGAAACCAAGGAGCCCAAAACTTCTGGAAATCAAGGGATTGTGTTTGTCTTTGACCTTTCCGTCTAATTCCTCAGGTAAACAACTGGAGCTGCCCTCACCCCTGCCCAGAGCCAGCAGGGCAGAGCCACTGATGTCCCACTGCCACTGATGTCCCACTGTCACTGGTGTGCCACTGTCACTGATGTGCCCCTGTCACTGTCCCACTGCCACTGACGTGCCACTGTCACTGATGTGCCACTGCCACTGATGTCCCATTGTCATTGATGTGCCACTGCCACTGGTGTCTCACTGATGTGTCACTGTCATTGATGTGCCACTGCCACTGTGCCACTGTCACTGATGTGCCACTGTCACTGGTGTGCCACTGCCACTGTGCCACTGCCACTGGTGTGCCACTGCCACTGATGTGCCCCTGTCACTGATGTGCCACTGCCACTGTGCCACTGCCACTGGTGTGCCACTGCCACTGAGGTGCCACTGTCACTGTGCCAGCCCCAAATCCCTGCTGGCAGTGTTGATTTCCCCGTGGAAATGCCCAAATCCCAAATGCTGTCTAAGTCAGAGGGGCAGTTTCAAGTCCTTTCTCCAAACCCTACTGACCTCATAACTTGATTTTAGCTGGGAGGATGTGAAAAGAAACCTCAAGAAGGATTTTGGATTCAGAGAGTCACTGTTTGAGCAGAGAGGACATGAAATTGCTTGGACAATTTTCGTAACTCTTAGGTCTTTGCCTCTGCTCAGTGAACTTTACTCTTGTGATTCCAAGTGCCATTAGTCTGCCGTTATCATTACAGCTGAATAGTTCTTCATAATTGAAGAATGATTTAGGAACTAAGTAGCTTGATATGGTGACATATTTTATCCTAACAGCTTCCAAACACGCAAATGTACTCTGCATACTCCTCTTCCAAGAAACCAGGCAAAAAAATGATAGCAAAAATATTTAAAGAGAAATTAATCCACTGGAAAAAGCATTAAAATACACTGAAAGTAAATGTAATTGTTTTTAAACCCAATGTTTTCGTAAGATAAATTCAGCATTGGACAGGCTCTTTAAAAATCAATTTGCACTCGCTTCCTCCATAAAGATTTATCCCAGAGAAAAAAAAAATCCATTAGTATTAAAGTACTTAAAAACTTGGCAGACTATCTCCAAAGGCATCAATTTCTGCTGCTAATTAACACTAATTATTCACTCAGCAGTTGTAAGTTGCATTTGGTCCCTGAGGGTAGACGAGAGATTTGTCTCTCTCCGTTCCGTGCGTTCCTTCCAAGAGATTTTCACATCCAGGCACCACAGTGCTGTGGGCTTGGAGATCTGCACAACTTCCCTCTTCTGCTGCCAGCAGTGCAGCAAGATTTGCTGGTGTGAAATCAAGAGTTCTTGCTGTCTCTCCGTGTCCTGTTGCATGAGGGGTTTTATTTCTTCTGTTTCTCTCTGGGACAGACTGGACCCCACGCGTTCTCTCAGTGTCCAGTGGGTTTAATTCAGCAGTTTCTGATTGCTCAGGCTTGAAGGTGCAACCTGGATTTTCAGCAGTTCTGCAAAACTCTGAGGTTATTGCTCATGACCACAGTTACCAAANAACATTTCAGGGAGTTACATTTCTAGCAATGTTTATTTAGAAGCAGTAAATCATCTCGTTCTCACGATGTTACCCCAGACTGATTAAATGAGTGCTCTCTCATCTAAAAGTTTTTCTTTCTGATGCCAAATTAAACTGAAATGAATGTTTTATTCCCTTCCCTCCTTCAAA
>VZTZ01042038.1:621255-646696 GCA_013400955.1 Drymodes brunneopygia | reverse complement strand
AAAAATTAGTGAGAATAAGTGACCCCCTGAATTCTGGGAATAAATGAGGGGGTTAAATGTCCAAATTCCCCAGGACACTTTTTAAATACCTCTCATATCCCAATATTTCTTTTCGTAGCCAAGAAAGATCCAGCAAAAATAATAATAATTTTTTTTTTTTAAATTTCAAGTTTCTTGATAGAAGAAGGAAAGAAAATGGGGCTGGCTAGAACAGCTGAAGAGAGGAGGAACATTAATGCAGCACGACACCCCCTGTGCCCAAGAAGAAAAGATAGATAAAGACAGATGCACGTGTGAGAGAGAAGCAATAAAGGGTCAGTAATAAAAGAAATATATCACCTGTAGAATTGACTGGGCTTTACTGGAGATTTATAATCCATTCTAACTGCTGTAATTTGTGACTCCTGCAGACACTCTGCCTGTCACACGTGGCATTTTTGGAGGGCACCACCCAGGAGGGAGAGACATGAAATGTGGGAGTTTCTGGCTCTTCCCCTTGCTCTTTTCAATAATATTCCTTGCACTGGAATTTTTTATTTTACGCCATCAACCATCAGGCACGGGGTGACAAAAGCAGCCAGAAGGGGTTAAGTGGCTTGCCCTGAAATTACCCAGGGAGTCAGAAAGTGAATTTGTCTGATTCCTTGAGGCTCCTCATTCCTGCTCATCAGGATTCATTCATCCCCAGATTCCAGGCTGCTCTGGATCCATGGATCCGTCCTGTGCATCCAGAACACCCTGCCCAGAAAAAGAAGCTGATTTCAGACCCTTTGTCATGCCTGGGCATCATTTTAAAGCTCCAATTCATGGCTTATTCATAGGTTTTAGTGCTCACGGAGCTTGGCTTTAATAAGAAAATGGACAAATGAAATGGAGGTGGAAGAGCAGGGAAATTTCACCATTTCCAGTAAATGCTAAAGTTTAATTCCTCACCATAACTCACATCACCCTGCAGAAATGGAAGTTCCATGAAGACATTTCTTTCAGGTGGGGTTTGCAAAGGAAGAATTTAAAGGATCTCAGTTAAAAACAGCTCAGGTTTTGGGGGTTTTTTGGGGTTTTGTGGTTTTTTGCTTTGCTTTGTTTGCTTGGTTTTTATTTTCCTCTCTTTACCTCTCAGTTGCTTGACCAAATTTTTTAGAATAATCCTTGTTTTGCTTTTTCCCCTTGACTCCCAGGGAAGTAAGTCTTGCCTTGTTAAAGAGTAATTATGATGTTCTATTAATCATTTCATTAATAGGAAAGGACCATAAGTGACTCTTGAGGGTTTTGAAAGTCCTCACTGAGAGGAGGAAAGTTGGAATAATAATCCCCTATGGATATCTCTTTTTTTTTTTTCTGCATTCTGAGGGATTGTTATTTAATTAAAAGGACTCTGTATTTCTGTTTCTGGTCAGTGTGAATAAATTAAGGTGATTAAATTTAAAGCACTGCATTAGTTGAACTGACAGTTCCATTGTTGCCAACTGAAAGCAGGAATCTGCTAAAAATAGAAATCAGCCATAGGAAGTTGTTCTTCTGTTGTGTTTGCAGCTTCTTTTTTGCAATATTTTACTTTTCTATAGGAACTTAATTTAGTTTTTTTTCTGGAAGGTTGACTTCTGCATGTTTTGCCTGCCCAACAAATAAAAAATAAAATTAAAATTTTAAAACAATAAAAAAGTTGTTTTTTAAACAATCTTGCCTCCTGCTCCATTGAGCAATCTAAAGGACTTGGTAAAGGATCAAACTTGGAGAAGTAATGAAATTTAACATGAACTCTAAGCATAAAAACACAATTAAACTTTGTGTTCAAGGCCAAGGAGAATTTCTCCAACGAGAAAACATCACTTGAAAGCACAATCAACACAATTCAGCTGATACCAACACGGTGAGAAACCAAATAAATCTTGATGGCCCAACTAAAATCCACTTGAGCTTCTTCCAGGAGCTGCAGGAGATTCTGTGTTTGGGATCTGGCTCTTTCTGTGGCAGAGGATGAAGAATAAACCCCTAAAATCCTGGGCAGGGTTTGCATCCCCACCATGTGGGTGTCACACCAGTCTGAGCTTCCAGACAGCCTAAATTCTAAATTCTAATTTCTAAATTGGCCCATTTGAAGCCAATCCTGTTGACAAACACACCCAGATGGATGGAATGATGATTTTCGTGGCAGCTGAGGAAACAACCTTGTGTATTCTGTCTATTCTGCATGGTAATTTTGGTTTTTTGCCAGAAAAACTGCCGTTGTGAAGGGCTCGATTCTCTCCAAAAGAAGCACTTTGGGGATTCTCACGAAACTCTCTCTAAATGAGCAAATGTTGACTGAAGGATGCAGGGGTCCTTTAAAAAATAAATGAGAAATTTAAGGTATTGCAATCAGAAGATGTTTACAGAGAGAATTTCATTAATTTGGATCTGTATGAAAAAAAAAAAACAAAACAATTCATCCAAATGGAAACAGGTCCCACTCTCAGACCATGAAAAGAGATTGAAAGACTCCAACTGACTTTACCAGGCTTGGACTTCTGTCCCTAAATCCCAAAAAATGCTCCTTGCAATCCATTTCTCTTGGAAGCTCATAATGGCCAGCGATGGTGGATTAAAGATTTTTTTTTCTTTTTAATTTCCACTGAATTCATGGAAGAAAAGAAGCTGCAATTCCTACAGAACAACTGTGTTTACACGGAATCTACGAAGAGCTGTCAAAACAACCTCTATTGTGTCATTATATGGAATTAAACTCCTCTGGGAGAGCCCTAAAATTTTAGCAGTGGCCTGAATTTGAGAATAAAAACAGTCTAAAGCAGAAGAGAATTTATCAGGGAGGTACTAAACTGTGAAAGAGGTAATTCAGGAGACAGCCCAAAGGCCAATTTGGGCAGCATTTCATCTGGGCTCAGTGATGAACTCTAATGTGTGAGAAAAGGTGTTAATAAGGGCCAGCAAAAGGTAAAAACTCATCTTTAAATTATCTTTTTGTGAAGCTGACTCCAAACCATTTTTCCTCGCCTTTCCTTCTTCATTTTTGTTACATTTTACGGACAAATAACAACAAATGACCCATTTTAGCTCCGTGGCAACAGAAACAAATTCAATAATTTTTTCCTTCGGCTGCCAAATATTTCTGGGGTGTGTTTATGGACAGGAGAACAGTAAGAAACAGGGAGAAATTAGATTTGATTTGTTCCTTGTGCTTTCCCCACCACTTCTGTCTCTCCTGCTCACAAACACTGAATATTTTTGCCTGTGTTACAAGGAAAGAGAAGCACCAGGAACTACCATGGTGTTCCTGGGTCTTGTGAATTAGTGAGAGGCAGCTGCAGCTTGGGAAGCAGCAGTGGTGATTCTCCTTCTGTGCACATCATCAAGTGCTCTTCAGGAAGAAGGGCCCAGTTATGAGTTCACCCCTAAAATTTGTGTGATTTTCACGAAGATCACAGCCAAGATTTCAAACTTGAACGCGAGGAAATTGTCTCCATGGCAGGGCCCTGCTGATGCCACCAGCCTGGGACAGGACACCACAAGTGCCATTGTCACTGTGCTCTCAGGAGGGAGCAGCAGCTGCTGCTGCTGGCAGCCAACACCTGAGAAGGGGCCCCTGGGCTCACCTGAGCTCATGAATATTGATGGCTCCTTTCCACACAGCAAAACTCAGGTGCTCCCTCAAAATGCCCTGGGTGTCATCACCTCCTAAACCCTGACAGGCACTTCGTTCCAAACATTTATTACTTCCAGACAGAGAAGATGCTCCCCTGTGTCTTTATTTCAATTTAAATTCCATTTGTGCTCTTTTGTCAAATTTTCCCCGTCGAGTTATGAATAATGCTGACATTAGCTCTGCCATTACAAGGTTTGAGCTCTTTAATTAGATTCCCTCATTCTACTTTTTTTTTTTTTTCCCTGAGGTTAAGGTTTTCAGCTAGTCCTCTTTCTTTTAAACCTGAAGGCAAAAATGTCTTTGCTTTACTGTCATGTTCCTCTTCTTTTCCCAGGCACCACAATATTCCTTTCCAAGGCATTGCCTGCTTTGACTGAGGGCCACCCACTGCACAGTGACAGCCACGACAGAATTCCCCCCAGGATTCAGATTTCCCCTTGGATTTGGCTCGTTTTGGATATGAATCCTACAAAATAGCCTCGTTTCTGCCTGCCTAAAAGGCAGCTCTGATTTCAGGACATCCTTTTCCATTGCTGTCCCAATCACCAGGATGCTACAGAATGTGAATTCTTGGGTTTGATTTGTTCTTGTGCTTTCCCCACCACTTCTGTCTCTCCTGCTCACAAACACTGAATATTTTTGCCTGTGTTACAAGGAAAGAGAAGCACCAGGAACTACCATGGTGTTCCTGGGTCTTGTGAATTAGTGAGAGGCAGCTGCAGCTTGGGAAGCAGCAGTGGTGATTCTCCTTCTGTGCACATCATCAAGTGCTCTTCAGGAAGAAGGGCCCATTCATGAGTTCATCCCTAAAATTTGCAAGTCCTGTTGCTCCTCTGAGGCAGAGAAGCTGAGCCTTGGCTTTGAAGTGCTCAGGGCTGAGGAAGGAGTGATGTCTGAAGGGGAAACTCTCTATCCCTGGCTTCTCAACTTTACCCCCCTGAAAACAGAGCATCCATGAACTTTTGGAATTGATTTGTTCCTTGTGCTTTCCCCACCACTTCTGTCTCTCCTGCTCACAAACACTGAATATTTTTGCAAGTCCTGCTGCTCCTCTGAGGCAGAGAAGCTGAGCCTTGGCTTTGAAGTGCTCAGGGCTGAGGAAGGAGTGATGTCTGAAGGGGAAACTCTCCATCCCTCACTTCTCAGCTTCACCCCCCTGAAAACAGAGCACCCCTGAAAGCACCGGCTCCATTTGCTCTCTCTGCTCTCTCAATGCCAGGGATGAGTTCCTTGCTTCTGCCTTTTTTTTTTTTTTTTCCCCTGGAAGTGAATTTTTTGAAGCTCTTAGAACAAATCATTCTTGTCACAGGGAGATTTCTCAAGGACACCTTAAGATGTAGACAGGGAGACATTCGTGTCTCAGTGTGCTGGGAGTAATGCATGAAAATCTCTTTTTATGAAGGATATAAGGGAGTCATTTAACTACTCTGTCCATGAGCTCTGGCAAGACATTCCTTAACCCCCCAGCGCTTTCTATCTTGGGAAGTGATGCTCAGACAAGATAATGTCCAGCCTGTAAAAGATTTGATGATAATGATTCTAAATGCTGGGTATGAAGAGCAAACTCCTTAGGCTATTTTCTAAGTTTTAAATAGATTTGGGGGGAGGGAAGGGGAGGGTGGATAAACTGTACAATCCATTGTTTTTATAATGGCAAAATTACTGAGGAGAAATGAGTGCAGGACGTGGGGAAGATGTCATACCAAAAACCAAATTGCACTGTAGTGTCTCTTTCAAAGCAACTTCTGAAGCGGAAATTAATTCCCCACTTCTATTAAGAGGATCCCTGCCAGTTTGAGAGAAGGAAGGGGGGAGAAATAAAAAAACAAACCAGTGTAAAATGAGATGCTAAATCCCCTCAAACAGGCATTAACAGCAATGCTGAGGGAAAAACCACGTTCTTCAGCAGAACCAAGGCAGCTGGAAGTGTGGTGTCACCCCTTCAGTGGCTGCTGCCCCCAGGATTGGTTCCAAGGGGTGACACAAACCAGAGCAGGCATTTCCAGCCCCTCTGGCAGCTGGAAAAGCCAGGTGGGAAAGAGGAGTCAGGCTGTGTCCAGCAGCCTCAAGATGGGAATCCATTTGTGTTAATTATATCCTAATAATTAATAATATCCTAATGCTGCTCCTCACCTGCCAGGACAGGAAATAAATCCACCACAAGAGCCAGGTTGTGATTTCTCTCTAAGGGTTAAACTCCCTTTTTTGTGACTGTGAATGGAGCTGTGGCAGCATCTCCAGAAC
The DNA here is from genome assembly GCA_013400955.1 of Drymodes brunneopygia. NCBI lineage: Eukaryota > Metazoa > Chordata > Aves > Passeriformes > Petroicidae > Drymodes > Drymodes brunneopygia. The sequence goes on along the minus strand of VZTZ01042038.1, from coordinate 640,812 downwards.
TGCTCCCACTTGGGAAAGAGCTGAATTTGGCCCTCCAGAAATAATCAGGTGTTTCCTGTCCTCCATGAGGAGATACCTGTTTGGGGGAACATCCTGAGGGACAGTTATGGAACAGCAGAAAGGAGACAGCCTGAGCTGTAACTGTGGTGTTAAATTGTTAAATTATTGTGGAGGAGCAGGGTTTAACTCCCTCAGCATCCCAAAAACTCCACCCATGTGTTTTTGGACAGAAGCTCCTTGCAATATATCCTTGGAGACACATAAAAGAGGAAGACACATTCAGTGTGAGTGTGAATTCCAGTTCCACATTCCCACCAAGCTGAAGAGGTGTCCTGTGATATTCAGCCAGGATTTATGGACCTTTTTGAGGACAAAATGAAGCGTGCCTGGCATTAAACTGCATCCCTGAGAAAAGAAATGTATGCAGTGATTACACTGGAGAAAAGGAGAGCAGCTCCCCAAGAGTGAAGGGAGAAGGCTCAGAATGGGAGGAGGTTCCAAACCATCCCCACTCAGTCATTTTTTCCCAACAAGGCCACTTCTCCAGCTGTGCTTTACTGTGCCACCTTTTCTGAAGCTTTACTACAAAAACAGCTTCTTTTTTTTTCTTTTGTCCTTCTTCTCTCCTTCCCTTATTCCTCATCTTTCTGGTAAACTGCATCTCAAACTATTAAACCCCTCAGATGAATTCCAGTTGCTGTGCTGGAGCCCTGTGAAGCCATCAGCTCCTCTGGGCTGTGCAGTGTTGATGTGACAGCGAGCACTGCTTGCAGCAGAGTGTGTTGAAGGATTTCATGCAGCTGCTCACAGCAAATGTTTATCCTCTGTGCAATTCCCTTGTGAAGGAAATTTCCTTGGAAGCAGAAAAGAGAGCTCTGGTTTTCCCTTGTGGGGAGACCACAGTGTCTTCTTGGGGAGGAAAGCAAGGAAATCTCAAATAGTGCAGGGTGGTGTGGGCAGGGAAAGAGAGATAAAGGATGCAGGGCCCTGCAACTTCTGCAGAAGGGAAAAAATAAGAGAGGAGACTCAAAAGAAGTTTTTGATGGAAAGGGGAAAAAAAGATCAAGGTATGAAAGAGGAGTGCATTGAAATTGTGGCAGTCCAGGAGCTACTGGGGAGTGCTGGGCTCAGAGTGTACCTGAAAAGCCAGCAGGTATGAGAGGTGTGAATGCAGGGGTGAATTTGCACCTTGCTGCTGTCTCTCCCAGACTTTTTCTCTGTTTCTAAAGCTCACAATTGTCGTTCTGCTTTTGCAGGGTTTTATAATTGTAATTTTATAGTATAGGTTTCTCACACTTTTTTTGTAAACATGGTCCTTGTTTTTTTTAACTGGCCGAGATTCTTTTGCACTTGTGGAATTGTTTTTCATTCCTTTCCCCTGGGGTAAAGAAAGTTAATTGACCATGTCTTTGTCCTGTAAACTTTCAGAGGTGTTAACCCCTCTCACCAATCCTTGATTGTCTTTGGTAACATATAAAAATAAGAAAATAAAAAAGGGCAACCCTTTTAGTGAATCCTGCCTGGAAATTCAACTGCTGCTCTGAAACCTGCATGTTTCTTCTGTTACCAACTGTACAACACACAATTCCAGGCTCTCTTCTATCCAGCCCTGGCTCTAGGATTTGTAAAGCCCTTTTGAAGTTCTTGGTACATTTACATGAAGGACAAGAGGCAAAGAGACCCAAGGCAGAACCCAACCTCTAGTGACAAATCATGAAATAAAATAATTTTTAAAAAATGCCTCAAGAAGTCCAGCTGGTTTAACACCAGCAAGAACGTCCTTCCCAGCACAAGCTCCTTAGGATAAGCTGATAAAAATAGATTCAGTTGTGTCAGAGGGCACAGAGCTCTCCCCTCAGCCCCAAACACAAATGGGCACCCCAGCCTGGGGCTGTCATTCTGTCAGACACGAAAGGAACACGCAGAATTCTGAGCAGCAGGTCAGGACCACCAGGCAGGACCAACATCCAGCCTTTCTTTATTCTCTCATTTTTATATCTTTCTTAAGACAATCGTGGATTGGTCAATGAGGCTGCCACCTCTATAATTACACAGGATAAAGGCATGGTCAATCATCTTTCTCTGCCCCAGGGGAAAGGAATGAAAAACAATCTACAAGTTCAAAACAATCTTGGCCGGTTACAAAAACAAGGACTGTGTTTATAGAAAATGCATGGGAACTTCTACTACAGAAGTAAAAACATAGAACACTGCAAAAACCAGGGTGACATGGGGCTGCTCCAGAGCCTTCTCCCTGTCCCCAGTGAGCCCAGGCAGCTCAGGCACAGCTTCCCCAATCCCTCAGGGATGCACACAACCCCTGCACACCCAGGCACATCAGAATGTATAATTGAAAGTATAATTGCCACAGCAAGACAACACAAACTAGAAACATTAACAAATCTTATTTCTTCACATCCCCCCCCTCCATCTGAGAACCTGAATAATTTACTGTGGGTTGGCAGCTCTTGATGACATTTTTTGCACCTTTTTGAATTGTCTGAATGAAATTTTGAGGCATTTAAGAGGCAGGCAAAGGTGGCACAGCCTTGTGTTCTGCTTTGTGCAGGAAATAATACTGGAAGTGCCAGTTTTTAGCAGCCACAAGTCAGATTCTCCAGCATTTTTCTGCCAGAATTGTGGAATTCCTGACTGCTCCTGGGCCCAAGGGTGAGGGGAGCGAGGATTGCAGGGTTCAGTCATCACAAAAGGAGATTAATAATAATCTTTAAATCATGACAAGCTGGCTATGTGTCAGTTTATCTGGCTGATGGATATAACAGCAGCACACAGCCCAAAAAAGGATGAATTTTATGGAAAGACAGGACTTGAAGGACCATCTCTGTACCATGGGTTATTCAGGCCTGAGTCTTGTCTTCCATCCCTGCTAAGTGATATGAGAATCTGTGGTACCATATCAATGAAATCTTTATAATTACTCTTTATAGAACTTTGGGCTGTGGATAAATTAGGCAGAAATCTTGGGGATACTGAGCTTGGCTGGAAATCTCATTAAAAATTTAAAAATCTTTCGAAATGATACTTTTCTACCTTAAGAGTAAGCAGATTTCCTCGTGGTATTTCTAACACACATTACTGAAAAGTTCATCTGACACTTTTTTTTTTGTGCTTTTTCTTTTCCTCCTATACAGGAGACCCATTAAATAGGATGAAAGAAGTGCTGCTTTCAGTCTACAGGTGAATTTCACTTTTCAGCTTCAAACCCAGGGAATACAGAGGAGGTTGCAAGTGCTAAGCAGCTCCCAAAAATAGGTGCCTTGCCCTCCACAGAAGGAGGAAACAGAGGATTGTGAGGGAGGGAATGCTGGCAGGATCTCTGAGCAGTTCTAAACCTGCTCTCCCAGACTCATCTCACATTCCAGGAGGAGTCTGATTCCTGTTTTATCTTCCTCACCAGGTCACATATCCATCATACAAGCTTGGGGATTTCTGTAATTTAAACTGTCCTCCTGATTAAAAGGGAAATGTGGAATGTGGCTGATATTTTTTACCCCGTTAGAAATGGAACAGTGCAAGCACAAATAAATCCTTTGGATGTGACGGGCCCAGAGAAAATGAGAAAAAATATTCTCTTCTCCCCATTATGCCTCAAAGTGACAGGGTTTTAATGAATTAATGAAAGGGAGGGCAGAACCACTGGAGGCTTCTAAAGGAACTGGAGGAATATGAGAATGTTTTCTCCTTGCTGTTACCTGTTGATGAACAATGGGAGAATTTGGGCTGAAAAAAACCCCAAATATCTCTTGTGTAAATCACAGAAAATCAACACCTCCTACAGCTGCTCCATGGAGCTGAACTGTGAGGAGAATAAAGCCTGGGGAATTTCTAATAGCAAACACAGGATCCTGGAAATACACAAGGAGACATGAATAAGATGCTATTGAAAAATTAATTCTAGAATAGGGAGAGAACTTAAAAAGCACAAAGAAAATTTTAAGGACTGTTTTTCACCTCATTTTGCTGAGGCCCCAACTCTTCACACAATGAATTAATGCTTGGTGTCAGTGTAGCCTTGCAAATTGCAGCTCCTTTATAATTTGCCCTCTTGGAGCACCTTTCATCGAATGGATTCAAGGCCCATTATTGAAATGAGGCTGCACAGCTGTGGAGATGATGGAAGGCAGTTAAGGATTTGAAAAAAAAAACCAAAACTTTATTTTTGTTTCTCATTATTCTAATAGTTCAGGGGGCCCTCTTAAAAAAAGGGGGATGTGTTTCATTAACAGGAAACTGAAAGGATTCAGCAAAAAAATCAGTATCTCTTGGTAATACATGGTACAAAAAGAAAAAAAAAGTAATTGCCAAAGAAATCCCAACAGCAACCAAAGGAAACAATCATAAAAAAGTTCTGTGAGAGAACCTCTTCAATCTGCCCAAAGGGTTATTCCCATTTAGCTGCACGTAAGGTCCTTCAAATTATAAATTACACACAAGAGGTTAACCCTGGAAATCTGATTTAGTTATTACCTTTTCCTTACACAGAGCAAATGAAAAGAAATCCAGAGAAGTGGAGGAGAAATGAATCCATCAGAGACTGGAGTGAGGCAGCGTGAAGCACTGACATTTCAACTCAATTTTGCAAATAAAAGGAATGTTTGGGGAAGGGAGGGCTCGAGGAGTTCATTACACACCCCCCAGGGCTGGGCAGGAGCAGGAGGCTCCTCTCCCTCTCTGGCTGGGTGTTGGGCAGGTTAAACTGAGCTGAGCTGTTGCCCTGATTTTTGCAGTGTTCTATGTTTTCACTTCTGTAGTAGAAGTTCTCATGCATTTTCTATAAACACAGTCCTTGTTTTCCTAACTGGCCAAGATTGTTTTGAACTTTTAGATTGTTTTCATTCCTTTCCCCTAAGGCAGAGAAAGATGATTGACCATGTCTTTATCCTGTGAACTTATAGAGGTGGTAACCTCTTTGACCAATCCATGATTGTTTTAAGAAAAATATAAAAATGAGAGAATAAAGAAGGGCTGGGCCTCCTCTTTCTGGTCCTGCCTGGTGGTCCCTGACCTGCTGCTCAGAAGTCTGCGTGTTTCTTTCGTGTCCGGCAGTGCAACACTCTGCCACCAGTGGAATCCTTCAGACAGTGCCAGAGAAATGGAGCCAGCTCCCAGAGAGCTCTCACCCAGCTGCCTGCACAGCAGGACAGTGCACACTGGGCTGGGCAGGGCCAGGCTGGGGCAAGGATCCCCTTTAACTTCAGAGTTCCTGCAGCACACCCAACACACCCTCCCTTTGGTAGGCAAAGCCCTTCACTGACTGAATTTCAAATTCATTTTAATTTTTTGTTGGTTTTTTGGGTTTTTTGGGGGGTTTTTTTGGCCCCAAGCACAACCATTCCAGCCTAATGAGGTATTTTCAGAATTCCTGATCCAACAGAGTAGATTTGCTGCAGGTTCCTTGGCACCACGAGGCTCCCCCTGAGCTCTTGCCTTGCTCCTGCTCCTGCTGGGCTCACGGTGGTTGTGTCCAACACAGGCTGTGACTTCCAAACCCAAACCCAAACCTTGCAGCACTGCCACACCTGAGACTGGCACAGAGATCACACCAGGGTGGAGAATTTGTCCTTGCAATGGTTGTGCCTCTCTCTTCACGAAGAGGTGAACTGGAGAGAATTTTTGCAGAATACAACGAGAGATTGGAGATGAACTCTGAGTCTGCATGGGAGATGCTCAGTCTGCAAGAAAAGCAGCTCACAGGATGCTGCTGCTGTGTGCTCTGTGTCCCTGCTGTGGCAGAGTTTCCCCTGCAGGCTCTGATTTGCCTGCAGCCCTTCCCTGAGCTGCTCTGTGTCACCCTGCTTTTTGCAGTACTCCATGTTTTTACTTCTGTAGTAAAAGTTCTCATGCATTTTCTATAAACACAGTCCTTGTTTTCTTAACCGGCCAAGATTGTTTTGAGCTTTTAGATTGTTTTTCATTCCTTTCCCCTAAGGCAGAGAAAGATGATTGACCATGTCTTTATCCTGTGAAATTATAGAGGTGGTAACCTCATTGATCAATCCATGATTGTCTTAAAAAAGATATAAATATGAGAAAATAAAGAAAGGCAGGCCCTTTTGGTGATCCTGCCTGGTGATCCAAACTGCTGCTCTGAAGCCTGCGTGTTTCTTTCGTGTCCAGCAGTGCAACAGCTCTGCACCGTGGCATCGTCAGGAGCACAGGTATTCATTCCTGCTGCTGGATTTCAGCTGCTTCATCCCCACAAAATAATAAACAGCATTCAAGTAACTTCCAAAGCATTCCAAAACTCCTCTCAGAGCCTGGCACATCCCAAAAAACTCCCTCAAAGGATTCTCCAGAAGTGTCCCTGTCGCACTGCCGGACACGAAAGGAACACACAGACTTTTGAGTAGCAGGTCAGGGACTACCAGGCAGGACCAGAAAAAGGGCCTATCTTTTTTTATTTTCTTTTATTTATATCTTTTTAAAGACTATCATGGATTAGTTAATGAGGCTACCACCTCTACAATTTCACAGGGTAAAGACATGGTCAATCATCTTTCTCCGCCTTAGGGGAAAGGAATGAAAAGCAATCTAGAAGTTCAAAACAATTTAGGCCGGTTACAAAAACAAGGACTGTGTTTATAGAAAATGCATGAGAACTTCTACTACAGAAGTAAAAACACAGAACACTGCAAAAACCAGGGTGGATGTCCCCTGTGACAGAGATCTCTGCAAACAGCAGCAGCTTTCCCTCTCCCTGCATTGCCTCAGAGCAGGCACAAGTGAGAGCTGTGCCTCAGAACTGCTCCCACCAGCCCAGGGATAATGAAACAAGCCATAATTAAGGTGCCAGAGGTGCCATTTGGCACTTATAAATTACAGGCAATTTGTTTGGACATTGGTTTTTCCCAGCTCCATGAAACCCCAGTCCTTCCCCGGCAGAACGAGGCCGGTGCTGCAGCTCGGAAATGGCAGAGAGAGTTCTCCAAACAATTATCTTCAGCTTGGATTGGGAGCAGCGAGGTTTCTGATGGAGGAATGAGGCTGATTTTATGTGTTTGCAGCCAGCTGCCTGTCTGAGTGACAGATTTGTGCTGGAGCAGTGTGAAGCAGTGACACTTTGCTTCTGGAGCAGCTGCTTGGAAAGGATCTCACTGAAATGAGATCAAACCCCAAATAAGTGGGGCAATGTTGTTCTGTTAGACACAAAACAATTAGGTAACTCAGGAGGTTAACCATCAAGGTTGGGTAGAGAGTAAAAAGAGACTCAGCCTTTCTTTATTTTTATATTTATACTTTTTAACAGACAGTTATGGATTGGACAAGGAGGTTACCACCTCTGAAATTCCATAGGTGAGAAACACAGTTCATTACATTTTCCACTCCAGAAAGAAGAATGAAAAACAACATCCAAAGTATAAAATAGTCTTTGGCTGGTTATAGAAACATGGATTGTTTACACAAAATCCATGAGAACCTTTGCTACCAACTATAAACACAGCACTCTAGAAAAATTAGGGTGACAGGGCAATTAGAAAGAAACCATTGTTTTCCTCTCAATCCCAGAGCGATACTAAAGCTTGGAAAATGGTGTTGTACACTGAGGTGGAAAGAAGGCTTTGGTGACAATATCCTGGTGAATTTTAGGGGGAGAGGCACCTGTGACCAGGGGAGCTGGGAGGGTTTGAGGTGAGTGAGCCCTGCCCCTGGCCAGGCCATCCTCTGCCACATCCTCTGCCACCTCTGGTTCCTCTTTCTTCTTCTTCACCAGCTCACACATCCATGATAGCCAAACTTGGGGAATTATGTAATCTCAATTTCCCTTCTACTTAAAAAGGAAACGTGGAATGTGGTGGATATTTTTTCTTACCCTGTTAGAAATGGAACTGTGCAAATACAGAAATGTCCAATGTGTGACATTTTTTTGGCCCAGTGGTGCAAGTCCTGCAGGTGATGGAGGGAACACGAGGTGTGAAATGAGCCTGTGTACACAAATAAGGAAAAATACCCTGCCAGAAAATACATCAAATATAAGATTTTTGATGCCTCAGGGGGCTGGTGATCCTTTCTTTGTCTTTTTGCCAGTGAAAAGTGATTGACAACTGTCCTCAAATCCAGCAGAAGATCTGCAGCTTCTCGTGTTTTGCAGGGGGAATACACAGGAACAAAAGCAATTAGGTGGCACTGCAAGAGTCCTTTTCCTCTCATTAAATGTATCCAGGGAAAAGCAGAAAAAGAACTCCCTGCTCTGCAAAGGAGATTTTTTCTCCCTTCCTTCACGAGCTGTTTTGTTCCTGTGGCTTTTCTTTTAAATTCCCAGTGCCCAGATGAGTTCAGCTCCAAGAGTACAGCTGTATACTGAATTTACTGAAATTAGCATGCCCCAAAAGTCCCTCTAAACAAGTATTGTGGAATTTTACAAGCAGGAGGAAAGCCTGAGAGACAGAAGGGTTCTTTCAGCAAAACAAATGCTGATATTTTTGCTTTAATTGGTCAGGAAAAAGAAAGGAAACAAAGCGCAAGGTGGCTTTTGATTTAAATCTTATTTTTATGAGTTTTTTAGGCAGCAGTGAAAGAAACGTGGAAGTGCCTTCTAGTCACAGGGCTTAAATTCTTTCCAAGAGCATGTTCCATCAGAATATATAAAATCAGAAAGAATGGATATTTTTCAAGAGTTTTTGAGGACAGGCTTAGGAGTTATCTCAACTATTCAAGCAAAACCACCAAAACATTTTGGAGAAATGTAAGAGTGGAAATGTCGAGCCAGAAAGGCCAAAAATGACTCAGCCAGAGCTTGCTTGCTTATCATCAAAAAATTTGGAAAGGAGTTTAACCTGATAAAGAATTAAAGGGGGCTGTGAGTCACAGTGGTTCTGTGGAAGAAATATTTGCCAGACAAACCTAATTTTGCATCCTGGTGGAATTACAAGTGCAGTTTATGGAGGTAAAACACTTAAATTCCTATAAATGTAATGTTACAGCAATGTCACTTACAATATTCTGTTTAAATTTAGTATTGTATCTTCATATAAACATTAAGTGCATCAATAACCAGCCATCTGGCAGGCTTTACAAACCTGTTTGCAAGGAAAGTTGTCATGGAAAAATGGGATTTTAGTGCCTCGCTGCCTCCTGGAATTCAATCTTTTCATCACTGATCCAGAATTAAACATAAAATCACTACTGAGAAAATTGGTGGCTGCTGGAGCTGCTGCTTGAGAGAAAAATTGGTAAAAGAACCTGCAGAAAACTGCTTGGTAAATCGGGAGAATTCAAGCAGGGGACACTTGGAGACAGGGAAATGCAACAAAAGGCAAGGAATGCTGGCCGTGCCTGTCCCCATCACACAGAGGATTTATAGCCTGGAAATAAACGACTCCAAAAAGATTTGCTGCTTGGAGCTGGATGGATGAGTTTCCAGGATGATGCTGCAACAAAAAGCACTAATGAAATCTTTCTCTAAACAGAGGCAATGTGAGCAGAGAAACAGAAATGCGATTTTTATCTCCTCCCAGAGCACTCCAGAGCCTGACAGAGAAACTCCCGCATTCAAATAAACGCTTTACAATGGGGTGCTTAAAGGCTCACTCCATTTACCTTATCGTGGAGGAGAAAAGAGGTGTCTCAGGATGAAGGAGGAGATAAAAATGCCATGTCCTGGAGTTTTTGTTTCGTCTGGTGGAGTAAAAGACAGGATGATAAGGGAATGGAATAGAGGCTCAAAAAAGTCCGTTTTTTTGTTCAGATTCAGCCTGGATGTGTCTGCTCAGAAGGGGTTTCAGTAAAACACTCCTCAGCAAGAGCAGAGTGGGAGGAATCTGTGATATTTTGTTTTCATGGGAAGTTTAGAGCAGCACAGGCCAGGTCAGGTCTGACCCTCCAGGAACTTCCACCCTGCCCACGTTTTGTCCAAATTTTGCAAACACAGACAGACTCCAGCAGACAAACCCTGCCTGCAATATCTGGGCTTGAAAGTGGAGTTTGTGAGAAATGTGATGGTTTAGTGCCACATAATCCCTAAAATTAAATTTCCAACCAAAGAAAACACCTGTTTTCACATCAACAGCAAAGGCTGCATCTTTGTCTTTGTCTTTAGACCCTGTGCAAGGCCTTTTGTAACTTTCTCATATCAGAAATGTCTTGTTTTCCTAATTAAAGATTTTCTTGTCTGCTGCAATGAGGTGGCTTCCACTCCTGCTCTGCCAATGCTCTCTTTTTGGCTGAGGGCTCAAATTTGGGGAGACAAGAATCCTCCTCCCTGCCAAGGCTGCTCACAGCTTGCTGTTGGACAATAAATCCAAGAGGAGCCTGTCCCAGATCCCTTCCACTTCCTTTTTTCAGCTCCAAAAGGGAGGCAGCACAACTGCCTTTGGATTTGTGCTAATGATTGGTGGAAGTAGAAAACCCAAAAAGGAGCTCAGAGCTGAATGACATCTCTCTTTATATTTTTGGGGGACAAGTGGAGTATTTAAGAATTTTTTTATGCATGCTTTTTGTAGAAATTTAAGAAAATACAGAGGTTTGCTTGTACAGAGGTGTGTCCACCAAGGACATAAAGGGAATAAAGCCAATAAACCCCATGTTGTGTTTGACACCAGGTTATTTCATGGCATTTATCCAGAGTTATTCTTTTAAAAGAGAATTTAAGGGAATAAAATCTACTGGCAAGGAGAGAGGCCTTCATAAATTAGGGCCACTGCATGAACAGATGTGAATAGACAGATTGTAGCTGCTGCTGCACAAAAAAAAAATTTAAAAAAGAAAGAAAAGGTGTTCAGCAACTCTGCTGGAAAGGAATGCTCACTGTAAGGAGTACAGTCTATTTCTATAAGGCTGAAGATTTAATTCTAGAGTGCTGCCATCCAGATAATGGGGTCAGGGAGAGGATGTAGGAGCAGGAGGACTGCAGAGCACAGACTGCACTGTGCTGCTTCCTGGAGGATGAAAGTGTGGGGAGATCATTTTCTTACTGAATGGCACTACAAGAAGGAGATGCATTTTCTGTCTGCAGCATTTTTCTTAGAAATGCGATTTTTTTCCCCATTTTCATAAGCATTGTGTGAGTTTATCCCCAAATCCTCCCGTGGCAGGGCATTTGGAGTGGATCCACAGGGCCATGGCACAGCTCAGGAGCAGGAACAGGGGGTCAGTGCTGCTCTGGTGTGGGTGTTCCAGCCAAAAAGGAGTGAAAATTGTGTTTGAAAGCCCCTGAACGTGGCAGGTTTGAACCTCCAGCAGCACCCTGGCTGTGCACAGCCCAGAGCCACCGGGCAACAGGCCTGGGGGAGAGCTCTGAGCAGAACCTGCTCCCCCAAAAACACCTCCTGCTCCTCTGAGCAGAACCTGCTCCCCCAAAACACCTCCTGCTCCTCCGAGCCACAGCTGGGGCTGAAAATGAAACAGCAAAAAGCCTCTGAGGGATCCCTGGAGGGACCTCCCTGCTCTGGATTTCCTCTCCCATCCCAATCCGAGCCATCTCCAGGGGGAGAGAGTGAAAATGAATTTTTTTTTTACACCAGACACACGACCCAGATTAGTTGGAGCACTGAGGAATCGGATCTGAGGAGTCAGTTTGGTCTCTTATTAACAAAATCTCAGCCTATTATCACCCCCATTCAGCACTGTGGCACTGAGACAATCCCTCCAGAAAGGATTCACCCTTCTGCTGCTAATGGAGAGAGACAGAGATGCCTTGGTACAGAAATCCAAGCTACAATTGTGCATCATTTCCCCTCCTTCCTCGTGCTGAATTGTACATGAACAGCTCCTGAGTTTCTGAGACGTTATTTCAGCACCAATAAATTCATTTGAATAGTTACTGGCCGGGTGTTCCCTTACAAATATTCAGCATGAAGAATATGAATTGTTTCGGCTGCCTGCGTGGAATTTATTTTTATGTTTGTGTTTCCCCAAATTTCACATCTAGATCAAGGTTTCTGGAACGAGCACTGACAGTTACAAATGTGCCTCCTGTTAAAATGCCTCTTGGGCTGGCTATTGGCATTAAAATTGCTCCGTGGGAGATGCACAAGAAATGAAGTCTGGAGAAGGACTGAACTCAATTTTGATGAAAGTTCTTCTCAGGACTTAAATAAGATCTCAAGAGGAATGGTGGGAGTGGAGAATGAAAAGTATTCTACCAGTTTTCAGTCCAGCCACAGCAGAGTGAGGCACCAAAATCAGGCTATTTTCCTCAAAAATCATCCCATTTTCCTCCAAGTACTTGATCCAAACCCCAGCACACACACTGAGAGCATAAATATTTTGCAGTGTAGCTGCACTTCACTAAGGAATTCTAATTAACATCCTAAAGTGCATCTACCAGGGAGAGACAGTCATCCTGCACTTGTCCCATTTCATGATGGCCACAATTATTGCTATGAGAGGATTGCTCTGGCAGGAAATGCTGACCTGGAATCTGTGGCTAGTTACCACTTTCATTTTCTCCCTGAGCATCAGAAAAAAACCAAGATTGTCACTATTTTGTTACAGCTCATCACAGCTCCAAGCTATTTCTGCCACTCCTCTTTTTGCAGCAAGCCCTTCTGATGTCTCAAAATCCTCCAGAATGTTGTGCTCAGAACCAGGGTAATTAATTACCCAGCCATTCAAGAGGTGATTCACCTCAGCATCCTTAATTCCCACTCCAATGGCTGCTGTTAAAAAGCCAGGTTGTTACAAAGCCCTGCCCACTGCCAAGGCCTGAGCCTGACTTAAAACCTGTGGGGACTTTTATTGGAATAACAGGGGCCACTTGTGAGCTGAGAACTCTGTGAATATTTCATTCCTTCCCTGAATCAAAGCCTGGAAATGCCACAGTTCTTCCCCCTGCATTAAACAGTAAATCACTGGGGTTTATAATCCATCAGAAATGCAAGCTACCAACCCAAATCATTCCTCTCCCCAATCAGTCTCTGCTGCAAGCAAACACTAAATCCGTGTCTCCACTGATGCAGCAATCACTTCATTCTGTTTGATTTCTCTTCCAAAGTCGAAAAACTATGAAAACATCTTTTCCAATTTTAATCTGCATTCTAGTCCAATAAACAGAAGTAAGGGACGAAACAGAAAAGTGGGAATACCCTAAGCAGGCATTTAATGTACATTTTTGGTACCTCAGTTTGTACATGAGAGGTGAGGAAGGAAAAGAAGAATTAATAGGACATGTAAAATTTATTTGTGTGTGGGTAATGTATGCATGATCTCACATTAAGACTCTCATCTAAGAAGCCATAATGTAAAGTCCATCTAAAATATATATAAAAGTGGAGATCTATCCTTAGTGGGAGAACAGTGAAATATTGTATGGGTTAGAAATGAGCTAGGAGTAGAAAATAAGCTCCTGCTGGGGTTGATTGCCCAAGCCATTGTGATTATGAGGGAGCTTGTCATCCCTCCAAAGGATCCAAGTGAAATATTCCTGGTTTAACAACGTGCTCCTTGTGGCCTCACAGGGGAATATTCCTGCCCAAAAGGGAGTGAAGGCTCACTGGGAACCAGAACAAAGCTCATCTGGAGGGGACACCTTAAAAGGAGGGAATAATTTCTGTTTTACCTTTTGGGGCACAACTGTTGGTCCCAGTGGCAGCCAAATATCCAGGAACTCCCAATTCAAATGCAGGAGAATGTTCCCACAATCCAGCTGCTGCTGATGGGGCTGGGAATTTGGCTGACCTGGAATTTCCATTACATTGGATTTCATCCATAACAAGGGCTGGGTAACAACAGAGAGATCCATGGTTCAGATTGATAACAAAATAAATTTCGGATTTCATATTTTCCTTATTTTTTTTTGCCCTTCAGTGAATAAAAGGAAGAGGGAAAGCTTCAGAGACTCAATTGGCTTCCAAGCAACCACATTCCTCAGCAATTCAAAAAGGGGCAAGTGCTGCTTCTCATTATTTTGTGATTCCTCTTGATAAGAATTATTTGGTTAGGGGCATATGCCACAAAAGCATACAGACAAATGATGTAACGAGAAAAACAATATTTCTGAAATATTCTTGGGATGCCGATAAAGGGCAAAGAAATAAAGGAAAAAGAAAAAAATATTATTTAGGATCTAAAAGCCCTTGAGAGGGACATCCCAGAGACCTGAACATCTCAGGATCATCCTGAGGAAAGGGAAGCCAGAAAGACTTTGGGTACTGGGCACAGGGCTGGTTCTCTCATCTCAAAAGGCAGAAAAAATCCAGGAACTGGAAACTAGGCTGTCCAATAACTCACCATAAAAGCAATAACAGAAAAATTTGGGACTACTCAGCCTAGGACAAGAATCATTTGGTGGGATATGACAGAAGTGTGCCAGATTTGGAAGGATAGAGAGGCAATAACTTTGCACTCGCTGTTCACTATTGCACCCATGCAAAAGCAGGAATGTGGAATAAACGGCCAGGAGCACATTCAAAACTCCTGAAAGGAGGAAATTCCCACCACCACCCACAGCAGGGCTGGGAAACAATTGCAAGAGGATGCTACAGATGCCAGTAATTTACACGGGCTCAAGCAGGAACTGAACATGTACTTGAAAGGGAAATTAATTGCACATGAAGGATTAACAAGCAGACTCTGCTCTCATTATTCATGGCCACAGTGCCAGCAGTGGGACTAAGCAGATAATGGGTTTATTCCTTCTCTCTGCACAATGCAGCCTCATGTACAGCTGCAGGCACTGGAGGCAGAGCGAGTTCTCACCCAGGGAACTGCTGCTGAGGTGTTGCAGAGGTGAGCAGGCAGGATCAGGCATTAGCACAGTGATTGCAGCAGCAGGATGTGTCAGCAGAGCTTCAGCAGGGCTTGATCTCCTGTGGAATTGGTTGGTTTGGTTTGGGACGGTTTGGATGGAGACGAGAGATCTCTGCAGTCAGGGCTGAGAGCAGGAGGTTTATTGTAAAGGAGCGTGGGTGTAGGGGACTGTAGGAGTTGTGTCTATTAGATCCAAGAGCCCTAGGACCTCGGGAGATGGCAAAGAAGATGACTCCTGGTGGCAGGGTCCAACAGCCAGAGGACTTCCCCCCGAGGTGGAGAAGTCAGTAGTTTGACCCGAGAGTCCACGGGCCTGCCCCTTTTACCAACTGGTTCTGTTAGCTGTCTGTTAATTCCCCTCTTCTGGAAAGTTCTGTTTCACTCGGCTGTTGATTTGTTGGCCACCCCTGACTCCTCCCTGCTCCCCATTTTATTGGACAGTTCCCCTTAAGCCCTCCCTTGCTCCTGCCCTGAGTTGAAGCCGGATTGGTTGTTTNCTTGTTTTTCTTAACCGGTCGGGATTGTTTTGCACTTGTGGAATTGTTTTTCATTTCTTTCCCTGGGGTGGAGAAAGATGATTGACCATGTCTTTGTTCTGTAAACCTTTAGGGGTGTTGACCCCTTTTACCAATCCTTGACTGTTCTTAAAAACATATAAAAATAGGTAAATAAAGAAGGGCAGGACTTTGGATCGGTCCTGTCTGGAGAATCCACTGCTGCTCTGAGACCCGCGTGTTTCTTCTGTTGCCAGCTGAGCAACACCCGGCCATGAGTCTCTCCCTTCCATTCCCCAGTGCCTGGGCGGACTCTGCTCACCCTCCCCCCTCAGGCTCACACCCACCATCCTTACCAGCAGAGCCGGCTGAGCTCTCCCGGAGCTGCCACCGCCCTGCGACGGTTGGGTTCTCTGGGGTCACGCCAGATTAGGGTGGCCAAAACCTGGGCAAGCTGTCACCAAATCAAGCCTCGCCGAAGGTGAAGAGCATCACAGGGGACCTGCCAGGAGCTGCCAGACACAGCCCAGAGCAGGTCAGAGAAGTGAGAAAGCAAGCATGAGAGGGAGAGAGTGTAGAGGAGGCCAGTGAAGTGACAAGAGGGAAGAGCTAAGAGTGAAGAGAGTGAAAAGAGATAAGAGCAGAGAGGTTGCCATTTACAATACAATAAATTGTCTTCTCTGCTGAATATTCTAATTTTCATTAACCAATCTAAAACAAGTTACAAATCCTACAACATTTGCATACATCCTATAAGAACTACTGTATTACCATATGGCGTTATATTTTAAACCCTCCAAACTGCTCTTTGGCCCCTCTGCCAAGTTGGCAGGGTCTGCTCTGACCCTTGGAGCTGTCTGCAAGCAGAGGGGATTGTTTAATCCAAATGGGGATTACCTTCAGTTGGCCAAGCCATTGTTTTCCAGTTGTTCAGGAACTGGGGTTTGGGATCTCAAAGCTTGTCTTCATTTCAATTTCTCTATTCTCAGCATCTTTTGCCAGGTAATCACATTTATAAGGCTTTCCTATTTCATCTTCCCCAACAATCTCCCCTCTCCACTCCTGCACAGCTCAGGCTACCTCCCCTCGTGCTGCCCCAGCAGCACAAACCCAGGATCATTCCTAATTCCCATTTAATCCTGGAGCTCCCAGCACAGTGCCCAGGGCTGTGACTTGTGGGCACGTGTTTGGCTGCACCCACATAATCAGCTTTGAGGTCCTGTGTGTGGGGCTGGCTGTGGCAGCTCACCTGCAGCCAGGTGCTGACCCTGGTGATGGCCCCAGGGAGTTTGGGCAGCTCAGCCTGGTCAGGCTTCTCCAGGCTCAGCTCCTACAGCACTGCAAGGTCTGGCACTAAATCCATTAGGCAGAAGCACATGAACTTAAAGGGCTTTAAAACACTTTAAATCACTGTTTGCTCCTTGCAAAGGGGGATGGCACTCAAGGCCACGAGAAGTTCTGGGACTTCCAAAGACTCAAATGCTGGAAATGGGCACCTGATAGAACTGTTTTGCATATGAACTTAATTAGAAGCCTGCTAATTAGACAGCATCTTTGTAAAGCAAACATGCAGGGATTATCAGATGATGTTTGGAGAAAAATTAAAATCAAGTTTGTTTTCCCAATGCAATGCAAAGCCCAGAACAATGGGGATGGCAGCTTGGCGTGCATGAGATGTGTCAATATTTGCTCTGCACAATTGTTTCTCTGCAGATTAGAGGGGCTGAACCCATGGATGTGGCAGATAATTTGAGTGGAATCACACTCCAGAACATACATTTTTTTGACAGGAGGAGCTGCAGTAGTAGATTCTGATTAGGCATTCAATTAGTAGCCAGTACATGAATTCCAATTACTGAGCCAGTATTCAGAGTATATTTTCATTGAAACCTTTCAGGGCAGGAGTGAGTGAAACCTTCCAATGGTTTAAGCTGTCCTGAATCGCTTCAATTAATTGGTGGGTTTGTAAAATTGATGGAACACTGCAAAGATTTCCACCCACACCCCTCAATTTAATCCCTTTTCCCTCCCCAGAGGCAGCTCTATCTCCCTCCTCCTTCTCCACCCCGATCCACTTCTCACAGAAAGATCTTCCAGCAAGGCAAAGATTCTACAATTGAATTTCCCTCTAGCCTGGAAAAACATTCAGCTCTTCCCAGAGGAGCTCCATGTAAAGTGCAATAATATTTGCAGATGTTCATAAATACTGATTTTCCTACTAAATATTTTCCCTCTACATAATGGTACCCCTCCAACCCCCGAGTCTCTCTTTAGTTCTTTATTTCATCCCAACTATTCTGGTTCCACCTGGTGCAAACAGCATTAAAAACTCCTTTTTAAGGGATGGGTTTAGAGCCCTGTTGGGCTGTAAAGAGGCAGAAGCACGTGCCTAAGTAAAAATCTGAAAATCCTTCTCTGAGGCATTTTCCTGCTGATTACTCAACTCCCTCTGCTCCCAAGGCCTGATATTTAGAAGATCTGCAGATGAGACTGAAGAACCACATAATCTCTTATTATATGTTGGGTGTTACATTAAATAGGCACTTTGCACATTAAATAAACAAAAAATAGATATTTCCTGTCAGAGCAGCCAGCTGGGGACAGGACTGGAAGGAGCAGAGCTGTGGTGGCAGGAGATGATCCCAGCAGCTTCATCCCCTGCACTCCCCAGATCACAAACCAACAGCTCTCAGGTACCTCATTAAAAACGATAAAAACTTAAAAATATTTTCTTAAAAATAAAAGCAGTGCTATTCGTGTAGTAAATTGAAGTTGTAGTACCTGCAACCACAATAAAAATGCTATTAATGGTTTACTCTGCTCAACTGGAGTGCCAACCTGTGCTGCAACTCATGGAAATTTAGTGTAATAAAAACCTAACCCATCTGAATTATTGTGATTTTGAGTGGTGGGAAAAGGAAGGGGGGAGGGATATAAACAAAATATGTATTTGGTGAACATTGCAATAAAACACAGAGATTGATTCAAGGTAAATCGCAGGGAGCCACTGACAATGAAAAAATATTCTTATTCTCCTCGTTAAGTAAATACCACAGTTTATCCCTTAAAAAACTCCAGGAAAATACAGGCACGAGTCTTTTTATGACCAAACTACATCCAAATTGCTTCATGCAAATAAGCCCAGTAAAAGCAGGATCATTCAGTGCACACAAATCCAAACTGCTGGATCCAAACAGGCTCATCTGGAGTGAAATTGGGTCATTCTCTCCAACAGATGAAGGAATCTACAACGGCCAACGCTTTTCAGAACAAATGGCATCCCTTTCAAATTGGCCTCATCAGCCTTTCCTGCAGACAAGCAAAATGCAGTTTAATTTCTTAAAGGGACTTCTCTCAACTGTAAAATTCCTAGGACTTGGCTTATGGAATGATATTTTTTTTTTTCCTGAGTTCTGATTAAAAAAATATCAACTTAATAATCCGTGAGGCTATGAGCAACCTTTGTTTTTGCAGTACAGAGAGCTTTCCAGCTAGCTGGAATGAGCTTTTTGGGTTTAGACACTTCCAGGCCATTAAACTAATTAAATAAATGAGAATCCATTCTTCCAGAATAACCAGTTGCTCCAGGAAGTGATAGTGGCAATTAAGAAAGTGGCACTCTTCCTTCTGAGTGTCCCAGCAAGGGGCTCTGAGCTGCACAAACAGAACAAGCCATTAAATGGAGGTTTGGGAAACTTCACAAAAATCCCAAGTTTGTCCAAGTTCTTTCAGAAATTCCTGAATTTCGGGGCCCCACAAACTCCCCTCTGGCCCATGTTGCACTGCTGGTAATGGAAGAAACACGCAGGTTTCAGAGCAGCAGTTGAACCACCAGGCAGGATCACCAAAAAGGGGCTGCCCTTCTTTATTCTCTCATTTATATCTGTTTCTAAAGACAATCATGGATTGGACAAAGAGGTTAACACCTCTGTAAGTTCACAGGATAAAGACATGGTCAATCATCTTTCTCCACCCCAGGGGAAAGGAATGAAAAACAATCTAAAAGTTCAAAACAACCTTGGCCAGTTAGGAGAACAAGGACTGTGTTTATAGAAAATGCATGGGAACTTCTACTATAGAAATAAAAACATGGAACCCTGCAAAAAGCAGGGTGACAGGCCCAGAGAGTAAATCTGCATCCCTGACAGCTGTGCTGCCTCCATCTCCCCACAGAGCAGGGAGTTTACCTGCTGCTCTTTACCCAGGAGTGTTTCTCATTTCAGCCAAGTCAGCCGAGGGCATTCAAAGCAGAGATATGAGAAAGCTCAAGTGATTTAGCTGGATGAGCTTGAATTTAACAGGATTACTTCTTATTTTTATTAGAAAGCTATAATGTGATTCTGCTTTTTTTTTTTTT
>VZTZ01042038.1:539183-621218 GCA_013400955.1 Drymodes brunneopygia | reverse complement strand
TTTTTTTTTTTTTTGCTCCAGGAAGGTCATGATGGTAAGGGCAGAATTATCTGCATCCTACAGAATTCCTGCAGCAGTGTTACTGCCCAGGCTCCCAGCAGGGTGGCACATTTCAACTGGTTTCACCATCCATCATCCAGAACTGACTGCTGCACGCTCAAACCTCTGGAAGGTTTTAAAAAAAAAAATTATCTGCATTTCTCAGCTCCTCACAAGTTAAGAGCACACAGAGTTCAGGCAAAGCCTGAAATCAGCTACAACCCAGGAAAGTTCAGAAATGCCTGAGACAAGAGTGATTAAAACTAGAACAGGAATAAAACTGCTGCAATTTTGCCTTTTTATCCCCAAAGAGAAGGAGGGAGGGTTTAAAAGCAGTGTTGCAATTATCATTAGCAGAGCTGAACTGCTGCAGCATTGTTCCAAACGAGGAGTTACCAGGCTGGGGTGGGCACCTGGATTAAGGAATTGGTTTGGTGACACAAATCCACAGGGACAGACAAATGGGCCATCACAAATTTCTATTTAAGCTATTTAAGCACCCCCTCCTTGACACTGCAGAAGGAAACTGCAAATCTTGGGGAACTGGCTCAACCTGAGGGATGGATAAACGACTTTTACATAAAAATAACCATTGCTTTTCTGAGGAACCCAAGGAAACACTTGACTTGTTCTATGCAGGACACAGAAAATTAATAAAATGTACTTTTTTTTTTTGCATGGGAACACACATTTCTGAATACCAGAGCACCTTCCCTGCAGGTGAGAGGGAGGGATTGGTGACACCATCAGGTTAATGTCATTTAACCTCTTCACACACCTCTTTTGCATCCTGACCTTCCATCAGCTTTCCTGACTATTTCTCCATTTAAGTATAACTTTTTGTAATTGTTCTTGTCAATAAGACAACTGTGGTTATACAACCACACAGAAAAAAAAAATAAAATCTATATAAAGCTTGGTGTTCTGGTGACTTAGTGACTGAGTTTTTAGGGCTGTCACCATAGGAAGGGGCATGCTGAGAAATATCAGTTTTATAAACCAGATTCCTTCAAATACCACCACAAATCCAACCACAAGCCAGAGCCCAGCTTTCCTTTCCAGCTCTGAAGAAAGGAGATATTTGAGCCTGGCTTTTGGGAGGGTTGAGCTTTCTCAAGGAGAGTTCACATGGCAGCTCCTTGGAGCCACATGAGAACATCTACACTTGGTCTTTTCATGCCTGATTGGGGCAGCAGCAACTTCATTTGTCTGATTCTAAAATAAAGAAGATATTTAGACTTGTCAGCAAGAACACAGCCACTGTTCTGAGAACTATTCTGAGTTTAAGCTCCATGACAAGACAGCAATCTTCAGGCTTTTGAGAATAATGCATTAATAGAATTGTTAATGCCCTGGTGTGGGGTTTTTTCCCTCAATTTTCTTTTCTTTCTCCCTGCTTTTTTCTTTTCTTTCATTTCTTTTTTTTTTTTTTTTTTTACTAGCAAGGCAACACTGCATTAGAAATAGCTCTTATCATTTTAATAGTCTTTAAATGAGGCTGGCAAAGCCTTAAATAAAGAGATATTTTGTTGGAGAAAATAAAGAAAATCGAGAAGCTGTTTGTAAAACATAACTCTTGTGCCCAAAGGGACATATCATTTTCATATTTTAAATCTGAATGCATTTCAGTTATTTTGTGTTTTTGCAGCAATCAGTTCACATTATGAGAATAGGGTAGTATAATTATGGAAATTAAGTACAGATTTCAGTTGAATGAACTCATCAGATGGAATTACAGCCTTTCTAGATTGGTCGTCTGGCTTTATGTCAGATGATTTGCATAAAGCATTTAGCTTAATGAGAAGTAAACAACAAGACTGCAGAATGCATTAACCCAAGGGGGTCTGAGCTGACATGGAAGAAATATTAAGATTGTAACTTTTTTTTTATTATTATTATTATTATTCTTTTAAAGACAAAAAGAAAGCCTTGAGAGCAGATTAGGAGCATAAAGGTAATTCTGGTTGGGATCATAATTCTTCATGAGTGGTATTTTTTCACCACCTACAGTCATACAGTGTAAAGTAATTTTTCAGGTTTATTTACTTTCAGTTGCCTGTGAGCAGAATCTGACATAATCTAGTTACCCTGTCAGATAGTGTTCGTGGCTGCAAACATGTCTCTTTGTGTTCACTAGTTGAATTTTCTTCTGGTCAGTGATCTGGAACTTGCTCAAATTACTTTCTGGGATATGTAGTCATTTATCCATAATCTCTGGAGGGTCTCATTTTCATTGGGAAGTACAGAACCAAACTGCACTTTTGCATCTTTAATCATTAAACTCAGCACTGCTCCCATCCCAAAAGCATATTGATAGCGAGCCTGCTCAATGCTCAGAATATTAAAGGGCTCCTTCTGCTGTTCCCATGGCAGCATCTCCTTCTGGGAGGGTGTTTGTTCTCCAGGAGGCCTGAGCAAAGTGTGGCAGGGGTGCTCTGAAATCCCTGTCCTGAAATTAGGATTTTCAGGCCCTGCCCCTGGGCTGCCTCCCAGGCTGGCAGAGCTGTGCATGCCCAAAATGTGATTAATTCAGTGTTTTATCCCCCTGCAAGGCCCCTCTAGATGTGTCTCCTTCTTATGCCACAGTCTGAGGGTGGCCATTCACCACAATCCAGAGTCACTCGTGTTCTGTCACAGCACTCAGAAGTGCAACAGCGGTGGAAGGAACCAGAATCCCTCCCCTGATGTTTCAGACACCCAGGATTTAATGAAGATTTCACCTCTGTCCCCCAACACGAGCAGGAACGTGGACAGATGATCACAAGGGGCCAGGCTGGTGCCTCTCCAGACACAGGCACCCATCAGAGCAAACCCCAGCACTGCTGGGGATGCAATCCCTGCAGATCCCCTGGCCAGCCCTCTCCAAGCCCCAGTCCCAGGGATTGCAAATCAGGCATTTGATTACTCAAAAAAAACCATTCCCAATTAAAGATTAGCATTTGCCATCCTCACACAGGGAAGAATAAAAGCCTGCAGAGAAAAATCAAACCCTGGGGCTCTACTTTTCATTAATCCCACACATGTGAGCATTTCAGGGCACAGCCCAGGTTAACCAGAAAAGTGGGAGCTCAATTCCAAGGCCAATATTTTGATTAACATCGCTCTGATTTAAAGGCATGAAATAAACTGCACTGAAATGAAATAAACATAGGCTCCTGATGATGTGAATTTTAAATATTTTTGTATTCTAAAAAAAATAAAAAAATTCACCATATGAGACTGAGTAGAAGGGGGTGAAAAATCTTCCAGGCTTCCATTACCTCTGCCTAGGAAGGATCAGTACTGGGAGAGATTGCCATTCTCCAGTCCATGATTGCTGGTGACAACACACAGAGAGGAGAGCCACCAATCCAGTGGCTTGAAGAACAGCATGCCACACGTTGTGCTTACATTTCAAAATAAAAGATCACATGGCAGTGGGAAAGAGAAAAAACTGTAGGGTCACACCATGGGTGTTATGGACAAGCAGGCCTGGAAAGCCTGGAATGGGCCTTTTCCCCAGCCTGGAGGTGACCATGGAAACACATCCAGGTCACCTGAGATGGGCTGGGGAAAAGTGTTATGGGCTTGTGACCTTCTTGACCAATTGTGTGAGAATATTGTGGATTGTGGCCTTATAGGGTATTGATTACCTATTACCATAACAGGTGATAGCTGGGCAATTCTCCAGGTGATTGGGGGACACTTGGGGATGCATCTTTCCTGTTTCTATGAGGTTCTGTCCTGTTTGTGTGCTGGGATTTAAGGAATTTTCTCTGCACAATAAAGGTCTTTGCACTTCTCCATCTTGTGCAAAGCCCATGCCCTTGTGTGAATACTGCAAAAACCACTCTGCTTTTGCTGCCTCGTGTGGTTTTTTTCTACTGCTGAGCTCTCCTTAATGAAATACTGGGCCAGGCTGGAAGAAGCAGAGCAGGAGACTGTCACCCTGCTTTTTGCAGTGTTCCATGTTTGTAATTCTGCAGTAGAAGTTCCCATGCATTTTCTATAAACACAGTCCTTGTTTTCCTAACTGGCCAAGATTGTTTTGAACTTGTAGATTGTTTTTCATTCCTTTCCCCTGGGGTGGAGAAAGATGATTGACCATGTCTTTATCCTGTGAAATTATAGAGGTGGTAACCCCTCTCACCAATCCCTGATTGTCTTTAAAAACATACATAAATAAAAAAATAAAGAAAGACAGGCTTTTTTGGGTGGTCCTGCCTGGTGGTTCAACTGCTGCTCTGAAGCCTGCGTGTTTCTTCTGTTGCCAGCTGTGCAACAGGAGATGAGGAGGAAATGGTGGCGTGGAAAACGACTGACCCTTGTGTCTGGTTGGATGTAGAAGCAGCAGAGGCAGGGGGGTTCCTTCAAAGGGTCTGTGTGAATCAATGAGCCCATGGCTGGCTGCTTTCAGGGAAACAGTGAAATGAGGGAAGGCCAGCGTGCTGGATGGAGGTGCAGCTGTGACAGGGAGAGATGAGCTACAGAGAATTACAGGCTGGCGGCTCAGCGGCCACACAGCCAGCGTGGGGAGAACAGGATCACTGCTCAGTTCACAAATATTTGACACAAAAAGCATTTGGGGCCTGGCCTGTGGCCATTCAGAGCAGTGGGAACTGTCCTTGCTCTGTAGCAAGGCTTGGTGCTCCAGTTTGAGGTCAGACGAGCACCTGGGAGAGTTTCTCACCCTTGGGGCTGCTCTGGGGGATATCACCCAGAAACAAATCCCTGTCACACCTGCAGTGGTCTCTTCAGAGAGCACTAAAGATCTCCTTAATGGTGACTTTTGAACAATGGGCCCAGTTTTGCCCTTGGGTACTGAGATTCTGGGCCCCCCACCTGACTCAGACACCCCAGCATGGTCCTGCTCACAGTGAGCAATTGGCACCATCTATCCCACAGGGAATGATTCCCCTACAGAGCCTCAAAACACTTTGGGATGGTTGGGATGAGGGAGGCTAGAGGAGATTCTGAGTCTGGTGTATTTTAGATGTGAAGGAAACAACATCAGTCCTTGCTCTGACCGCATAGAGGCAGAAAATGAGGAGCATTCCATGGAGCTTGAGTGACTCAGCAGCAAAGCTGTGCCTCTCTCCCTTTCTGATTGAACTGAGGGATTGTTTCTCTCTCTCTGCCTTGGTTTATGCTCTGCTATAAACCTCTACGAGGCCCTCAGCTCAATCAGCAGCTAAACAAAGTGATACTTCGTGCTTAATAAACACCTTCCACCCATGGAGCACAAAATCCTTTCCAAAGGTAAACGAGCGCTCGGGAGGTGGAGAAAAACTGCACCCAATTATAGGAGATTATGAAATGAAGCTGGATCAGACTGTAAGTACCTGAACAAAAAGTACACTCCTGCTCCCTCCTGCTGTCCTTCAGGACCATCCTTCACAGAGCTAATGCAGCTTTTCCTCAAAATTTCACTGAGTACCTGAAAATTCTGTTTCACAGCATATGGTGCAGAATCATCTTTTTTCTTTTTTTTCTTTCTTTTTGAGAGGACTGCATTTCTTGCTCCTAGTTCAGGCTGAGCAATTCACACACAATTGCAAACACAGCATGCAGCAGTTTTTAACTTGGTGCAAGCTGGTCCCTTTTCCTCTGCCTTGCAGAGGGTGATAATTCTGCTCATCACAAGATTGGTACCAGCTTATCCCTGTGGGATACATCAGGTCCCGTCTTCCCAAAAGTTTCTAACACCATCCTTACCCATAGTTTGGAAAAAAAAATAAAATTTCCAGCCCCTGGCCTAGAAGAGCTCCCACTCCAACTCAACATGACCAGGTTAGAAATGAGATGCCCATCAACATTTCAGTCGATCTCCCCAAGGGCTTTTCTCCTAAAGATGCAATCCAGTGAATTTTCCCAGAAAAACTGTATCCAAGGGACTGGGAAAGGGTCTGGAAATGCAGATTCCAGAGGAGGAAAGACTGTCACAAAATGAGTAATACCCTCCAAATGTCCTCTTAAAGCTGGGCCTTGTGCAGAGAGGAATTGAAGATTTAATGAGGAATGGGAAGCACAGCCTGGGACTCCAGCACTCAGCTGGAATTCTTTGGGGATGCAATTTAAAGATTGTGAGCAATGCTCAAGTGGTTCAGTGCAGGTGGCCCCAAGCCTCTTGTCCCATAAATCAGAGTTAGAGCTCCTGATGCCTCTCCCAGTGCCTCATCCATCTGTGTTCCACACACTCCCATTAGCTACAACTTCTTATCAATTTCACAGCAAACGAAGTAGAGGGTGAGAAAATTCCCTGCTCTCTTTGCAGCCAAGGAAGTGATAAGGAAGCTACAAACTTGCAGGACTATGGGAAGGAAAACTGTAGCAAAATGTGAATTCCCCCCAGATCATTTCCTCACGGCCTGCTCAGGGTCACCAGCACTTCTCACATCTTTCATTTTCTCNCATCCTCCCCAAACATTCCCAGAGTGACCCCAACCTCCCCAAACATTCCCAGACTGACCCCATCCTCCCCAAACATTCCCACAGGGTGACCCCAACCTCCCCAAACATTCCCAGACTGACCCCATCCTCCCCACCATTCCCACACAGTGACCCCATGCCCCCCAAACATTCCCACAGTGACCCCATCCTCCCCAAACATTCCCACAGCCCCGTGGGACAGTAATGGGCACTTTTTTAAAAGGTGACATCTGAGGGACTTTCCTATAATTGAAATCACACTGAATTTCTAATTCTCTCCTTACAANTTTTTCTTTTTTTTCTTTCTTTTTGAGAGGACTGCATTTCTTGCTCCTAGTTCAGGCTGAGCAATTCACACACAATTGCAAACACAGCATGCAGCAGTTTTTAACTTGGTGCAAGCTGGTCCCTTTTCCTCTGCCTTGCAGAGGGTGATAATTCTGCTCATCACAAGATTGGTACCAGCTTATCCCTGTGGGATACATCAGGTCCCGTCTTCCCAAAAGTTTCTAACACCATCCTTACCCATAGTTTGGAAAAAAAAATAAAATTTCCAGCCCCTGGCCTAGAAGAGCTCCCACTCCAACTCAACATGACCAGGTTAGAAATGAGATGCCCATCAACATTTCAGTCGATCTCCCCAAGGGCTTTTCTCCTAAAGATGCAATCCAGTGAATTTTCCCAGAAAAACTGTATCCAAGGGACTGGGAAAGGGTCTGGAAATGCAGATTCCAGAGGAGGAAAGACTGTCACAAAATGAGTAATACCCTCCAAATGTCCTCTTAAAGCTGGGCCTTGTGCAGAGAGGAATTGAAGATTTAATGAGGAATGGGAAGCACAGCCTGGGACTCCAGCACTCAGCTGGAATTCTTTGGGGATGCAATTTAAAGATTGTGAGCAATGCTCAAGTGGTTCAGTGCAGGTGGCCCCAAGCCTCTTGTCCCATAAATCAGAGTTAGAGCTCCTGATGCCTCTCCCAGTGCCTCATCCATCTGTGTTCCACACACTCCCATTAGCTACAACTTCTTATCAATTTCACAGCAAACGAAGTAGAGGGTGAGAAAATTCCCTGCTCTCTTTGCAGCCAAGGAAGTGATAAGGAAGCTACAAACTTGCAGGACTATGGGAAGGAAAACTGTAGCAAAATGTGAATTCCCCCCAGATCATTTCCTCACGGCCTGCTCAGGGTCACCAGCACTTCTCACATCTTTCATTTTCTCCTGATCATGAGGGATCTGAGAGCTCTGCATGGCTCAGAGAAGCAAACAGCACGTCTTGTAATCACAATTTTGTGTCTGATGCTGTCTGAGAGCGCAGAGGGAAAGCTGTGGCTGGAAGCACCAGTGTTGGTTGTGTTTCAGCAGCTGTTAAAATACATGAAAATATTATTTTGGTTTGCACAGACCTTGCTGCTCCCACACTTAAATCAAATAATGGCATTTCTGAGTGACACCTTTGAACCCAAGAGGAGGAGGAAGGAAACCTCCTTTTGCATGGCTCCTCCTCCTCAGCACTTCCATCCCCTGGGTGCTGTGAGAGCAGAGCAGCCCCAGCACAGGGATGCTGTCCTCACACCTCTGCATCCCAGAGTGATNAATCCTTCTGGTCCACACATTTTTCTGGTTTTTCTATGCATTCATTTTTGGTTTTTCTATTTATGAATTGATTTAGGGGTGTGAGGTGTGCTGAAATCACACCCACTCGAGCAGAGAGTGTGTGGGGTGGGTGTGCTCCCCTGTTGGGTTTCTTGTCAGTTGGATGAGGTTTGGAAAAGTGCTGGAAAAGCCCTGTTGATTGCATCCAGGTGTAATTAGCAGTTGTGGAATGTGAGCATGCAGCATGTATTTATTGAATTATGCTCTGGCTGTGAACAGGACACTGCTGCTCCTTAATTGCCTACTCTGAGAGGTGACTGACAATGGGGCTTTTCATCTCCTCCCTCTTCTGCTGGGAGAAATAAATACATCTTCTTTTCTTTTTCCCTTTTTTTTTTTTTTTTGTGTGTTTAACAGTCCGCTGACATTTTGTCAGCCAGAGCACATATATTGGGAAATACCATTTCAATACAGCATTGCTTAGTAGATTTTAAGGGGTAGGAGGAAAGAAGCAGCAATAAAAACAAGAAAATACTCAAAACCAGATATTATGAATAATGGTAATGCCTCATGAAGTGCCCACGGAGTTCACTGAGAATCTAAAGGAATTTTGCATCAGGTTCTTAAAATGTTTTGCTCTGTTGTTTTTCTTTTCCCAAAACAAGTTCAAATTTTCTGCCAATGTTAAGGGATGGAACGTCACTGAAAATCTCTGGAAATGCACCAGCTTATTTCAGGAGCATATGTTGTCTGTAATATTTCCACAGAAAGACAAAATTCAAACAAAATCTGTCTACATAAAGGATCCTCAAAAGGAATTTTACACTGATCACACTCATTTATCCATCTCTGCTCACAAACTTTGCTCACGAGTCTTGAAGCAGCAAAACTTTCCTTCATCCCGTGCCCTACCCTTGGTTCCAGTCTGTAATAAATGTCCTGAATTGAGAGATGTATTTATTCCACCTGCAGCCATCCACACTAATTTAAAAGGAGCTCCTGCAAAGGGCACCTCAGGACATGGTGTGGAGGTATTGACAATCCCCTGATTTAATGCGTTTCCACATCCCACGTGTGACAGGAGCAGTTTTATATCTCTGACAATGGAGGGGACGTGCAGCTTAATTGAGTTCAATTTAGAAGGGCTGTAGAACAAGGCACGCACAGTGGAAATTCTGTATTTTATGGTGGCACTGTAACAATTTTTTTAACAGTAGCTGGAACTCATTTCCACGCTTGTGACTTAACAAAAGAAAACTCAGCCAGGGCTCCCAAGTATAATTAAATTGGTATTCATCATTCAGCCATAAAGAGCACCAGAGCACTGTGAAACAAAATCTCTAGCAGGGGGTCTGAGCCCTTCTGTTTCAATTTCCTGAAGGCCGAGACAGTTGAAAGAAGATAAGCAAACATCCCTGCAGAAATGGGAATCAGGATGTATTTCTGTGAAGGGCTGGGCAGGCAGCAGCATAGCAATGAAAGTGTGAAGTGTTTACAAATATGTCCAAAGGATGCTGCACAGTTTGGGAGATGGGGACTCTGCATGCAGATGGAGAAACTCCTTTATTTTTCTGAGGAGCTGATCCAAATCCTGCTGAAATTTGTGCAAAAAGCTGCAGGTCTGTTTACATGGATTTAGTAATGCCCTGTGTGATCCATCCCACCTGTGTCACCCAGGCCACAGGACCACGAGGCCACAACAATCACATCATAAATGGGAAAGTTTGGGTCACAGATGTCCCTGGGGGTCAGGAGCACTGCAGTCATTTCCCACACAGACTGAAATCACTGAAACAACCACAGAACTGGCCTTCCAAAAGAACTGCTCTGAGTAACTAAACTCTAGCAGTGTCAGAGCACAGAAATGGGCACAGCTGAGGAGGGGGTTGATTGTTTGCACAATCACTGCCATCGCCAAAAGAAGAAACAAACAAAACAAAAACAACAAAACCCAATGAAATTTGGTGTAGAACCCCCTCACTGCAGGCACGAGCTCCTGCTCAGTGGCTCTGTTTTGCTGCAGTTTCTTGGGCCCAGTCTGAGTTTCAGCAATGCTGACAAAAGCCCTGTGCAGCACTGTGGGTCCACACCCTGCATCAGCCCAGCCCAAGTTTGAATCACTGATGGAAATGCATGATGTGGGGCTTTCTGGTGTATTAGTGAGGTATTGATTGCTGCCTGGTACTGCTGTTTGTGCATTCTGAGCTCATGAGATCTGCCCCAAGGAGCAGAACTGGGCAGTGGTGCCAACAGGCACGCTCAGGTTTTGCTCAGTCCCCACAATTATAGTAAGTGGTTTTATGGGAATAAAAAGCAGGGAGCAGTGAGGCAGCTGAACCAGCCCCGAGTGGCCAATGGAAGCAATCCAGACATTCTGTCTGAAATGCTCATTTCCCAGCACAAGCAGCCTTTCCCACATCTGTTGCATTGTCCAAGTCACAATGAAGCAGGACAAGGGGCTCCTGAGCCACACAGGAGTCACTGCAGTGCAGCATCCCCAAGGCACCTGGGTGCTGGCAGATAATGCAGAGTGCTCAGAATGGAGCCCTGGGGGGATTTTCTGAAGCTATATCTAAATAAATTCCTTCTGCCAAGTGCATTTGATGGGGTTCCCAACCCAATGCTGATGTGATTTTTGTGATCCCTGTTAACTCGAGGACCTCAGTGTGTGTTTTTCTCCTGCCTATCTGTCCTGATTTGCATGGCTGGGGGCTTTTTTTCCCTCTTGCCTCAGCCAGGCTTTTTTATTTTGCTGATTCCCCTGCTGCTGCACAGTCCCTGCTTCCCAGTTCTCTCCCCTCTGACCAGGACCACAGTTCAGGTGGAGGAGATTCTCAGCTGGTGCTGCTTTCTCTGTGTTCTCTCCTCAGTCCTGCTCAGAAGCCAACAATAAAATTAAAAGAGCCAATACTTTGGCATGGCAGCTGAAATTAGGGTCACCTTTCTCCAGATTTAATAACAGTATGAGAAGAGTTAGGAGAATAAAACTTCTAAAATCTTGCTTTCAAAGCTGAATTCAGTAACTAACCCTAAGTTAAAAAAAGAATAAAAACAATAATAACAGCAAAAGAGTCTAAGACTTTTGCAGTGAGGTAGAGGGCAGGAATCACAAAGTAATTTGGAAACATTTAGAATCTTGCAAGCAACGAAAGGGAGGCAAAGCAGATTATTCTGGTCTATTAATATGTTTATCAATTAAACACTAATGAATAAAACTTTGTGTCCTGTCAGCACAGAATCCTCCTGCTCTCCCAGTCAGAGAAATCCTGATGGACAAAACAGGCACGGGAGTGATCACTGCCCTGCTTCCTTTTGTGAATTGGCTGAACACACCAAAGAAATTCAGCTTTGGATCTGAAATGCTTCCTGTCAAACCTAGCAAATACATTCCCAAAAAAAAGTTTTCATTTCAACAGCGCTGCATTTTTTCTACAGCAAAATTCCAACAGGTTGAGGTGACTGGATCAAAGGAAGAAATGTTTTACAATGAGGGTGGCAAGGCCCTGGGACAGGCTGCTCTGAGAGGGGGTGGATGCCCCAGCCCTGGGAACATTCCAGGTCAGGCTGGCTCTGGGCAGCCTGATCCAGCTGAAGATTTCCAGAGTGACTGGGACATTTAAAAGTCCCTGCCAGCCCAAACCATTCAATTATTCTAAAAACTGTAGGTAACAAGGCTGTCAGAGAGCAGAAGATGGGTGAGGATGGAGGGAGCCTGGTGTACCCTGCAAAGGAAGCTCTGTATCTCCCTAAAAGGGAGCTCAAGACCTTGATTAAGGCTTTTCAATTTAATACACAGACCCCAGTGATTTAATGACCTCTGAATCACATTCACTGCTGAAGGAGAAACATTAAACCAGAAACTGTTTCCCTGTTAACGAGGCCCAGCCTGGTGCCCGAGCTGAGCCAGAGCAGAGCAAAGGGCAATTTCCAGCCAGAGCCATTTGGGTGCTGTGCTGGCTCTGTCACCAACCCTGCCAAGGACAATCACCCTCCCCATCCAGGGGACACCTGGATGCTTGGAACAGGACAGACAACAGCAGCTCATTTCAGTCTGGCTTGCAAGAAGCTGCAGGTGGCAAAGCTATTTGCTTGCTCTCAGCCCAGAGTGGACT
Source organism: Drymodes brunneopygia (assembly GCA_013400955.1). Lineage (NCBI taxonomy): Eukaryota > Metazoa > Chordata > Aves > Passeriformes > Petroicidae > Drymodes > Drymodes brunneopygia. The sequence goes on along the minus strand of VZTZ01042038.1, from coordinate 609,064 downwards.
CCAAGCACAAAGGAAAAGCCTCTGTTATTCCATGTCCCCCTCCTGCACCTTCCATATGGATTCATTTTATATATTCATTCAGGATTTAGCCAGACCCAGATGTAAAATGAAATATCTTCCTCAGGAAAAAAAAATATATATATGAAGTGACTTTAGACAATTCTGTAAATACAATCAGAGCCCTGCATTGTGTGGCATAATTAAAATTGGTCACAAAGGCCCTGCAATGAATTTAACAGAGAATCTTTACAGGCACAGGGATTCCCCATGGTGAAAGCAAAGGCTGAAAACAGGGACAAGATGTGAGTTCTGTCCACAAAGATCAGTCAAACCCCTTTCTGTGATGGCTGAGTTTGGGTATCAGGTTTTGTCACGTTGCCTTTAGACAGAGCTCAGGGGAGGTGCGGGAATGGGCACAGCTGGGTCCTGCTGGGAGCTGGGAATGCTTTGGGGGTTTAGGGATGGGAGGCAGGGGATTTGCAGCACAGCTGAGAATCTGTGGCTCACAAGGATGTGAAGAACAGACAATGAGGTCACAGGTAAAAGGGAAAAACATTTCTGGAGCCACAGGGAGCTTGGTTTCCAACTCAGAAACTCACAGAACGGACCAAAACCAAGCTTGGAGGTGAAGACCCATCCACCTGGACACAGTGGAATCCTATTTCCCCTCCATTTTTTAAAAGGAGACAAACTACATTTAAATACACACGAGTCTTGAGAGAAAACAATAATTTGTGAAGCACATCTTGGTACTCAGAAGGGAAAAGTTACATCCGAGGGAGGAAGAAAAGCCACAAATGAAATTGAATGGTAGGAATAAAAAAAATGACACAACATTCCTGTGCAGTTATTTGCTAGGAATGCTCTCAGACAACACACAAAACACGGTCGGTGAAAATCAAAATGATTTTCTCAGCCTGGGCCATTTCCCTGAGCTTCATCTCCACCAACATTTTCTGCAACCAGAACCAAATATTCCCTTTAGTTTATGATGCAAGGAGCAGAACGAAATGAGCAGAACAAGGGCAAGAAACCCATTTTTGTCAATAAGGGAAGTAAATCTGAATTGCAAGATTTCCCTGGGACAGACACAGCTCTACCTGCCAGCAATTACCCTGCAGCCTCAGAGAACATTTACTCCCCACTGGACCGTGCAGGGGGCCTCAAATGGAAGGAAAAGGCTTTGGAGGAGTCTCTGCAGTGAGGGCTGGGAAGGGGAAAGAAAGCAAAAAGCAGAGATGGAAAATTCAGAGAGTTCCATCGTAGCTCTGATGGGCACAGGGGAAGCTGGAAAGAAAGGCTCGAGGATGCAAAGGGACAGTGGGAGAAGAGTTCTTCCTCCTTGATTCTCCTATGCCAAGAAATAAACTCTTTTATTGGCTGGAAAACTGCATGTCTTAAAAAGATCCTAATTTTTAAACAGGAGGCGTGGTTTTTCTTTCTCATCTCTGTCCTGTAATGAGGCCAAATTGTCACAGAAATTTTCCTTCCTCCAGTCAGAAAATAAATCATTTTCTACGAAAACTGCCATGCACTATGAAAAAGAAAAATATCCCTATTATTATGCAATCTTAATTAATTATATTTTTAAATTACTTTCCTTCTTCCTTCCTTCCAAAACACAGAACTCCACCGTTTATCTTGTTACATCTAAATTAGCAGCCTCCCCAAGCAGGTGTTACACTTGGAAGACAAGATGTTGTAACCAATCAGAGAATTGTGTGTAAATACACAATTTGTCTGAGGAAAAGAAAGCTCTTTGGTGTGATTAAGCATCATTTTAAAAAAAAATTTGTGCTAAAGAAAAGTAAACAAGTCCCCAAGTGGGTGATGCAGGATTGGAGAACGTGGTTCCCTGGGGGATCAGCCCGAGGAGCACAGAGTGGGAAAGGTCTGAGTTTGCTGCCTCATTTTGCAGTCTTTGGTCCCAGGAGACTTTGCTTTTGGAGGGATTGATGATTCAGAATGTGATTTCTCCTCCATCAGCTGCTCCTTAATAAAAGGATGGGTTTGTGGCACAAATCTTGGATGTTCTCCCTGGCCTGGGGTGGGAAGCACGAGCAGATGGGGAATGCACAAAGGTGAGCAGGAATTCTCTGATAAAAAGTCACAGATGTGAAAGCTGTGCCTGTGTGGAGACACTTTTCCAGCAGATTTTACCTGGAGTTTTGTCACCAACTTCACAGCACCTCAAAGGGGAGGAGAGCAAAAACCTGGTACAGAGCTGCAAACACACAAACCCCACCCATGGGTTGGGTTATAAACCATTGAAAACTCTGCAGGAAATCTGTGAAGAACTCTGGAAAACTCCTGCACTCCACAGAACTCCCACGAGAATGAAGCTGGAATTATCCCTATTTTACTGCAGGTTAAACCTTTGTGAAAGATAAATGAGTGAGCATTCTCTCTGTTCACTTTTGGGTGTCCACTGCTTTCCAAATGAAAGAAAACGCCCACCCTGATGCCTCTCTCCTTCCAAATGGACACAATTTAACAGGAAGACAATGAAAAGGGAGTGATTTTTATTCCTATTTCTGCCACTAAGTGTTGTAACATCACAGGCTGTGTGGAGACTTGTCACTTTAATCAGACCCTCGGGGCCCTGAGTGGCTGAAATCACTTCTCAATAATCCCACACCAATAAGCAGCAAAAGCAGAATTCCTTCTGTTTTCCAGCCCAGCGTGTACTGGCATTGTCTATTAAGAACACTGGGGTACTTGTAGAGAAATTCTTAATAGCAGAATGAGAAACTTCCACCAGGACTGACGTTTTCCTGTCCCTCGAGTCAGAGATTTGCAAACCCAGTGACCACAGCATAACCCAAAAAAAGTGTGACCACAGCAGCAGAAAGCAGCTGGGCATTAAAACACCCCCCACCCAACCAGTACTGCTCAGCATGGGAGAAAATTCCCCAAATCAGTTCCTTTTATTTGCAGGGTGTGGGAAATAAATCACTTTTCCCTTCTGCTCATCTGTGTTAGGTACTGATTGCCTCTCTCATAGGACAAGGAAGGGGTGAAGTCCAAGGAGTGAAGTTTTCCTTGAGGAAAAGCATGAGGAATCACCTTAAATCTATTTAAAATCTGACATTTCAGGCTCAGTGTTAAATGCTTGGGTTTTCTCCATACAGTCTATAGACAGAGTAAATTAGGGTTGCAGCTGAAGTTCCTTTAGTGTCTGACCTCCCTCAGCTGAATTTAGCTGGGTCTAAATCTCTAATCTGGGCCACTTTGCAAACACACCCTGATCACAGAGGAGCTGCTCTGCAGAGACATTCCCTGCCCCGTCCACCAACAGGAACTGCACTTCTCTCAAAAGTTCCAAATTCAGCCCCTCACCATTTCTCTGGCCACCTCACAAGGAATGCTGCAGTGATTCAGTGTCACACTGTTGGACATGAAAGAAAGAGGCAGACTTCTCAGCAGCAGGTCAGGAACCACCAGGCAGGACCAAAAAAAGGGCCTGCCTTTCTTTATTCTCTCATATTTATATCTTTCTTAAGACAATCATGGATTGGTCAATGAGGTTACCAGCTCTATAAGTTCACAGGGTAAAGACATGGTCAATCATCTTTCTCCGCCCCAGGGGAAAGGAATGAAAAACAATCTAAAAGTTCAAAACAATCTTGGCCAGTTAGGAAAACAAGGATTGTGTTTATAGAAAATGCATGAGAACTTCTACTACAGAAGGAAAAACATAGAACACTGCAAAAATCTGTGTGACAATTCTGGAGCACTTTGATAATCCTGTGGCACATCCACACCTCCTGCTCCCAGCCAGCAGCACCCCAGGCTGGGTCCTGCACCTCAGGAAGGGACACAGGGATGTCACCTCAGCCTTTCCCCCGCCAGAACAGGAGCTGGGAGCTGGGTCACATCCAGGGATGGCAGGAAGAGGGGACGTGTCAGCCTAAAGAACTGGCAACTCTGCATCTTGGCTGAAAATAAAACACTCTCTCCTTCTGGAGCCTTGATTTTGCCTTGCCTTCACTGTTGCACATGATGAATAGCACACAGCAAATTAATATTTAAGAATTCATCACTGAGAGGTGATTACTCAGCTAGAGCAGACTCACATTATTGATGCTTGGTTCCCTAAGTGAGTTGGATTTTTTTATTTGGTTTTTTTTTTTGAGTGCCTATAAACTAAATTAAGACATTTAAAACATTGTACTATTACACATCATTAGTTTTCCTGATCTGCATATTTTAGCAATCGTTTATGTTGTGCAGCATGAAGAGGCATTTCTCACAAGTTATTTCTGAGAAAAGCTGGGTGCTTGGGCTGCTCGTGGGTAATCAGGAGCTGAAAATCAGAATCATCAAAGAGCCCCAAAAATATCTGTGGCCAAAGTGGAGAAATTGTCACATGATGACACTGAGGAATACAGAACTTAAAAGTGCATCAAATACAAAGGAGAAACTCATGAAGAACTGGAGTGGCACAGGAGATGTGGCCAATTTTTGGAGAACACCAGTGACAGGGGGAAAACATTTGGATTTTCCTGCACATCCCAGTCTGTGTTGAACCAAAACCACACAGACACTGGTCATAGGCAGTTGGATGAGAGAATTAGGATCCTCAGGGCCTGATGTGGAGTGTCTTGGGTTAGAGCCAGGGAGAGCTGGAATCACATTTGGATCGGTGCCACAGGGCAGGAGGGCTACACAAAAATAATTATACCAACAATATTTTGCACTGTTAAGCAACAAAGGCATGATTTTCAGCATGTAATGACTATTCACTTGCAATTGATCCAAATGGGACCTCATTCTTCATGAGAAGGGCTTGGAAAAGGGCCTGACAAATTGTCAGCTTGGTGCTGTACCTACATATGTTCCACAGCATACAGGGGTATAATCTTGAATTAATGCATTTTATAACTCGAGCAAAACTCATCTGGTTCTGTGGTGTAGAACTGAATGGCTGCTCTTGGCAGGCTTTTGTGGAGCATTTAAGACCTCTCTTTATGGGCAAAATAACAAGACTCATCAATCCCGTATTGTCCTCTTTGGAAAAAAAAAATAAACCAAGAAAAACAACTTAAACAAGTAAACAACGAAACAACAAAAATTCCCAAACTGGGAATACCATTTGTGAAGTGTCCTTGGGTTATTCTGAAGGCTTCAGTTGGCTTTGTTCAATTTTATCTGGAGAGATGTGCAGCCAATAATTCAGTGGGGCTGAATCAGCTGCAGGTCCCCACTCAGCCCAGGGCTGGATTATTCCGTGCCCTGGGATTCCACTGTGGAGGTTTCTGGTGTTCTGATCAGAGGGAAAAGCACTAATAATAATAATAATAATAATAAATAGACACTTCAGTGTGACACCTGACAGGAAAGGCAAAGCTGAGTGCATCTGTTTGGAGTGAAAAGGTTTGATGGGGACCAAGCCAGGGTCTGGAATACCACGGAGCCATCTGCTGGGAAGCACAGCTCTGTGCTCCTGCCTCCTGCTCTCAGCTCCCAAAATTAACCCCTCCTCGATGCCTTGGGATTTTAGCTTTTATATTTTTCATATATTTGTAATCCTGTGATTCTTTAGTGTAGAACTCTAAACTCAATCTCCCGTGGCAGGNTAAACTCCATCTCCAGTGGCAGCTGCTGCTCTCCCATTTGGGTCAGACACAACAATTCCTCTCCAGGCCTGGCAATCAAGGACATCTGACTGTCCCAGGCCCCAAAAAGTATAAACAAAGTGACTTGGGGGGAGCAAACTTGGGTTAAATGACTTCATTAGCTGAAGCTGTAATTGGAGGATTAACCCCCAATGTGCAAATGGACCAAACTTATAAAAGTGTGAAAACTCATGACCCATTGTCCATTTTTGGGTGTAGCCCCTGGGAGGCTTCACCTGTCCTAAATGCACCTGAAGGCCCTTCAATAAATATTGTCAATAAATATTATCAATAAATAATATCGATAAATAATATCTTCAATAAATAATCTCTTCAATAAATAATATCTGGTTTTTACTCCCTTAACTCTGTCTGGCCTCTGTTTTCAGGTAGCCCCAGAGAAGGCATCATCCTCATCATCCTCATCTACCTCCTCCTCCTCCCCTCCCTGTCCCTCTTGGTGCTGTGGGGAACAGGTGAATTCTAAACTGGTTTTTGTCCTTCCCACCTTTCTAGCCCAGGAAAAAAGGAGAAATCCCAGTTTCCCAGCTGGATCTGAGGCTGAATGAGATCCTCTGGACATCCCTGTGTTTGTGAGCAGGGAGGTGGCCCAGGGGAGTGTCCTGGGCTGGCCACACTCCAGGGAGGTTTAAGGAAAAGAAGAATTTTGTTGTGCTGCAAGGCTGGCACTCGTTTCTACAGGGAACTGGAAAAGTTGATCTTGCTTTTACAACGCACTAAAAACGTCTTTTATGATGGTTTGATTCAACAGTGCTGGGAATCATTCCTCCTGCTTTGTTGGAAGAAATATTGAGTAATCTTAGGTGCTCCTGAGGTGCCAGGGGTTATTTGAATTCTTCTTTTTTGCTGCTATTTTTTTTTCCTGGTTCTCTCCTCTTTTTTTCTTTTTGAAAGCTGTTTGTCTACCCAGGCAAATGCTTTGTCCACACAGCACGTGTGTGGATAACCCCAGCAACCATTCCATTTCCTGCAGTGATTTTAGATGAGGCCCTAAATTAAAAGAAGCATGATCAGCCACCATTTTCAACATAGCCAGAGCTGCATTTGCATCTGTCTTAATCAAGCTGCTTGCTCAGTGGCAGAGCCCTCCTCAAACGGAGCTGATTGCTTTCCACGTCCTGCAAAACGGCTTGGATCCACAAGAGCTGAGCAAACACTCCCTAATCTGCTGTGAGATTAATTTCACAGCTCTGTTTGAGCTTACCACTGCACTGGAATTTCCATGCCACAGGATTTTGTCCTTGGGAGAGGAGGAGGTGAAGAGTTCAAGTGGTGCTGCAGGGAATGGGTGTAAGCACACAACTCCTGATGGTGCAGAAGGGCTCTGTGCTCCAGATAACCCAGGGAAAGAGCAAGAAAACCCCTCCTTTAAACATCTCCAGCTCCACACAGCTCATCAAAGTTTAATCTTATTAAATATGATGTATAATTTGCATGTGTGTAAATAATAAATATATTAACCTTTATCTTTAGGGCTCAGTGCTATTATTTTTAAAGAGTTTTGTAGAACCCAATGGAGCAAAAACTTTCTCTGTGCTCAGCCCAAACTCTTGAGGGCTGTAAGGGCAGTTGGGCCAGAATAAGGGCAAAGAACTTCAGGGTTTGGATCAATACAAACAGAAAAAAACATGGAAGTTTCTATGGATGCAACAATATTCAGCTGCTTGGACCCCACACCAATGACAGGAATTTTGTGGGAATGCAGGAGCCAAACTGGCACCAACCCAGAGACTGAACTGATCATCCTGCTCTCAGCTCTAACGGCAGGTAAATCAAAATAAGGAAACACTCCCCACCAGTGACAGGTTAATTAGTTGTCCCTGTGTTTGAAACTGGGATCTCCTGCTCTCAGCTTTGGGCAGGGTTTGCCTCGAAGAGCAGCATCAGATGGGTTGAAACCAAGGACAACGAGCAGGAAACGTTAATTGCAGGACAAAACAAGGATTTCTGCTGGGAGAGGTGGGAGCTGAGCCCTCACAGGGAGTTCACACAGCTGGGTAGAGCTGACTATCAAATTTAGGAAATAGCAACTATAGGTTACTGTCTTTCCTCCCCTCCACTGAAGCAATGTGTCCCCTGCCTTTTTTTTCCATCCTGAGCTTGTTCTTCCCACAGATAATACAGTCAGAGCAAAGCTGTCAAATGAAGGAAAAATTGTTTCCACCAAATTATTTCATCTTTTAAAAAATCCCATTCTTACCTTCACTTCGTGGAAGGCTTTTCTTAGAACCATTTTACAACCATTAAAAAAAAAAGGTATTTTAGCTTTTTTCTTTTCTCTTGAAATCCTAATGCACTTCTAATTAACCACAGTTTGTAGGGGTTTTGTGCAGCCATTATGCTGTGCTAGGAGGACACACACTTCATCAAGGCTTGAGCATGCTCTAATTAATAGAGATCACATGCAGCCCATTAATTAACTCAAATTGGTAATCAAACATGCAGAAACAGTGCTTAACTAACCCCTGGTGGCCCCAAGGGCAGTGAATCCCTGAGAGGAGGTGTCACAGTGCTGCAGGAACACCAGGGGTGGCCCAGGGTGGGGTGCAGGGGGGTTAATTTGACAGAAAATGCAACAGCAGAGGCTGTGTTTGCGTGGGAATCCCTGTGCCTGTGAGAAAAGGATAAATTAGCCTTAATGGGAGGTTAAAGATTTCCTGAGCAGCAATCCCTGCCTGCTCACCTCGCTCTGATCATTGCCCAGCCCCTCCCATCCTTCAGGAGCCATCTCATTATTTGTAGTGACAGAAGTTTCCAGAAGTTGTGTTAGCCCAGCTCTCTCAGGAATCCAGGAGAGGAGGATCATCTTTGGAGGTGTTTAATTCTTTCCTTTGGACTCTCTGCAGAACCTGCATCCCTAAATCAGAGCAGCTTTACCTCATACATGGGGAGATTGGGGGATGTAAATTCCCACTTGAGTAATTAAACCTGATTTAGCAGTGGGCAGCAAGTAATCAACAGCAGCTGTTATCATCTTCATGGGAATCAGGAAAAGAACCCATTCCATGTTCATATTTAGATCATCAGCTTTTCTCCTTGTCCCTTAGACCTTCTCTGTCCCCTTGGCACACTGCTGTTTCACCAGGGTTACATCTGGGTGAATCATAACTTTAAAAACCCCTATTCCTGTTCTCCAGGATCCCTTTCACCCTGGTGAAGGTCACAACAAAGACAGAACAATACAAAAATAACCTAAAGCTAACGAAAAAATTCCTTCTGGAGCACTTTCCCCTGCTCTGATTCAGTGTGCTTAAATTACTGACTAAATCAAACCCCAGTAAAGCATTGTCCTCTGTCATGAAATCACCAGGCTGTAATTCTGCTGCTCATCATTTGTGGTGCTAGGAGACAGTGAGCACTGTCACTGCAGGCTGATCTCACCCAGCCTCGTGGAATTTTCATACCTGAGGGGAGCACTGCTTTAATCCACGTGACTTCCAGTGTAACCCAGCTCAAAATTCCTCTCTTGGTCACCCCTGCATCCTGAGCATATTTTGTGGTAGGAGCTAGGACAGGTTTTAAGATGATAAAATGAAATAATGAAAATTTTTCTGTAGGTCTGTGTGTGAAATTTTAGCACCTGAAGCCTGACTGGAATTTCTGCTGGCTCCAGTTTTGTGCCACAGGTTCCCATCCTGCCTTCAGGCCCTGAGTTACTGTGTTCTGGCTCCAGGCCAACACAGGGCAGTTATTTTTCCACTGACCTGCAGGGCCATAACTTCAATTGGAATGAGTCATTAGAGTTTGAGCAGAATTAACTGGATCTCATCCTGCCTTGCCTTGTTAAATTAAGGAAATGTCTGCTGTGCCTCGTGCAAGCTGTTCCCTCACGTGGGTTTTAATCAAAGCACATCAGAACCTTCATTCCATTGGCAATTCCAACCGGATAATGCCATGATTACCTTGAGCTTTCCACATCAGCAAATTGTTCTGAAGCTTTTCAGAAAGGAAGTTGTGATGGGTTGGCCTTGAGCCACTCCTTCAATGCTCTGCCTCAGCAGAACTGGGGGAGAAAAGGAGGTGGAAAAGTTCAGGGATCAAGATAAAGACAGATAAACAGTTTAATAATTGAAACAAAGCAAAATATGCTGCTTCCACTAATTAAATTGTAGCAAAAAGAGAGGGAGAGAGAGATAAACCCCTACAAAACCAAGTGATGCCCACTACAGTTGCCCACAACCTCCTGAGCAGTGTCCAGCTGTCTCAGAACCAATCCCCCCAGTTCCTTTGCTGGGCAGGACATTCTGTGCTGTGGGATGTCCCCATGGGCAGTTTGGGGCACTGTCCCAGAGTCATTCCCCCAGTTCCCATACTGGGCAGGATGTTCCGTGCCATGGGATGTCCCCATGGGCAGTTTGGGGCAGCTGCCCCAGAACCAGTTCCCACAGCTCCCATACTGGGCAGGCTGTTCTGTGCTGTGGGATGTCCCTGTTTGGCTCAGCTGTCCCAGAGTCATTCCCACAGTTCCCATACTGGGCAGGCTGTTCTGTGCTGTGGGATGTCCCAGTTTGGGGCCCAGTCCCAGCCGTGCTCCCTCCCAGCCCCTCCTGCAGCTCCTCCCTGCAGAGCCACTGGGAAATCCTCAATTTGGGGCCAGCACCGCTGAGCAAGAACCCAAACCATCAGTGCTGCCCTCGTGATCCTCGCTCTGAGCTCCACACACAGAGCAAAATGAGCTCTGTCCCAGCCTGCTGGGTTACACTCTGTGTGTTGTAGAACAGCAGCCTGGCAAGGCCAGAGCTGAGCCTTTCCCCAGGCCCAGAGGGGAGCAGGAAGCACATCCAGGTCACCAGGGATGGACATGGGAAAGAGGATCATGGGTTTGTGATTTTCTATACCTATTATGTGTGAGTATTGTAGGTTGTGACTTTAAAGGGTATTGTTTATCTTTGCTGTTTATGTGATGGCACATCCTGTGTATGGGATGGGATAAATGGGAATTTTCACTGCATAGTAGTGGGCAGTAGTCATTGCGCAGTGGCCATTGGGCAGTGACCATGGGGCAGTGGCCATTGGGCAGTGGCCATGGGGCAGTGGCCATGGGGCAGTAGCCATTAGGCAGTGGCCATAGGGCAGTGGCCATTGGGCAGTAGCCGTTGGGCAGTGGCCATGGGGCAGTGGCCATGGGGCAGTGGCCATTGGGCAGTAGCCATAGAGCAGTGGCCATGGGGCAGTGGCCATGGGGCAGTGGCCATAGGGCAGTGGCCATGGGGCAGTGGCCATGGGGCAGTGGCCATAGGGCAGTAGCCATGGCAGCAGCCACAGCAGCAGCCGTAGGAGCAGTCTCAGCAAGCAGTCCCAGAGGGATCTGTAGCAGTCTCAGTCTCTGTCTGTAGAATAAAGAACTCCATACAATATCACAGTCTGGTCAGAGAAGTCCTTGACCCAGCGTTGATCACTGCACCAGCCCAAACCAGCAACATTTTCCAAAAACTGCAGTTTCTGTGCCCAGCCCATGGCAAGGCCCCAGAGGGAGCTGGAAACTTCCCCCGGGTGCTGATCCAGGCTCAGAGCTCCCCTGTGCCAGCTGTCACCAGGCATTGGGGAGTGTTTAATATGTGCCACGCCAGCTCTGAGCAGAGATAATTGTTTTTAATCAGAATGTTGTGCAGCTCTGAGTCAAACACATTACACCAGTCTAAATAGATTGTGTCAACACGGCTCCCTCACGTGAGACAGAGGTAGGCCCGGCTCAGGAGCTCCGTGGAATGCTGGGGTTCATTAGGAAGAAATGTGGATTTGGTGGTGCCTTGACCCAGAAGAACCATTATCCTAATAGTGATTCTTGGAATGGAAATAATGGAAAGAAAAGAGAGGAGGTTTGGGGACTGTGGTCCCTCTGTTCCCTGTGTGATGGGGGGTCCGTTCTGTCTGATCCCAGGTGGGATGGAGCAGGATGGGGCTGAATCTCAGCTCCAGCCCTGAGCCTGCTCTCCCTGCCTCTCTTCACTGCCATCAGCCCAGGAGCCTGCAGGAAATTAACCAACAAAGCTCCTTTTCTAAATTTAACAATGTTATCTGGGGTGACGGACAGTCTTAGGAGCTGTCCAGGGGTTAATTATGTACACACATTGCTTTCCAATGATGGGAATTTTGAAGAAACATTTTATATAGACAGTGATGGGCATTTCATATAGACAATAATTGACATTTCATATAGATAATAATGGGCATTAATTATAAACAATAATTGACATTTCATATAAATAATAATGGGCATTTAGTATAGACAATGATGGGAATTTAATATAGACAATAATGGACATTTCATTTAGACAATAATTGACATTTCATATAGGCAATGATGCATATTTCATATAGACAATAATGGACATTTAATATAGACAATGACTGGCATTTAATATAGACAATAACGGACATTTCATTTAGACAATAATGGATATTTCACATAGACAATAATGGATATTTCACATAGACAATATTGGACATTTCATATAGACAATGATGGGCATTTACTATAGACAATAATGGGCATTTGATACAGACAATATAGATAATTTGTCAAAGGTGTTGGCCAATGGGGGCATCCCCAGGGCAGCAGAAACTCTGTAATTCAATGGGCAACCGAGCCCCCATCACAACACAGAGCTCAGTGTTTATGCATTCCTGTGGCACCTGTTTGAAATCAATTCCAATCGGGTAGTAGGAGTTGTGGGCACTGTTCAGAGTGCAGAAAGCAGCCGGGGGATGATGGAAAGGGGATCTGGCTGAGGAGCCAGGCTCCTGTCTCTGGCCATTCCCTCTAACAGAGCCTTCTGTGGTCTCATCAGCTGAAAAGGGAGGGAAAGAAAAGAAAACCATTTGCTTCAGCTGGCAGGGGGAATCAGGAACAAATTGTCCTTAAGCACCACTCTAAGTGAATTAAAGTAACAAACTCACCTTAATGATCCCTTTGGAACAGACAGAGCCTTTCAGCATTTGACTGCTCCTTTAATTCTCCTGCTTTTCCTCGGCTTCATCCTGCTCATTCTTTAGACCACAACTCTCACAATGCTTTATTTTAGCCCTCAGCTCCCATTGGCGTTCAGAGTCCATCACAATCTGTTCATATTAAAGGCACCATTTTCATTCCTAAGTATTTTAAGAGCTTTATAATTTTTTTCCTTTTACAAAGCCACCCTCCCCCAGCAAAATACACAGTGTATTGTTCAACAAAATAGAGCAAATACAGACATTTTCAGACCATTCCAAATAATGGAAAAGAACAAAGGGAACACGAAAAAACGGCAGCTTAAAAGCAATTTCCAGATATTTTTTTATGCATTCATGGAATAAAACTTCTCTTAGGCTGTGGAGCCTGATGATATGGGAAAGAAATAGACCTGTTAGGGTGGAAAATGGGGCAGCTCAGCTCTAGAACAGAATGTTCACCTGTCATTAACACCAATCCACCTGAGCCAGCATCCCAAGGAGCTCACCCTTCCCACAGAGTCCTTGGTGACCCAAGAAGCCAAATGCAGCCTTAAATTCCATGGCATCCTGCCCATAATTCTCTTTTTCACAAGCCTGTGCACCCCTTGCCATCACCCCTCCAGTGGCACTGCTGGGCAGTGAAGACAAAAGTGAAATTGCAGGCACTGAGAACCTGCCCCACTAAGAAACGATCCACCCCATTCTAGGAATGATCTTCCTTCAAGGCCAAGAGAAATTCTCTTCTCCTTGTAGAGCAATTTGCAACAAAGCCATTCAACAACATAGTGGGTATGGTACATTGTCATTGACATAATTATATATATATATATATATATTTATTTGTTTTTTTCATGAAAAACCACATTTTTCACTGTGCTGGGCCTTTCAGATCAGTGAGTAAAAGAAGATTTGTCTGCTCAGCACACCAAGTGAGGCTTCAGCTGGAACCTTTATGGAACACACCATCACAATCTCCCCATCCTCTTTTACCTTTTACAGCCTTTTTCTCTCCCAGCCCCCTGATTTTGGACACTTCCCAAGGTGCACCATGTGTGCAGCACCAGCCTTGTGCTATTTTGAACAGCGAAGTAGAACCACCCACCACCCTGGCTAAAATTCAGATTAATTAGGACCCCTCCAGTCTCTGCTTTCTGATGATTAAAGGCTTGAGAGAGCCTGCAGAGATGACACCTGTCAGCGTGAGTTATCAAAAGACATTAACCACACATTTAGTGGGGGCTGGCTTGGTTCTTAACTAAAGGAAGCATTCTGTTTAATTCAAGCAGTGCTCATACCACCAGCACAAGAAGTTATTACAAAGCCACAACCCATTTTGAGAAAGGATGAGAGCAAAGCCAAATTAAACTGGCAGATCTGGAAATTTAAACTCAGTGGCAGTTCAAGTTATACACTACATTTAGGTGGAAAAAAAAAACCCAACCAAAAACCCCTAATTCTATTTTAAGGGCTCATTTTCCACAAATGGCTGAGCTGTTTAAGTTAAAGTGAATAAATAGCTAATGAGCCATTAAAGTCTATAAGGTTCTATGGCCTCCAGGCACTGGTACCTGGATTCAGCCAATTATAGTTCCATAAGATAAGATGAAGACATCAGGTTGTTATTGGAATATATAAAGGTGGAAGGCACTGCTCATAAGTCACTGCAGGATGTGATAAAATTGTTTAAACTGGTTAAAAACTCTCCGTGTGCTTTGCCAGACACATTTTTACTGCCCCGTTTTCTCCCCCCGTAAAGTCTCATCTTTTCTTTGTACAATATTGCATTAACACCAAAAGGTGATTTGTTTCTACATTTCCATGTTTTCAGCACATCCTCTGGAGGTTATGAAATATTAATGGTGGCAATTCCTCAACCATGGCATAGAGAGAATAGGAAGGAGAGGAAAGAAATTAGGAAATACTGTTAAAAAAAACCAAAAAAGAAAAAAAAAGTCCCAAAGCAACCATCCAAGAGAAGAGTCATAAACAGTGAAAGTTATATTTGCCTTTAGGCAATGCCAGTTATGGAAATTATTCTCACATTGTCCTATCTATCTGTCCTTAACATTTTTCTAAGCTGAAGAACTCAGCCTATTCATAATTAGAATTTTCTTGTGCTGAACATGCCCATTAATCTTTAATTATTTTCCCACACACAAGCACACAAGATTTGACTGCACAATCCAAACACATAAGGAGAAGCATATGAAAAATCCCCCTGAACACATGGGCACCAGCCTTGCAAAGATTTGTGGATATGGATCCTTTTCTTCCCACTGGTTGATGTTTTCCAGGGGGGAGCCTGTGTTTGTCTCCTCACTGCTTCACCCCTAAGCCAGGCACCCTTCTTATTCCTCTTCTTTTGAACCCTTCTGTAAGCTCAGGCTTGCCAAAAGCCAGGCCTGGCTAAACCTTTGACTTTCAGACTGATCATAACATTTTGGCACTTCCTCTGAGCCTGCTTCCTGTATCCATCTGTTTTCTCTTGGCTTTACCTGGAAGATTTTGGGGCAGAGTCTGTGTTTTTTTTATTGTGTGTCTGTGCAGAGTTTTGTGCAGCAGCATCCTGATCTCTCTCCAGGGTTTCCTGCTGTTTCTCAGTTTAACTCACTGATCTTAAAGCAGGGCAGCAGGGGGGCTCTCCATGGGACAATTCAGAGCCCAAGGTTAAGCAGATGAATAAATATGTACAGAATCAGGGGCTGCCTGCTGGAGGCTGAAACATTTCATTTGTTAAAGTCCTTTCAGCAGGAGAAAATTATCTCCATGCAATCTTCTTTATGGCTTGCTCTCCTCTGACCTAAGGATCAGTTATTTTAAAAATTGTGACTGTGTCCAAAGAACTGCCCCATAAACCCAGAGCCCACAGTATATTTTTTACAAACACATTATAAACCTCATGGACTGACCAAGGTTTGTGACAGGCACACTTCCACATTTCCACTCCCCCTGCTCTCTCACATCAATGTGCTGAGGTTAAAAGCACACAATACCCCCAGCACAGCTTTAATTTCAGCTTGCAGAAAGGTTTGTGTGATGCTCTGGACTAGGGAGCCTCTTCCCTAATCCCCCAGCAGAGCTTCAGGCCAGGGCTTCTGAATGATCACCTCTGGCTAATTCAGCTTCTCACTGCCACTGCTTTGGCTCTAAGGCACCAAAGGGGAATAATCTTCCCTCCAGCTTCTAGGATCAGATCCCCAGCCTGAGTAATCCGTGGTAATTCAGGTGGCATCAACAGCAGTGAGGCACATTCCATCAGACCAGGGGCCAGCCTGGGTATAACAGTAATCTCATTTAGTATAAACTGCAATTTACCAGCATCAAAAATGTAATGTGAGAACTTCCTGGAGAGACAAACCAAGCTGGCAAGGCAGACCTTTCCCATCTGGGATGGGAGTTAAAGGAGAAGAAGTAAAATATTATCTATACTAAACACCGTGCTGCAGATGAAGACCTCAAATCCTTCTGCTTTATTCAGAATCTGCTTGGATGGCACAGGAATATTGTCAGATTTGGAACAATCCACTGGGGCCTGAAGAAGCCATGTAAATCTGGAACAGCAGAGCAAAACTCCTTTACGAAGTCTCAGTCTCCACCTTCAGCATCCTCCCCACCTCGTGGTGCTGCCTCACTTTTGACTGGACCACAGTGGCTGGAGGTTACAAATCAGCTTTAACCCCAGGATCCCAGGGAACAGAACCCTTCCCTTTTTGCAAAGCAGCCAAAAGAGATCAAACCATTTCTGAAAGATCACTCAGGTCTTAGGCAGGAAAAACTGAGGAAACAAAACCCCCCACCCACCAAGCTGAGCCTGGAAACCGAGGAACTCAGCACTCCCCACTCCCCTTCTGATGCTCCAAAAACTGCATTTCACTGCCCAGTGTGTCCATGGAATGGGAGCTCCCCTCTGCTGGATGAAATGCCCAGGCAGTGATTCTGTATCCACAGAGATTCTGTCAAACTGAACCCTTCAGGACACCACGGGGAGAAAGGTCCTCCATTATTGGCAGCATAATCAGGAATGCTGCCCTCAGATCCCTTCCCTCTGCTGAGCAAGCAGCTGCATGTTTTCAAAAACCCAAGAGAGCAGAATAGAAAATGGCAACAAATATACCCTCTTCACATCTAAAGAGATACTGGAAAGACTATTTAAACCAATATTTTTATGTTATTTACTTTTTTTTTTTGCCTTTAAGAGCTCCGAGAGAGCTCTCAAAGGATAATTTGTACTCCTGCAAAGCTGATTTTTTTAATACACATAAAAGACCTGCTCTGTGTTTTGATGTTGGCTGAGCAACAGGTAAGCCTGGATGGCAGCAGCACGGATGGGTTTGGGTGTCCAGCTGGAGATCAGGACACTGAGGGGTGTCCTGTGCCACTGTCCCAGAGCAGGGATCAGTGTCACACCCCAGTGTCACATCACCCCTGCATGGGGATGGCTGGAGCTCCATGACTGCCTCACCCACCTGGGTTCACTGTCCCCCTGTCCATCTGCCCAGGTGACACCAAATATCAGCACAGAGCAGGGCCAGGGAGCCTGACCCCCACAGTGCAGGTTTAATATTCCCTAATCTCCATTTCTCCATCCTTAATTAATGAGACTCCTCACCTGCCAAAACAAATCGCACCCATGTCGCCCTGCTTTTTGCAGTGTTCTGTGTTTTTACTTCTCTAGTAGAATTTCACATGCATTTTCTATAAACACAGTCCTTGTTTTTGTAACCAGCCAAGATTGTTTTAAATTTATAAATTGTTTTTCATTCCTTTCCCCTAAGGCAGAGAAAGATGATAGACTATGTCACTACCCTGTGAAATTATAGAGGTAGTAACCTCATTGACCAATCCATGATTGTCTTAAGAAAGATATAAAATAAAAGAATAAAAAAAAAGCAAGCCCCTTTTTCTAGTCCTGCCTGGTGGTCCCTGACCTACTGCTGAGAAGTCTGTGTGTTTCTTTCATGTCCAACAGTGCAACACACCCACAAACACAAAGGTGGTTGTTTTTCACACCCTGAGCTCTTCCAAATGTCTCCTCTTCTGACTAATGAACAAAACAGGGGCACGAAGATGGAACCGAGGAAATTCTTTTGTCCTGGGATTTGCTAAATTTGCTCAGATGTGACAAAAGAATCTGCCCAGCCAGGCGTTTTCTCCAAAAATCTGTTTTGAGCAGAACCATCTCACAATGACAGGAGGCATCACCATTTAGCTCAGCACCCATCAAGTGCAATCCACTTAGAGCTGGGCGAGGTTTTGCAGCCTTTAAATAGACTGAACATTCCTTCCCTGGGATTTAGAGATTACAGAGAGGCAAATTGAGACATACAGGGATAAAGACCAACAAACACTGAATTTCTGTGGCTCAGCTGCCCTGCTTTTTGGGTGAAAACACCTCTCTTCTTGTGCCAGTTTGAGTTGTAGCCTCTGACTGATTTTGCTTTACGATCCAGGGAGGAAGTGGGAGACTTGAGACTTGAATCTTATTTTCCACATCTAACCACAAAACTGATCTGGCTCCTAAAATAATATTGCAAAAAGGTTTGGAAGAGCCTTTGAACTCAAAATGTAACAGATAAGCCAAGGAGAAAAATTATTACACTTAAATTAAATATGGCAACAACAAATAAACCAGACAATTTGTTGCACAGTATGGATTCTGAAGGAAAACATTGCATCCATTATTTCTTATCATTGCTCCAGGAAAGAAATTCACAGTGAAGGCAAAAAAATGAAGTTAGCAATGATTTTTCACTCATGAGCCTTCCTCCAGGGATGAGTTATAAAGGAAAAATATGTTGCCTGGAAGAAGAGAGAGCACAGGGATTATTTATGTTTATATATTTAGTAGCACACTTGCACCCACACTTCCACTGCTACAGGAGAACCATTCAACAGCACATTTATGCTTTCTCTAATTTTGTCCAAATATATGAAAGAACTCCATTTTTATCCATGTGAGCTGATTCTTGCTTTTATCTGGGGAAAGCTGAACACCAAGGCTTTCTAAATATCAGTTGGGTCACAGGAGAGCAATAACAGCAACTCAGATTGTTTGTATCCAAACGTGCATGGGGCAGGCTGAGGCTTCCTCAAAGGGAAGGGAGCAGACAGGAAAACAGGCTGGCAGGATCAGAGCAGATTTCCAAAGCAGAGGGGCAGGGGAGGGAGTGCAGTTAGGGAAAGGTGATTTTAAAAATTGTTCAGGAATATGAAAGAGCAGGGGGCTGAGAATGAGGAGGAATTTGGGGCAGAGCAGGCATCAGATCAAAGGTAATATTGCATGAGGCACAGCATCAACCATCTCAGCAAGCAGGAGGCACTCAAGTGTAAATAAGGAGTAAACAGAGGAAAGGCTGCTGGAAACAGGGAAAATGTGGAGTGAGCAGAAGTGCCCAGGGAGCAGGGCAGCCACAAAGCCAAGGCAGAGAGTAAAAAACCATGCTGCCATTTCAGGAGTTTGCTCCAGCTGTTCAGGGGAGGAGGGAAGGATGGTGTTTGAGGTTTTGTAAGTTCAGTGGCCAAGCCAAACCTTGGAACCTTTGGGCATGTCTGTCTGCTACAAACAAGGACAAAAGTAAATCTTTTGCAGAGGCATCGAAAAGAAGCAAAAATGTGTTTTCTGCCTCTGAAGGGGTTTAAGCAGGTGGGGATCAGCAGCCTTAGTGCTGACCAGTCTGGAAGCCTCCCAGTTTGCCAACAGCCTGATCCTGCATTGGGCTGATCCCTGCCAGTTTATGCCCATAATTCATCAAGGTACATCAGTAATTAGGTCAAAGAAATGGTTCCAGCCCCAGGATGAAGGCTCTGCACACACCCACGTAGTTTGTGGCACTGCAGCTGAGAAATGAAGACTCTGAGAGATCTCTGGCAGGGTGGTGAGTCCCACCTGGACCCCTCTCGGGGGTTTCCTTGGGAAAGATCCTGTGTTGAATTATTTAGCATGTAAACAAAGAGGGATGGAGAGAGCTGACACACTTCCAAAGTGAAAACAAAGAGCAGAAAGGCAGGAAATGGTGAAGGATAGAAAATCTGAGAGATGGAAGCACAGGCATTCCCCACATTGGAGGATATTCCTGTTATTCCATGACAGAATAACAGCATTATGCCTTCTCACTCATGGTGGTACTTTGGTTAATCCCTTAAGTAGATTAGAGAGAATTACAGACACTTTTCCTGGACAAATAAAACCCCTACAAACAGGTGATGTGCATTTTCAGTGTGTGCAGCTACCAACAAAACCACGGTGCAGAAATGAGAGGAGAAGCAGACTTGCCTGGGTTCCTGATGGGGAAGCTGCTGAGGAAAAAGGAGGTTGGGAATTTCAAGCCTTCCTTGTTCCCCTCTGATGATTTCCATGCTCCCCATCCCCTCGGACAAGGTTCAGGATAAAATCCTTCTCTCTCATCAAACAGCAACCCCCAGTCACTCACAGAGGGATTGCAGAAACCATCTTTGTGCTGCTTTATTTCATATCTCCACGTGTTGTGATGTGCTCTTTACACTCAGGGAGTTTTATCCTACAGCCAGGTTAAGCTGGGAAAGTCCCACTGACCCTAAAAGGTGTTAATTCCTCCAAAGGTTCTGCTGGTTTTCACCCTACAGCTGATATTTTTACAAACTAAACCCATTCCATTCTTCTGCACTCCTCTATTCATAAGAAAGGCTTCAAAACACAACCCAGATCCCTCCTTTAATGAGCTGCAACAAACATATAAAACCTGAGCATGTATTCATGTCCTCTCCAGCATCTTGGATATATGGATGAGTTTACCATAAAGTATTAAATGTCTTTTTTTTGTTAGCATTCAAAGGTGCCTCCAGACATTTTCCATTTCCCACTTCAAGCAGGATTCAGTATTTACCAGACCTCCTCATGCTTCTCTAATTGGATTCTTTGCCCATTGGAAATGCACAGCAACATTCTCCTCAGAACAATGTGCCCAGACAGAGCACACCTTGTTTAAAAATACATAAGTACATTTCTTGTTTGAGCACACGAAAAACAACATTGCCAATTCCTCGAGAAAAACTTCAAGGACATGAGAAGATCCAGGGCAGGCTGGTTCTGACCCAGCAGAAGTGAGACCTGTGATAATTTCACTTTAATCCAGTTTTCTCCTGCAATCACCCGCTGCTTATTATTCCTTGTCAATAAGTTGGTTTGTATTCTGGAATGTTGCTGAGCCCTCTGTGCCATAGCCTGGAGTTTCTGTGCTCTCCAAGAAGCAGCAAAGGCACCAAACACAACTAAAAACACACAAACCACAAACCTCGTTTTTCAGGGGTACCTTCATCCCACCAAACTGAAATACAGTCAATAATTTTCCAGAATGTGACACTGCATTACTATTACACAGAGAGATTTACTGAATTTACAGCAGGATTTACTGCCTGAAGTCCTGCATGAAACAATGACTAAAGAGTAGCAAAGCATTATTTTACAGCGCACAGCAAAAATCTACAGATCTGGGAGAATTTTAAAGGCTGCAAACCCTGTAATGATCTGTAGACACCTTCTGGGGGCTGCAGCTCTGTGAGATGTGGGGGAGAACCAGAGAGCTCTGCAAAGGAAAGGTGAATATTGGTGTGAATGGAGGACAAATGGGGATTTCTGGATGTGGAGCACACAGCAGGTCTCAGAACAGCCTCTGTTCGTGGCACTCAGATTTGCAGCTCACCAGGGCTCCAAAAATGTTAAAAATACATGTTTAAAACCTGGACACGGTCACCAGGCTGAGACAACCCTAGGAAACATGAGATTATATTTTCACTTTGCTTAAAAAATTTAAATAAAACCAGAATTAACTTTAAATGTTGTTATTCTTTGTCGTTATTAATCTACTCTTGATTCAGACATAGGTATTTGCCACACTGCTCTGGTGCAGCAGCTTTGCCTACAGAAATGATGAAAGAAGATCTGGATCAGGACTTTAATCCTATTACTGATTATGACTATTTTCTGATTTACTTGGATTAGCTTCTCTGAAGGTTTTCCCCTCAGAAATCCTCGTTGCCTCTCGTTGCCAGAGCACTGTGGCCACTCCAGGACAGTCTGTCACTCACAGAACAAATGTGCTGCCTGTGTACACACACAGACCCTGCTGAGAGAAGGCAAATATCATTTGTGCTCTCCTTTTTCTCCTTAAAAAGGGCAATTCCCTGGAAATTTCCAGTAATGTGCCACAGCTTCATGTCAAGAGCTCAGCTGAGACTGAGATGTGTCAGTCCCTTGATTGGCAGCTTGTGGGGAGGGGTGAGTTTTTCTCCCTCACCCCAAGGAAATTCTGATGGCAAATATCTCTTTGAAAAGAAACCATTTTGGTTTTGTTGCTGTTGTTTTGGCGTTTCGGGTTTTTTTTTCACGAGTTCTTGTTGGGATTTTGGCCTTTTGGGAACTGGAATTTACCAAAAAACATTTTAGAGTATCTGCCCCCAAAGCTCAACATCATTTCCAAAGTGTTCTTGCAGACATGAACCAAGTCCTTTGCTCTGAGTGACACCAGGATTTGATCCAGGGGGTCAGGATTTCCAGAGGACAATCATTAGGGCTTCTTCACCCAAACTTTTCCCAGTCCACTGGTTACCTGAACCTTTGCATCATGCTGGAGCTTGGACCCCTCCTGCCACATCAGCTGAGATATTTCCTCACAATGAATTGGTTTGGCTCAGAGCTTAAATGTCAGAGAGGTCTGCATGACAGCATTAGGTCAAAATGTTTCTAAAATCACAGTAGCACAGTAGGCCTGAGCAGCATGTTCTAAATGTAATCATTAGTAAACATAATTATTTGGGAGGGGGAATGATAGAAATGGGAGCTAAAACTTATGCTTGAATGGAAACAAAGGAACTGAAACCTATGGTTGAAAGGAAACAAAGGGGATTGAAACTCGTGCTTGGATAGTAACAATAATACAATAGAAAAATATCGAGTTAGTGATTAACAAATGATCATATGGAAGTTATGTCAGTAAAAGGTATAAATGTGTTTCGATTTTGAAATCATGTCCAACTCCAGATTTGGGTTTGTACCCCGGAGTTCCAGGGCCCTTTAATAAAGCACCTTCACATAATCATTCTGGGATGATGTGTTTCCATGCTAAAATGCAGAGCCCTGAAATGTGTGTGTGAACATCCCTGGAGAGCCTCAGGGGGAAGGGACTGCTGGAAATGCTGAGGAGGAGCATGGATGGGTGGCACCTGGAGGAAAGAGAGTGGGCAGGGCAGTTCTTAGGGAATGTGGATCCAAGCTCCCACCAAACCTTATTAAGGTTTAAGGGAACATTTTGAACCCCAGTGGAAAATGTCATTATTCTCACCTGACATCCCAGTGTTTCCATTTCAGATTTTCTGCTCCTCTGCGTGATCCTGAGAGGGTGTGAGAAGCCACACACAAACTGCAGGAACAGAAATTCATCACTGAGTCAAAAGCAGCACCTAAAATCCGGGCCCTTTGAAATGAACCTGCAGGCAGTCTCCCCAAGGGCAGGACTGCACTCCCTGGATGTACTCTGGCCCAGGGCCAGTGGCAGTAGATCAGTGTCAGGGTGGCTCCAGGTGACTGCTCTGGCAGTGATGGAGCACAGGCACTTCTCTTTTTTCATTCCCTTACTCCCATTAACACATGCAAATGATGTCCCTCGCTGTGTCTCTTGTTTTAGCGACCTCACTTAATTCCCTGTTAACACAGAGTTGTTGTTTTGTTTTATTTTTTTGTCGTGCCCAGTAGACATTTAAGCAGTCTATTTTTTATTCTTTGGAGGGAAAGAGAGAGCAACAAGCCCTGATGGGGAGAGATGAAGAATGGCAGAGCACCAAAGCACAGGAATGAATGCTGAAGGACCTTCTCCTTCCATTAAGACCCTGCAGAGGAGTAATGCTCTAAAATGCACAGCACAGAGGCATTTCAGACAGCAGAGGAGTTGATAAACTCCTGAATGCACTTGTCAGCTAATTCTCCTTTGTGCTGCATTCGTGGCTGGATCCTTCTAACAACGCTCTCTGCACGTGCCATTGGTGGGGACAGATTTTTCAGACATATGCCACTCACTGGTGGTTGTTAAATGCTCCATCCATAAACCATTATGGGCTTCTGTACTGAGGCTTCTCTGCAACAGGCAGCTGTTTGACAGGGAATAAACTCCTGGGGACAGCAGCAAATCAAATTAAATATATCTCCACAGAGCTATCATAGGGGGCTGCATGGCTTGATGGGCTGCATCAAGAGCAATAAACACACACAGGAAGAGCAAACCTGGGATAAATCGAGATAGTCCAAATGAGCAAACAGGCAGACAAATCACCAGGGCCTCCGTGGAAGCTCCATTAGGAGTTTCAGTGATGATTTCAACAGTGCCACTATTTCAGCTCTCTGTCTGTGGGCAGGAAGGTTTTAATCCTATAAAAGTCAGAGATTATCTAATTAGTGTTCTTTTCTCCCTCACTTGATGGACTTGGTTATGGGGAATTACACTCACTGATATGCCAATAAATAAATTCACTGTGGGAAAGAAAAAGAAGTGGAACATGGCAATATCCATGGTAATATCCATTTCATTCATTCTCTTTTCTAACATTTATTTTCCTTCTATAAACCTGTAACCTGGAGTTTGGTATGGGTGAAGGAAAGAAAAGGGCCTGATTGCTTCATGGAACAGAATCAAACACTGTTGAATTTGCCTCAAACGTTACCTTATTCTCATTAAGAATGGTTTTATAAACATGACATCAGTGTTTTCTTACCTCCTACCTTTATGTATGCATCAAAGCCCGTGGAATACAGACTGGTGGAGGCACTCTGCACCAGGGAGGAAGGGCAACAGCAAAAGGGATGCCAACACAGTGAATAAATTCCTCTTAATTAATAAATTTCATCACATTAACAACGGCCTAAGCATAGGACTGAGCACTTCAGGGAGAAAGCGCTCCCATCTCTTACTCCAATATATTTTGTATCAAAAACCTGCTCTTCCAATACTCCCTTTCTCAGCCACTTGTGTCAGGCTGAATAGACTCAAATCCTCAGAATTATTTCCTTCAGGAAAAGCAATGATGAATCTGTGTAGCAGCGAGCAGAGCCTTGTTCTGTTTCAGAAGCTTTCACTCCTACATCATTCATTGTGTTCAGGCTCCCTCTCAGCCAGCACTGCACAGGCTCCTGATCCAGCTGGGAGCTGGAGTTCACAGCACCACATTTTATTGGCTTTGTGCTTTCTCTGAGTGATCTTATCTAAACCAGATGCATATTAAGAGACAGAGAAATTCACCTGTGCCTCACAGAGCAGCTCCTCACCATCAAATATAACCTGTGTTTTCCCACCATGGGCCTGACAGAAATCCCTCCACAGGCTGCTTGGGAAAAGGTGGGATAAAGCAGTGGACAGCTGTGCCCAATGAGCCTGGTATTGTTTTAAAATTTAGTCCATTCAGCTTGAAAGCTGCTGTGCACCTCTGAAACCTCCATACCTTGGTTAGTAACAATTTCCAGCAGGGAGAAAAAAACCCTCGGTATTTCTTTGAGGATGAAGTTGGGAGGGACAGGTATCACTGTGCTCAGCTGTGTGTTACTGCAGCTTCACAAAGCTGCTCCAGCACCTTCTCAGTGCTCTGGTGCTGAAATGGGAGATAACCAGTGAAAGCTGGACAAATCTGTGCTGATTTCAAGCCTCTGAAGGTCTCTGCTTGCACAGGCTCAGGGGAAATGCAATCAGCCAGCCGAATTCTGTGAAGCATTTCACTATCCCCAGCACACTCCACTGCTTGGCTTGCAGGCTCTGAGCAAGAATTCCCTCTCCAGCTGTGGCCCTGACACCCAGAGCAGGGAAAAGCCCTGGGAACTTCATCTGGGTAGCAGCAAAGTGTCCCCTGTGACACCTGTCCTGCTGCTGGTCACTGAGACAAAGAAACAGGGCATGAGGGGGTGGGAGGCAAAGCAGAGAAAAGCAGGAAGGAGAATGGTGGGGTGAGATCAGCAACAGGAGCTGGAAATCACTGATCTGATGGAGAATTTTACTGGGAGAAGAGAGGCTGGGGAGCTGCCCTACAGGAAGGGATCGGGGGGTGCAGGAGGATCAGTGAATCAGGGGTGTCCTGGGAGCCAGGAGAGCAAATCCCATCCTGGGCTGCTTCAAACACAGGATAAACAGCTGGGTAAAAAATGGGAATGTTTATTGCTTAGAGAACCCCTGGCTGCCCCTGGATCCCTGAAGTGTCCCAGGCCAGGCTGGACAGGGCTTGGAGCACCCTGGGATAGGGAAAGGTGTCCCTGCCCATGGCAGGGGTGGAACTGGTGATTTTTAAGGCCCCTCCACCATTCTCCCATTGCAGGGAGGCTGTGCCAGAAATCCATCAGAGAGCTGCACATTTCGAGTCTGACATCAAAGATCTACAGTGCAAAATGTGTTTCAAACACAATCTGAAGTTTGGGTAGGACTCAAAAGATGATTATTCAAAAATCCAATTAAAACTTTATCCTTTGCCTAAAGGCATCTTCTTAACTCCAACATAACTCGTTAGGAGAACTTTACTTGCAGGAAAAATATGAAATTTCAAGGCCATCTTGTCAGGAGAATATTCTCTAAAAAACACCCTCAAAAACATTTATTTTAAACATTTAAGCAAACATAATTTAAATATTTAAACTGCATTTTAAACACCGTTCTGGAACATGAAGCCTATCTAAGAATATTCTTAGATACAGACTGTAATAACGTAATGATTTTTTCCCAATTTAAAGTTCTGGCATCATTTCCTTTTCTTTTGTAATTAAGCAGAAACAACGTGTGTCATTTTAATTTTCAGTCTTTCTTTATCTCCACCACTCCCCTCAACACTCCCAAATTCTGACTTTGGTTAAGATACACGTTTTGCAGCTCATGACATTCAAGAAAATAAACTCCAGAGATACACATAGAAAGTTTGTTGGCTTCGAGCATTTCTTTATTTTAGCAGGACTTTGTGATGGCTCAGCACCTGCAAACAAACTGAAAACTGAACATTCCCCACTCTGCTTTGCCTCTTGTTGCTCATGCAGGGCACATCTCACCCCACTCAACCCCACACAATTGGCACGGAGGGAGGCACCACTCCTGTGACAAGAAAAACAGCCTAAGCTGATCATAAACAAGCCTAAGTGACAAAGTAACATAATTTCTATTGATTTGCTCTCACAGGCAGGATGCAGCTGTGAAACTGAGATGCTTTCCCAGCACAGCAGCTCCCATTGCTCGCTGAGGAGAGGCACCAAAAGCAGCCTCCCCTTTTTCCTCTCCACGCTCAGTGACAGAGGGTGATCTTTCACACTCTGTGCTCCTCACAAGTGGCACTGCAGTGGCACTGACAGGGACAGAAAGGAACTGGACTTCTCTCCTCTCTGTGCTGTGCAGACTCCCTGTGACAGAGTGCAGTCCTCTCCAGGGGCAGTTACTGTCCTGGTAAGCAGCGCAGATGGTGAATATTTATTTGTTTTCTCCTCAGCATCTTTCATGCTCAAATCTCTCTTTAGCAGCAAGCTGGAAAATCCGACAGAAAGACAAAATCAATGGCCAGTGAAAGAAAGCTGATAGCACTTACCAGCTGATGGCTTTGATGGGCAGCCTGTCCCACCTTCATCTTCCAGTGACCCTTTTGCACTCCCACTGATTGTGGGTGCTGATTGTGACCCAGAGCTCAGTGCAGGGGCTGTGGCCTCACAGTGCTGACTGCTCAATGTAACAGATGATGTGACCTCTGTCACACTGCCAGGCACGAAAGAAACACGCAGAGTTTTTAGTAGCAGGTCAGGGACCACCAGGTAGGACTAGAAAAAAAGGCCTGCCTTTTTTTATTCTCTCATATTTGTATCTTTTTTAAGACAATCATGGATTGGTCAATGAGGTTACCACCTCTATAATTTCACAGGATAAAGACATAGTTTATCATCCTTCTCTGCCATAGGGGAAAGGAATGAAAGCAATTTAGAAGTTTAAAACAATCTTGGCCAGTTAGGAAAACAAGGACTGTGTTTATAGAAAATGTAGGAGAACTTCTACTACAGAAGTAAAAACATGGAACACTGCAAAAATCAGGGCAACAGACCTCAGACAGCACAACACAACACAACCACAGCAACTGCTGCAAAGGAAGCAGCTCTGCAGGTGCTGCAGCTCTGATGGAGACCAGGTGTCACCCTACAAATGTGCCCATTTGTCCACAGGAGCTCCAGGAAGAGCTGCAGCTTTGCAATCTCCTCCTCAGCCCCACATCACAGCTCCTGGGAGCACCAGCAGGTTAAAGTGGCTGCTGGTGCAGGGCTGAGTGGTAAATCCAACACCCAGGGGAAATGTGGCACGAGGTGACAGGGACAGAGCTGGTGGTGACACACCAAAGGACAGGGGTGAGCAGCTGAGAAACCCTGGAACCCCAGGCTGCAGGTGTGAGCTTGTTTGCTGTGCCCAAATGCCAGCATCCGTCCTCCTCATGTGAAAATAGGTAGGAATATAACGAGAGAGCAGCCTGCTTGCCCTGAGCTGTGTTTCTGTGGGAGATCCATACAGGCAGAGGTCTGGGAAATAACTGGAGTGTTGATGAAGCATTTGCAGCTTTGCTTTTCCTCCCTCCAAAGCTGCCATCATTTCATGTCACTGAACCAATTCTCATACAATTGTCTGGGGCTGCAAGTGGAAAAAACTCATTATCCTTCGAGTCCAGCTGTTAAGAATATGGGATTATGTTGTATTTCCATCTGCAACAGAGCAGAAGCATTAGCTCTCTTTGAACTATGGCCAGGAGGATGCACATTTAATTGCCCTCACAGCTCCTCCTGCTTCAAAATGAAACCATCTTTCAAAACCACTGCGTTCTCAGAACTCTTGCACTTGAAGAAGTGACCTGGTTTCCTCAAACGTGAAGAGTTTAACAGAGTTCTCTTGCTCTATTCCTGCCACCCAAGAATGGCTTGTACTTGTTTATACAAGCAGCTAAATTTCACCTTGAAACCTGAATTCTGAGGCAGTTCAGAAAGATCAGAAAGCCCAAAAAGAGAATGGAGCCATCCCCTGATCACTGCTAAAAACAGAAGTGTCCTGTAGTAACTGTGGTGAAATGGTATCAAGGAGGGTCACTGAGTGAAGGAGGGGAGATGCTGAAATCCACAAGCCATGATTTATTGAGAAAGTTTGTTTTATTGGTTTATAAATCACACCCACCTCTTTATTAAAAAAAGCTCTTTATCAACTTAAAATAATATACATATTTAGAAACTCCTCAACTGATTCCCAAGTAAGAGTCTGGCTTGTTCTCCTCTCCCATTTGAACATTTCCTTTTTGCTCATTGTATTTTAGCAGCCAAAACATGCAAATAGAACATAAATACCTGCTGTACTGAGATCCTGATTTTTCAACATTAATGCAAGGCTTTTCCATGCTCCAGCAAAGCAAGGATTCAGTGAGTTTTAGTGTGTTTGGAAAAGGAAAATACCAGGAAATTTTACATGAGATTTTTCTGAAGGTGCAAAAGACAGATATTGTAGAAATAAAACTAGATTTCTGTTTAGATACTATATTTGACCCCAAATTTACCTTTATTCCAGGTATACTTTGGTTCTGAACAATCTACAGCAGCATTTTGACAGAGAAGTGCAGCTCCTTTCAAAGACAGCTTATACAATTTATTACCAACAGAATAACGGCTGGCTCAGGTATTTTCCATTCAAGTTACCCCTGGGCTGTAGCTGATGAAGAGGATTTTACTCTCCATTAACACAAACCTCCAAACCCTCTGCACACACCACAGGTAACTCAGGCAGGTTTTGAGTAAGCAGGACCCTGATACCCCAGGTAACTCTGAGCACATTTGTTTCACAAGGTCCATTCTGATTTGAGTACAGACTGCAGATGATTGCAGCTCTTTGCAGTGAACATCCATTGTTAGTTCATGACACTGAGTCACAGCTTGCTGTTCTGCTGGAACTGGGCCACCAGGGCCAGCACCTGCTCGGAGGCTCTGACCTGCTTGGAGCCCAGGTAGAGGGCACTGTTGGAGGCTGTCTCCTCCAGGAAATACCTGTAGTTGACCATCATGCCACAGGAGGCCCCGATGCCCCGGGGACTGGTGTCCCCCATCCAGTTGATCCTCCAGAGCACCGAGCCGTTCTGCAGGTGGAAATTGGCCACGGGGTTGAGGGCGTAGCCCCGGTGCTTCTCCCCATACAGGTACCAGGCACAGAGCCTCATCAGAGGAGAGTGCAGCACCTCAGTCAGCTTCTCTGACCTCACCCACTCGTTGGTGTGCAGGAGTTTCTTTAGGGTTTCCGTGCCAGAGTCTCCTGTGATCTCAGAGATTTCCTGCCATTCGGATTCTGTGAAAAGTTCATTCCTTCCCTGTTCTTTTGTCTGGGAGGACAGGAGACCAACGAGCCACTTGGTGAATCCTGGGATAGGTGAAAGTGTGGAAAAAGCTTTTATCTGAGGAAGTTCTTTCTGTAGACAAAAGGAGAGGGAAAAAATTAACCATGAGTTTGGTCACGACTGACATAGAGAAGTTTGAGTGAAAGGGCAGCTGATGGCCTTTGCCTTGTGGAGACCAGGGAGGAACTGAGACACATGGACACAGAAAAAAGGGAAAAAAGAACCCTGGCAATAACAGGTTAGTGATGAGAAGGCACTGAGAGCATTTAGAAAATGTTAACACCATTTAATGCCATTCCTCACACTCAATCTCTATAAAAGTACTTCTGCAGTACTTACCACCACGGGCTTCTGCTGTTATCCTTTTACAGGCACAAATAAACAAACAGAATCACAGGCCATAAAGAAGTGATTCTGAAGAATATTTCTTTTAAATAGACATGCAAGTTTGTTAAACCATTTAAATACTACTTATTTTCATATGAAACCTTTAATTTTTTTTTAAATCAAGGGCAGTTTATTGTTTCAGTCTATTGTAAAATCAAGAGGTGCTATTTGTGGATTTTTATGGAAAGAAGTATTTCCTGAAGTTTTGAATGAAGGTTGAATACAGGCCAGCTACCTTTCATGATATTCCTTAAACCAGCAAGAAATACAGAGTGTGTGAGTATTTCTTTATACTGCAAGTGTAACACTTGCTTTAAACAACATAAAACTTATTCTCTACTCCTTCTAATTTCTGATTAAACCCTGCTAACTATGAAATCATGTAAAACAAAGCATGCATAAGGAAAACTGTGCTAGTTTTAGGGCACACTAATGTAAGAATAAACTCACTGTCACTTGGAATGAACACAAAATACATCCTGGAGGAGTGGGGGGCAAAGGAAGAGAGGGGAGGACAGAGCTGAGCTGAAACCACCCCAGTGTTGATTTAATTACTGTTCCAACAGAAGAAATGGTAAGAACCAAGACATTGATCAACATTCCAGAAGCATCTTAATGTCAGCAGAAAATTGTCTTTAAATGACTACAAATGGCACTTTTTCTACCTCGAGGATTACCGAGGTAAGCATTAAAAAGCCATCAGGGCTCAGATGGTGCTGCCAGGTTGTGTGAGCTGCAGCTCCTCCTGCTGCTGAGCTCCACACAGCTGCCATCTGCAGCCTGCTCCGGGAGAGTGCAGGGGCCAAGCACCAGCTCTGCTATCCCCATGCCTTCTCCTTTCCCAAATATCCCCCTGCTGTCCTGTGCCTCCCAGCACTGACACACAGCCAGCTCTGCAGCTGAGTGACTCAGCTGGGTCACCTGCAGAAAATCACTGCCTGCCCTCAGCTGAAGTTCTTTGACTGTAACTTAGATTTGTCAGCCTAAGAATTCTTTTGGGACCAGGCAGGGACAAGAAAAGCACATCAAGTTACACAGAAACACCGAGTTTCAAGTCCTTAGAGAACCAGACAAAGAAAACCAAGTAAATTATTTCCTAAGAACACTCATTTCTTTATCTTATTAGGAGGGAGAAAGACAGCACAGAAGGGAATTTTTCAAGGCCATCAGAAAAATATTTCAAGGTATTTGTTGCTGGGCAAAAAGCTGATGGCTCCCAGTTTTGCAGTCAGTAAGAGCACAATCACTTCCACCTTTCACAGAGCTGGGCAGTGCTGGCTCTGCTGTGCCTGGACACGGTTGAGCTGCTCAGACACTTGGTTGTCACAAAATGTGACCTTCTGCACGTCAGCTCGTGCTGTGGTGGATCAATCTGTGCCCAAAGGGAGGCCACAGCTCCCTCCTGAAGATTCAGTGACCCCGGACTCTCCTGCCTGTCCAGACAGTGATGATGGATGAGAACTCAGCAGTGCCTGGGCTGGGAGGGACCTGCAGATGGACCTCGGGGCACAGAAACACAAACCCATCATGGTCATGGGGAGTGCCCTTCCCATGGCACAGCCCCCAGCAGCAGCCACCCCCCTCAAACAAAACAGCCTGCACCTCAGTGGGGCTGCAGTCCTCTGGGGCTTTATTCTTGGGGCTTTAAAGTTCCTCTTGAACACAGAGAGCACAAGAGAGGGGAATAAATGGGGAAAAGTTTTCAAATTAATGACCTATCAGGAGAAATCCGAGTGCTGCTGGAGGGAGGAAAGATGTTACTGTTGTGCAGTGGGGATGAAAAGAGGAAAGGGAAAAAAAAGTTTTTAGAGGCTATTTCCTCTAGGCAAGGATTCTTTGAATGCGTTTCTTTTTGACCCAAAGGTGGGATTACACTCCTTACAGGTTTTCCTTTTTTTTATTAACTGTATTACTATCCCAATAAAAGACAGTGCCTTTGAGAACACACTGCTTAGGTCTCTTTCATGATTTCTTCACAGCTATTTAGGGTTAAAACTTGAGAGGGGAAGAAGGAAGGTGGTGCTGAAATCTGAGCAACAGAAATTCTTTCAGGTAGAAGGGAAAAGGCTGTTTAGCACAAGTCAAGCCTGGAACTCTTCTGCACCATCTCTGCCAAGGAAGCAGCATTTGGAAATTCTGTTTTGCTGCTGAGCAGAGCCAACAAGGTTTGCACACAGGAGCTGGGCTCTGTCTGCTGCATCCACAGGGGAACAACTCCAATCTCATCTCCCAGCCTGCAGAGCCCGAGGGCACCTGTGCACCACCCATGATGACCAAAGGGAGAATGAATTCTTTCTTCCCCCCTCTGTGTGGTAAGAACAACGACTGCAAAGTTCCTAATTAAATGACACTGATTCCTGGGGATGTTGAGTGCTCCTTGTTTATCACCACTTTCAGGAGTGACCTGCTCACCAAGACAGCCCCAAATACTTCACTGGAGGTTTTACTCCATTAAAAACACAAAATGGGAAATTGTGGGGGTTTTTTTACTTCTCAGGACAGATAAGACATGGGAAAGTGACCCCATTTTGAAGGTACAGTACAAACTGCTACATATCTGATAAAACCTTCATTTAAAGCTTATCTGAGGCAGCCATTTCTCGTGGAAAAATAAATAAATGCACTGGAGTGAGCACATTTCTGTTTTGCTGAATTGATGTGCAGGTTTCTAAGGCTATTGGTGGAGATCCATTAATGTTTACTTTCCTGTCAGAAACCCACACACCATTAAGAAACAGCTGCTAGTTTTGGTTCGGGGTAGATTTCTGTGTTTGATTGTTGCTTTTCATTGTTGTTTTCTTTTTTTCTTCCCTCACAGAAAAGCACAGATTTCTCCCATTATCCATATCTCATCTGAAACTGTCTTGCACTCTGAGAGCTGCAGTCCAAGGTCACATTTTTCATCAATGAAATCAAAGCCTGTTTTGGAAATTATAATCTCCCCAGGTCACCTAGATCAAATTAAGGTAGCAATTATCAACAGCCCAAGCAGAAAGCTAAAATCTGCCACCAATTGTTGAGCCACACAGCAGCTATCAGTTTTCTCCCTCAAATGCCACAGGCTATAAAATCCTAAGCAGTTTTCTCAAAGGCTTCAGCACAGTTATCTGTGCCTGTCATCTGCTGACTGAATTGTCACTGCGTACCTTCTGCAGAGCTCCAGACTGTTTGGAGTGGCTCTAACACATTGTGAATTAAATGTCTGGCTAATGAGAAATCCATCCACCCCCTCGTTCACCAGCACCTACCAGGCTTGCTAGAAATGATCTGCCTGCACTCAGTTTGGGGTTGGTTTGGTTTTTTGTAGTTGTGGGAAATAGTTTCAAAATCCAATTCATTTCTGGGAACAATACAAGCTTCAATTTCAGCAACACAAGAGATCATTTTTGTTACCTGCTCCCTGCTTTATATACATTAATATAAACAAGAGACTGCATGGAATGCCTACACAGCCTATTCCCAGATTTGGCCAGGGAGAACTGGGATCAAAGTGGTATCAGTGGCCTAATGAATTCATTCCAAAATAATCCCAACAGGATATGCTCAGAAACAACACAAAACCCTTCTGTATTATCTGTGTAGCAAACTTTTGTCAAGAAATTGCCAAAAAACGAATAATCTGCTCCTGAGAGCAGCACAGTTTCTCCCAGGATGCCCTCTGTAGGTGATAGCAGGTCCAAATCTCATCTCCAGAATATCCCCCCCTTTACCCAATTATACAGAGCAATTCCTGGGGCAAATGGCAAATCTCAGTGTCCAGGTAATGAGTAAAGGTTCCAACTGCAAACTGTGCACAATAGAAACAGAGGAAACTGAGGATCCATTTTTGTGCCTCAGTTTTATCAATCCTCCATCTGCTTAAACGAGTGAGACCCAAAAGCAGAGACCATCAGTTTGTACACAGTGCTCAGCACTGGGGTGTGAAATCCTCACCAGTTTTCCCAACTAGCTCAAGAAAAATCATTGGCAATTAATATTTTCAGGAGGGAATCAGTGCTTGGCATTCTCTCAAGGTGAGAAGTGCTGCCCTACACTTGCTCAAGTTTAACAGAGTATGTGACCAGATCAGGCAAATTAGCAAGAGGATTTCTAAAAAATTAAATTCTATTTTAATTGTGCATTAATGAGATATTAAGGAGTATGGTACTAACTGGATTTATAGCCATCATTTTCTAGTTTAGATCAAGGTTTCAGTAGAGTTTTTTGAAATCCTGTCAGATGGGGCTCTCAGCACACTCCTAACTCTGGGCATGTCTTTTCCTGACCTAATGATACACATTTATGACAGGTCCAATTTGGAGCCTTCCTCATGGAGAATGACAGCTGGGATTTCAGTCTGCAGGTTACAGTGGCACTTACAAGTAGAAGTGTCAGAGCAGGTTATGCTAAGGAAAAAGGCAGGTAAAGGATTTTTACTGGAGGATAAAAGAAGTTTTAAGACCTTGCAGCACCTTGGGACAACACAACTCCAACAGAATTCTGCAGATCAAACAGATGTCCACAAAAGTTAACTCAAATGGCGAGTTATAAAAGTGTCTTAATCACCAGTTTAAATCAAGTGAAAAACAAAATCTTCAACCCTTTCAAAGGCTCTCCTGGCATTTTATTAGCAGTTAAATTAAAGAGAGTCTCAACTTTCGTAACCTGAACACTTGGTGATTTAGCAGCACTTGAAAAAAAGATTTGTTTATTGCAAAGCCATGCAAAGGTGATACAAAAAATCCTTGTCCTATCAGAGACCTCGCCCATCTATTTTTACAAAGGCTGCTGGATGCTGGCTTAATGAGATGTAATTTTTGACCCAGGACTTTTTTGCTGAGGCTGGACAGTTTCAGCTGCTGTCACCAAGTTCACTCAGCACTGCTGCCTCACCATTTGTCCCTCCTGAAGTGACTGCAATGCTGCTCCCAAGAATTATATCCAACCTGAATAGAGACAACCTTGGCAAGTCCTCTGCTCACACCTGAGCGGAGAGAAACAGAGCACATGTGTGCAATTAATCCACACAAAAAGGACTTCCAGAATTTTGGGAGCCAGGCAGAACAGGCTGCCAAGAGTATTTAGTCATTGCATGCCCTGCCTTTGCCCTGAACAGCCCTGACTTTGTAGAAATGCCACACTGGAAGGATTTTGGAGCTGAAATACAGAGGGCTGCTCTCCTCTGAGGGGTGAAATCCACTGAGATGGGAGGCACAATGTTTGCAGCTAAAGCTGAATGAGGAGGCCTTGCAGAAGAGCATCAAATAATTCTGGGAACAACAGCACTATGGTTTAGGGTCACTTCACAGATGTAAAACATGCAGTGGGAGATGGTTCTTGCACCACTCAAGGCAAATTCAAGGACAATACTTTGGAATGAAGGCAGAGAATGATCGAGTGGGAAGAACAGGGAAGAGAAAAATATGAACAATATCAAGGAGTGAAGAAAAAACTATTAGAGAGCCACATCCACCATGGATAAATATTCCTGGATTATCCTTTTTATCATCTTTAGCCCTACAGTGGTTCCAGGCCAAACAGGAATGGTGTAGGGGCAATGCATGGAGGTTGTTGTACCTTTAATTTATACATACAGACTATATAGAAATAACTCAGTTCATGTCCAATTTCCATATTACAGTTTCCTACCAGCACGTTTTTCACACCACCTTTAAGCAGTGCAGGAAATTTGAGCAGGGAGAAAGACCTCCACCTTTGGCATTGCATGGAAAGCACCCTAATTTTCAATATTAAAAAAGTTATTTAAGATTGAGGCATTAATTTTATGATTAAAACGTATTTAAAGGCATCTCAGCAAAGGGTTTGCTATGATAAACACAGGAAAGGGGCTGGATTTTATAGCACTGAAATGTAAAAACATTGCCCTAAGATAAATACAAAACACACTCTTCCATTGGACACACCAAATTTTAAATCTTGCATTAGGTTATCCAAGCACGAGGTGTCTGTTTGCCTTTCTAACTCACAACTTTGCTGGTGTTGCAAGCAATTAGTGATGGACAGATACAATGTCAACAGGGTTATTTCATGAGAGCAACTCAATTATCCAGAAATTATTTTTCAGATGTGAAAGCAGATAACTGCATGAATTTATTCCAATTTCCTCTCAGTCAAGATCAGACAGATGGCATGGCCTAATTATACCTGGACTACTGCACTTGCAACAATTAATCTAAAAGCCATTCCAAAAGCAAGAAGCACCAAAATTCAGCCAAAATATCCATTAAAAATAAAATAAAATAAAAAACTTCAGGGCAGCCAGCTATGATTCAGCAATTAAATAATCTATCACTTTCTGGCAGCAGAAGTTTGGAGCATCCAATTTTAAGTTATCTTTGTCAGTAGAACTGAAGCTCTAAATCACAGTCAGTTTTCCAGACGTTATTACTAATCCAGATGTGAAACAATGAATACAAAAACAAGCAGTGATCATTACTTTTAAGTGGTAGTTTTGTCAGCAATTCAAGTAGTAGAGACTATTAAATAAGATAATGTGCTCAGTGCAGGAGTGGGACTGTTTTTCACACTACTCTGTAAATGAATTTTCCTTCCTTTCTCCAGCTACTTGGAAGAAGTACTACAAGTACTAAAGCTACTAACAATAACCCCTTGGCTGCAATGATATTATCCAAATTCAGAGACCTGACTGGCAGAGAGTAAAAGACTGACTTTTAAGACATTTTCTTTACTAGATTGCAAGCCATGCCTGGGCAGAGAAATCTCTCCCTGTTTTGTTTTTCTCCATAGATGTATTCAGGGCATGCATGCACACTGCATAAATAACCAGTGGCAATTCAATGTAACAAACAAAACAATGAACTGATTAATGAACAGGAAGGGTTTCTGTTCCTGGAGCAGCTGTAAGATTTTGGGGAAGGCACTGTCAGGTACTTAGAAGAGAGAATATGTTAATCAGGCTCTTCCCACTCGACTGAGAGGCAACAGTGATTGTATCAGAGCACAAAGAAGTTGTGTCAAAGCAGAAATGTTCTCATTTGATTTCAGGCAACCACACAAGGAATTCACACAGAACACGCCAGCTGTGGAACAGAATCTCCATCTGGGAGACATCACCCAAGAGCAGGAAATGTTCTTCCAACTCTCCACATCTCCAAAGGCTGCTCTAGGAAGAAGTTCCAGGTGTAGGGGAAGCCCCAGCAGCTCCTGGGCTGAGCAGTGACACGAGCTGGGAACTAAAATATGTTGGGCAAACAGCCCCTGAGCCCCCCTGGCACACCCACCTGCAGCTCTTTGACAACTCTTTTGATGAGGTGAGTGCCAAGTTCCACCCCCTGCAGGCCTTGCTGAGTCAGACTGATGGAGTAGAAAATTGCTGTTGTGATTTTGTCCCCATCTTCTGTCTCTAAAGGTGGCACTTCTTTCACTATGGCCTGAGAAAATAGGGATTAAAAATAAAATAAGTTAATAATAGTTATCATCATTATGGGGAGGTCTTTCTTTTTAACTTTTAAATGTATTAAGACTTTTCCCCACTGTTTCATTCATTGACAATCAAAATCTAATGAAAAACTAGAAAGAGTTGCTCCGACATTAGTAAGTGCAGGTAAAAAAATTATAATGTGGTTTGAAATTTTCAGAATTAATTGCAATCACTTTGAAATGTTTATCTCATTTGCTCGATTTTTTTTTATTTCTTATATTTTCTTATTCTTCCAGCTCTTGAACAAACCCCCAAAACTTCAGCTTATAACACACAAAATATCCAGAGTATCTCTGTAATTTTTACATGCCAATTCTTTTATCTCTCAAAAAATGAAACAAAAGCAAACACTGCCGAATTATAGGGAATTATGGATTTTAAAATAATTACACTGCAATTTGAGCACTTTGCTGTGTATTAAATGCCTCAGTGGCTGTACCTGGATGCTGCTGGAGATGTCACTGGTCAGTGCCACGTGCAGGACAATCAATGGCTCCCCTGGGATGGCACAGTGAGAAAAGAAGTAGCACCTTCTGTAGGCCCCAACTCGACGCTTCATATCAATCCAGTTTCTGACAGGGTGCACAGCTTCAGAGCTTGTCAAGGAGAAAATTTAAAAATAAAATTACTATTATGATTTTTTCTTAATATCAATACTATTATTGTTGTTATTGTTATTATTGTTATTATCATGGTTATTGTTTCATTTAAAACAGAGGTCAGCTGCCCTACAAGCCCAGCACTTTTCCCACTGATGTCAGAGGCAAAACTTTCCAAGAAAAAAAGGAGAATCAGGCTGTAAGTGAATAATGTAAAATTGTCAGCAAGCTGTGAGAAAGTGGGTTCTAAAGGAATATTGCACACCCAGTCACCAGTGTTTTTGCCAAATTACCTTGAAGCTTAATTAAATATCAGTTATTATTTTTATTTGGAAAATGTAACTTGTACAAGATCTCTTTGCCTCATCAACAATTAAGTCAAGTACTTTCAGAACATTCTGGAGATTATTTTTCTTCAGGATTTTTAAACAACAAAGCGGCCCACAACATAATTTAGAAATTTTCAACTTTGACTATTTGATAGAAATTCGGAAATCAATGTTGTAGTTCAGAAATGAATGTTTAAGGTTCACAAATCAATGGTGTAGAGCATACTGCATAAAAACCAAGGTGCTCTCTTCACATGTGATTTACAAGTGATCCTGGGCACGTCACCAGTTCCAGCCAAAACTGGGAATGTGGGAAGAGTAACTGAGAAAGTTGGAAGAAAAGGCAGCAGTGTCCCAGTGCAGTGTAGGAACCACAGGATCAAAATGTTGCACAAATTATCCCCTTTTCTGTTTACTTCAATCCGTTATTAAAATTGGGCTCTACAGCGTGTTAATGCAAATATTTCATATTTGTACTTTGCCCATGGTTCAGAAAAGCAGAGTCTTGAAAACAGGGGATCTCTGCAGTCCCAAGCATTCAATCACCTCTTCATCAAGGGCTCCTTCCAGCCTCCAGCACTTACTCACTAATTTTCTGGAGAACTTCACAAGGTGATTGCCAAGTGACCCGTTCCAGGTTGAGGAAGCCTGTGCAGAACCACTCTGAGAGCATGTTCTTGAGAACCCCGTTCATCTCCTGCAAACAGAACAACAGCACATGGGGAATGGCCTTGAGCTGAAGGAGGGTGGCTTCACAGTGGATCTAAGGGAGAAATTCTTCCCTGTGATGGTGCTGAGACCCTGGAATGGGGTGTGGACTCCCCACCCCTGGAAGTGTCCATGGCCAGGCTGGATGGGGCTTGGAGCAACCCCCCATGGCAGGGGTGGCACTGGATGGGCTTTAAGGTCCTTTCCAACCCAAACCATTCTAGGATTCCATGATTCTGTGCTGACAAAACTTTTTAGTGCAGAAAGACATCAAAGTTTTCACTGTCCAAAACTGTGTTTAATTCAAGCCATCTAAACCAGATTGTGACTTGTGTTTGATATCCCAGTGTACAGAATATTTCCAAAATGCTTCACTCCAACAAGGACAGGCTCGAGTTTGGGTCTCTTATTTCATAGATTTAGTGGCAGGTTCTCTTATTTTGTAGATTTAGTGGTAAGCAAATTCTTATTTTCATTTCCGAGGCCTTTTCAGTTGTAAAAATTACATCTGCAACACTTCATTAAAAAGAAAAGCAAGCACATTCATTATTCAGCATCCCAGTCTTAAATTTGAGCAACAAGACATACTCAGATTAGTATTTCAAATTACCAGCTATACTTCAATTTCTATTAGCCAAGTCTAATAAATTGTGATTATTTTTTTTTCTCGTTCCATGTTCTAGCTAGGAGACAGCAAATTACAGCCTTTTTAATCTTCACATCAAGTACCTATTTGTTTGGGCAACAAATGGAAAAACTCATATGAAAACCTCCAATTAATTATTTTTTATTAAGAAGTACTGCCTCTCTGATGAGGGAACTATTTCACTTTCCCTCTCAAACTACTAAATAAAATGCTCCTCACAAGAGTTGAGTTTTCCCATGTTTTTGGAATGTTTGAAGTTTTCAACCTGATTTATTTAATTTGGGACTTACAGATCTACTCTGATACTGCCAAGAATTTGAAGGTGTCTGTGGTGGGGGGGTTGATATGATTTGTTTTGGGTGAGGTTTTTTTCTGTTGGAGTTTTTTTTACCCCACAAATTACCTCCAGAATCTATACAGAGAATATCCTTGGTGAGATACTGGAAAAATATCCCCAGCAACAAAATAGGATTCAATAGTGACACAAATTAAAGGGGACTGGTTTCTTATTGCTAATAGTAATTACTCCAGTGATAATGGCAGTGCTGAAACCTCTCCTGGCTCTTGTGCTTTATATTATTGGACATCTTATCCTTAAAATTAAAACCATTATTTCTTTTTTTCTCCCCCCGTTTCTGCTCATTTGGACAATGAGTAAGTCGTGCTCAAGCACTTTCAAGTGACTTTATCACTTAAATATGATATTTTACTGCAATTTCTTGAACAAACACAAAATGGAAATCCTTCATCACCCCATATCTGAGCAGTCCAAGCTGCTTTTATGCTGATAGTGCAGAGGAAATAGGAATATATTTCATATTTACAACACAGCAATGGGCAATCCTTGTTTTAATAGGTCTTTCAAATTACAAAGTAAAAACTAACGACTGTTTAAGAAATATTTGAGACAGTTTGAGCAAAACCAAAATCCCAGGAGGCCACATAATGCATTCTGTAATTCTCCACCAACATCAAGGAGATCCATTTAATTTTATTCCCACATTTCCTTGTCAGCACAGACACAAATCTACAGCAGTTATAAAACTCTTGCTGCACATTTGTCTTTATGTTAGAATTGAAATCAACTCTGCATTAATGAAATGGCTGCACAGGACTTTTGATAGGCAAATCCCAAACACTTTTTTATAGAAAAACTTTTTAACAATGATGGTGCTTCTTTTTTTCCAGCAGACCAACACAAGACCAAGATTACAAATACACTCCATCTACTGCTTAATTATGGCAGCAGGTTTATAGATAAATCAATTTGACAAAAACGCTCTCTTTTTCATTATCTTTTGCCAGCAGCTTGAACTTTTCACTGAGTTTTTCTAAATCATGTGGAAAGATGGAAGAATATTTTAAAAGCAATCGTTGGATGATTTGCTACCTGAGATCATAATGTTGTGAATTTTTCACTGGAGTCATATTTCAAGGACTGAAATGTAAGTAAGCAAGCAAAATGTAACAAATCTCCAGAGGAAAATGCTGCCACTGAAAAAGTACAGTGTTGCAGGTGAGAGGGTTCTGAACAGCCAGAGGAAGAACTGCACCCATCAAACAGATTTTCAGCAAATTTCCCTCTCTGCACTGCAAGGGCTCATCAGAAATTCAACTGTTTGTAAGGACAGTGGAGAATCAGTGTCCTGTGGTGAAAAGAAGGAACAGAACAGATGAAAAGAACATTAAGAGAGACAGGACAAATATTGAAATAGCGTAATGAAAAATAATCAAGCCCAGCTTTGGTGTAAATTGACTTTTAAAACAACGTGTTATGTGCCAGCTCCTCCCAATGCCACTCTGGAAATGCCATTGCTTCACACCAGCGGCCACTTCCTTCCTGAGTGTCAGCACAGGCGGCTCTCTCTGCTGCCAGGGCCTGGGGAAAGGGCTCACTCGTGTCTCCCCAGACAATCATGGAATCATTTATGTTGGAAAAGACACCTGGGATCATCGAGTCCAATCCCTGACCCATCACCGCCGTGGCAACCAGACCGTGGCACTAAGTGCTACAAGCACTTGTTTCTTGAATACTTGAAATATGGGGACTCCACCGCCTCTCTGGGTGTGTTCCAATGTTTCATCACACTTTATGCAAAGAATTCTCACTGGTGCCCAAGCTGAGCCTCCCCTGGGCCAGCCTGAGGCCGTTTCCTCTCCTCCTGTCCCCGCTCCCTGGGAGCAGAGCTCGACCCCCCGGCTGCCCCCTCCTGTCAGGGACTCGTGCAGAGCCACAAGGTCTCCCCTGAGCCTCCTTTTCTTCAGCTGACCCCCCCTCAGCCGTTCTTTATCGGACTTGGTCTCTAGACCCTTTCCCTTCCCTGGACCCACCCCAGCACTTCAATGTCCTTCTGAACTGAGGCACCCATAGAGACCCCAACAGGGAACTGGATTCACGGGTCACTTCCCAGCCCAGCGGGGCTCCAGGGGCAGCACCACGAGCAGGAAGCCCCCAAACCACATCCCCCCGCACTCCCTCAGAGCCCCCCCAGGCCAGCCCTCACCTTGACGTGCGGCCCAGCCACCGCCTTGCTGGCCAGCCCCTCCATCAGGTCGGCCCTGAGCTCCACGAGGAAGCGCAGCCCGCCCTCCAGGCGGCCCAGGTGCTGGAAGAGCCCGCGGTACTGCG
This sequence comes from Drymodes brunneopygia, assembly GCA_013400955.1. Taxonomy (NCBI): domain Eukaryota; kingdom Metazoa; phylum Chordata; class Aves; order Passeriformes; family Petroicidae; genus Drymodes; species Drymodes brunneopygia. The sequence goes on along the minus strand of VZTZ01042038.1, from coordinate 566,371 downwards.
GGTTCAGGTAGTAGCGGAGCCGGTCCTCGGCCTGCAGCAGCGCCCCGGGCTCCCTGCGCTGCTCGCGGGCCTGCAGCACCTTGGCGGCGGCCTCGGCCACCCGCCCGTGCTCCACGCCGAAGTCGCGGGCCAGGCGGGTCAGGAGCTCGGCGCGGGGCGGCCCGGGCTGCAGCGCGCGGTAGAACCGCACGAACTCCGCGCCGNAGTTCGCCCGGCACCGCCTCACGGCCCGGAGTTCGCCCGGTACTGCTTCACAGCCTGGGGCTCTCCGGGCGCCGCCTCACGGCCCGGGGCTCCCCCGGCGCCGCCTCACGGCCCGGAGTCCGCCCGTCACCGCCTCACGGCTCGGGGCTCTCCGGGCACCGCCTCACGGTCCGGAGCGCCCCCGGCGCCGCCCTGCCCTCAGAGCTCACCGTGCTGCACTTTGGAACCGTGGGGTTATACCGGACACAGCACAACTTCTTCCATTTGAAAAGTAAAATAAAACATTTGTAGCCATATTTAATAACAAGAGGTGGGCTGACTTTATTGTATATTAATGAGAGATAGCTAGAAAACGAACTTTTCCTTCTATATGTTAACTAATGTTCTTAAATCCACTGTGTTTGTTTGATGTATGATTCTACAATAAACTTCTTTACAACCTGTGATGCAGATTTGGTTGACATAAGCCCTAAAATTGTGCTAAAATGAGTCTAGTGTTTTTATTCATTGAAAGCCTTACAGACCAGCTCAGTTTCTGACTCAGAAATTTCAAGTTAGCACAGGGGGGATGGTGATGGAAGATGAAGGCTGCCAACCTGCCAGAAAATGGTCAGCATTTCTCAGGATCAATTCCTTTTTAAAATCCTTTATAGAAATACTTTTGTTGTTTCCATTTTGACAGCACTCCCAGATTGGCCTTGGGTAGGATTCCTGCAAGAACAGAGCTCTCTTGCACGACCCACGGCCCTAAATTCCAGCTGCCAGCCCTGTTCATCCCCAGAAACCTCTTGTAAGGCATTGTCAAGTAAGACATTTCGTTTGAAACTTTCTCCTTCTTTTTTTTTTTTTTTCCTACCCCCAGGGAAAACTTACTATCTGCTTCAGCTGCTGCTTGGAAAATGAAAATACATCTCTGTCTGTCAGGACCAGACGTGGGTGGCCCTGCCCAGCCTCACCTGGGATTTTCTCCATTCAGCTCCATTTCAGCTCAGCCTGGGGGTTTGAGTCCCTTCTGCCAGAGCTGCAGGGGTCCCTCATCCCAAATTCCAGCCCCTCCTCCCTGGATCTGCCTTGCCACCATGGACATTTATTGCTGAAAACATTTGTGACTCAAAACTGAATGTCATTATTAGAAACATTCGAATGTCCAACCCTAATTTCTCTTTTTGTATGAAAAATAAAAGGTAAATGTTAGACAGAGTTGTTTCCCCACCACCTCTTTACAAATACCCCTTTCCTTTTTTTTTTTTTTCCTTATTTTGTATTTTCCTCACTTGGAAAAGTTTATTATTAGAAAACTGGAGATTGAAAGAGCCTTATTGCACTTCAGTAATTGTATATGTTGTCTCCAAGCAAAAAGAGAAGCTAAATAAAAGATGGAAAGTCAATCTGATCCAAGTCATTCTGAGCCTCTTTTTTTCTTTTTCTTTTTAATCTGTTCAAATGTTTGGTAAAAATAAAATACATGCCCTGGCTTCTCTGCTCAATAATTCCACTGTAGCAAAGACAAACTGATTTATGATGGAAATGAAGGTAGGCTTGGGGTTTGTTTTGTTTCTTCTCTGTGTTTGCTCTTACATGCAGAGTGCCACATAAATGTCTGTAGGACAGGAGTCTGAGCTGAGATACTGACTGTGCCATTACTCAGGAGAACAGCAGAGCTTCAGTTCACTTCAAAGGAAACAAGATGCAGCCAATGATTTCCAATAAATCTGTGTTTGTGCCTGCAAAGTGCTCATCCAAGGCAGATTTGTCAGGAAACATCACTCCCCACCTATCCTAAAGGTGGCTCATTCTTGTAATAGTGGGGTTTACACACGGATTTCTTATTTTAAGTTCTCAAACTAAAGATCTTTTTTAAAATATCTGCCAGAAAATATCAAAAATACCTATGTGATCAACTGAAAACCAGCCCTTTTCAGGCTGATTAGAGGAAATAAAAGGTTTCCTCTGCAGTTTTCCTCTCAGGGTTGGTGACTGAGCAGTGCTTGCAGTGGGAGAGCAGAGTGGGAGGCTGTGCTGCCAGCTCTGAACACATTCTGTAATAGCTCAGAACAGAGTTGGTAAAATTACTTTAAATGAACGAGTATCCCATTTTGAAGAGTTCATAAATCTCATCAGGTGCTGGGAAAAGCAGCCTTGCTGCAGTTACTGAGTAAAAAGCAGGATCTTTTCAGCTTTTTGCACTGCTTTTCAATTATTCTGCCCCTCCAAACAGGCAGTTCTGATGTTGTTTGGCTGCAGCTCCCCAAGCTGGGTGTTTAAAATGAGACAGCAATTCCACTGTCAGAGCTCCAGCCAGTGTTTAGGTTTAATCTAAATTTTAGATCAATACAGCATTGTTTTCTAGAATTCTCTGCCTTTAAACACAGGAGGTTTGTGCTCAGAGCTAACAGAACCAGCTCTGTGCTATCAGCTGACAGTGGATTTAGACTATTTCTAAAGTTTTATGAACTATTTTATCTTTTTTTAAAAAAGAAAAACCAAATCTCTTGGAGATTTTAAGAAATGTCCTTAATACCTCAAGGCACAGTTAAGCTGATTGTAATACTTTTTTATTTTCAGCCATGGGTCCTAAATACAATGTTGGAAGATGCCAATATTCATATGAACATAGAATTAATTTGCTTTATTGTCTGATACTCAATTTTGCTCTTACAGGGTTGATAGTTAATAAAAGTGGAATACAGTGCATGAATTCATAGGTCATGTACTTCACCCTTGTTACCACAGAATTATTGTAATTCTCACAGAGATTGCTCCCACAGAGGCTTCAAGCCACTTTTTCCCCCTCTATTTATGTTGGTATCATGAAAAAGAGAAAAAAACCCCCTAATTTCTCTTTTAGTGTGAAAAATAAAAGGTCAATATTAGCCAGAGTTGTTTCCCCACCACCTCTTTACAAATACCCCTTTCCTTTTCTCCTCATTTTGTATTTTCCTCACTTGGAAAAGTCTTCATTTGTGATTCAATTCCTAGATAAATCTTCTATCAGCATTTACCAGCTCATTCAGCTCCTTGGCATTAATTCTTGTTCAGGCTTGGATGGCACATTAGAGGAAAATGAGGCTAAAGATTTAAGCAGATACTTTTAATTATGTCTGGCTCTAATAGAAGATGGACAGAATCTTACAAGGCAGAATATTAAGCCACTCTCTCCTGCATGAAACTTTTATGCTCATAGCACAAATCATTCAGTGCAGTAGCAAATTCTTCCTGATAACAGTAATTTCTAAATTGATATTTGTAACTTTTCTCTTTCATTGCTGAGACAGATTTTTACACTTGTGTGAATTTGGGCATCAAAGCAGTTTCTAGGTTCTAAATTAAATTCCCTTCCAGGCTGCAGAAGCAGGGAGAAGAAGGCTGGGTGTAAGGGTGAGACGCTGTTCTCCAGCTTGCAGTAAAAATCCGATTTTTAAACAGAGAGCAAGGAGGAAGAGGAACAGAGGACACCAGGAAGAGGAAGCTGGAAGGTGCAAATATGGAGAGAATCTCCCAGAAGTTGATGAGAAATTCAACAAAACATTTGTGGCTCTTTGGGGAAGGACATCTCTTTTCATCTGTTGTGGGGCTGTACCTCAGGCTGGGAACAGAACAGAACAGAACCCCTCGTGAACTTTCCACTTTTTACTGCTCTCTCTTTTTTACCTTCTCCATCGTAAAGGAGTGGATGACTGTCCATGAGCATTGCCCTGGATAACCTGAGGATTTTTGCAGCCAACTCCAATTCAACTCCAAGCATTGACTGAGTGAAAGGAGGAGTTCAGGTTTCAGCTTGCTTGTTTACTGGGTAAATGTTTCTTTTACAGTTAGGATTTAAGCCTACAGGGATGAGTATAGGCTGACTGTTATAATCCTATGCAAATTTATTTAGTCTCTTGTATGCTAAAAGCGTTCATTAGTTTTAATAAACACAAAGATTGGGAAATTGAGAGCTGTAATAATTGCTTTACACAGCATGGAACTTAATAACCAGGAAACAAACTCCTTTAAAATCTCCCGTGTTTATACTGCTGGCAATGAAAGTACAGCTTTTACACTGTTGTCTTCAACAGACCTGATTTTTAGTGTTGCTGGAGTTTCCTTGAGGCAATTACTTTGGGAAATTATCTGTTGGGATCGTTGTGGTGCCAGGACTCAGCTTAATTGCTGAACGCTGCCTTGCTTGGTGACACGGTGTTATTTCATAAAGTTACCAGTGGCCTTAACAGATGTGGAAGGCTGCAGCTGAGGCACTGAAGTGTTTACAGGGCTCAGTTTGTGTGTAAATCCAGGAATACAGAAATTGCAAGGATGTCAGAATTTATGATAGCAGCCCATTAATCTGTCACCAGCTCTAAAGGCCTCTAAAAGCACAATTACCACGGAGGTGTCTCCACGCAGTGAGGAAGAGGTGATGTTTATTTTGGGCATTTCTGTTGTTTCTGTGCGTTTCCTGCACCCTGTTTGTTTTGTTTCTTTAGCATTTCTACAACTGTGGAATTAAAAAAAAATCCCTAAATCAATGCTCTGTCAGCCAGTTAATCTCACCTTTTAAAATGATGTTTGCACAGGAGCTGTTGCTGCTGAGTGGGAAAAACGTTCAGCTGATCTCGCTGGGTTTATTTCTGCAGTCAGGGGTGGGAAAGAGGCTCTTCCAGAAGGTCACTAAACGTGTTCCTCTCTCTCCACCAGCTGTAGGAAGGTCCTGCTGTCTGCACTCAGTGTTACCTGAGCTAACCAGCCAGCCTCGATTCCCCTACACCTGCAGGTCAGGGCAGGAAATGGTTCTAAAATCCAAAATTATCATGAACAGGACACAGCCAGGGCTCCTGGACAGTGGCAGAGGAGGAAGCCTGGGAGAGCTGCAGACCCTGAGCAGCCCTGGAGGGGTGCACCCCTCAGCCAGGGCCCAGGGGGTGCTGAGCTAATTATTACCAAACCTTTACCTCTTTCTTAATTAGTAAATTTGTTCTCCCTGCCAGCAGCAGATCTCATCCTGGTTTACAGACTAATGAAATACATCTTGGAGATCAGAAGTGCTGCAGTGTGCCAGCCTCAAAAAGCTCCAAGAGTGACTTGTGTCACTCCAAGAACTGCAAGAATTTGGTGTCAAAGTAGGCTGGGGCCACTTTGTCCCCATCTCAGGGTGGGGACAAATTTCAGCTCAGAGCAGATGTCTGGGGATTGTCCCCCAATTGCCAGAACACTTTTCCCCTTGAGCCCTGCACTCTGTGCTTCACAGGGAGCAGAGCTGAGGAGCAGCCTGGCATCCAGCAGCACTGGGGTGTGGGGAGGGAAGGGATATTTTCTGAATTTTAAATTAAGGAGGGTTATTTTCTGAATTTTAAATTAAGGAGGGTTATTTTCTGAATTTTAAATTAAACAGGAATATATTCTGAATTTGAAATTAAGAAGGATTATTTTCTGAATTTGAAATTAAGACGGATTATTTTCTGAATTTTAAATTAGGGAGGAATATTTTCTGGATTTTAAATTAAAGAGGAATATTTTCTGAATTTTAAATTAAGGAGGATATTTTCTGAATTTTAAATTAAGGAGGATATTTTCTGAATATTAAATTAAGGAGGAATATTTTCTGGATTTTAAATTAAGGAGGGATATTTTCTGAATTTTAAATTAGGGAGGAATATTTTCTGGATTTTAAATTAAGGAGGGATATTTTCTGAATTTTAAATTAGGGAGGAATATTTTCTGGATTTTAAATTAAAGAGGAATATTTTCTGAATTTTAAATTAAGGAGGATATTTTCTGAATATTAAATTAAGGAGGAATATTTTCTGAATTTTAAATTAATGGCTCTGAAAGTGCTGCTCTGCCATTGCTTAGAGATGTAAATGCTGCCAGAGTAGAGTTCATTGTTTTTGTTTAAGCTTTTATTGATTATTGACCCCCAAAGAAATGACCCACAGACTGGAACACGAGAATCTCTACTGTGCAGATTTGTATTTCATTTCATGTGATAGCACATACAGTTCTATCAGAGGGAGCAGCATCTTCAGGACACTTTTCTGATGCTGCAGATGGCTTTTTGCAAATACTCTTCTGGTGAAATCTCTGAAGGAGAGAGTAAAATAAGTGAGGGCCACAACCTCAATTTACAGCACACAGAATCAGAAATGGGAAGGTTGTTTGGGAAGGCAGTGATTTTGTGAGTCTTGGTGTGAGTCTGTGTCCCCTGCCCCTGTAATTGGGTGTGTCCTGGGGTCTGCAGTGGCCCTGAGGATGTGCAGTGGTCCTGCCCTTCCTTTTCCCAGGGGTCAGAGACTGGGGCTGATGGATTTTTGGGGTTTCTCTGCAGGATTTTAACTTTCCAGCTTTCCAGAGTGAGGCCCTGGTAACAGGGTGTGTTCTCAGGGCTCAGGTGTTCCCATGGGTAACCCAGTGACCTCCTCCCTGCCCATGGAACATTTCCATCACCTTTGCTGTGTGTGGCTCAATGTGCCCACGTGCTCCGGGTAGGAGTGATTTTTGGGATAGGAACTGAAATCATCTTGTTTTACATACTAATTGCTGCACTGTTTGATGTTTCCTTCAAAGTAGAAGCTTTTATCAGCAGTTTAAGTTGAGTTTGGATGGATTAGCAAAGATTAGTGTGCGAGTTGGAAGAAAATATGAAGTGCAATACATTGTATAATGTTCATTCAGGACAAGAAAACACTTGAAAGATTAAGTAGCAGAATAACAATGAATCATATGATCTTTTTAAATTAATAGAAATGTACTTTTTATCTTCAAAATACTCACTTAAGCCAGTTACACTATTGTTTGTATTGTTACACTATAAATGGGTTGTGGGAAGAGCAGCTGAATGTGGTACCTGTGTGATCTGACTGGGATCAGCACGTGGAAATGTGAGACCCTTGTGGGGAAGCAACAAGGAATTGTGTTTGTGGAATTCAAGGGACTGTGTGTGTCTGGAATTGCTGAAGCTCCCTGGTGTCGCCCTGCTTTGCAGGGTTCCATGGTTGTAACTTTGCAGTACAAGTTTCCCATGCTTTTTCTGTAAACATGGTCCTTGTTTTTCCTAACTGGCCGGGATTGTTTTGCACTTGTAGATTGTTTTTCATTCCTTTCCCCTGGGGCGGAGAAAGATGATTGACCATGTCTTTATCCTGTAAACTTATAGAGGTGTTAACCCCTCTTAGCAATCCCTGATTGTCTTTAGAAACATATAAAAATAAGAGAATAAAGAAGAGCAGGCTCTTTTGGTTGGTCCTGCCTGGAGATTCAACTACGGCTCTGGAACCTGCATGTTTCTTCTGTTGCCAGCTGTGCAACACCCTGGAGGTGGCATTCAGAGTGTGTCACTCACAGTGTGTCACTCAGAGTGTGTAACTCAGTGTAACTCAGTGTGTCAGTCAGTGTGTCACTCAGAGTGTGTCACTCAGAGTGTGTAACTCAGTGTGTCACTCAGTGTGTCACTCAGAGTGTGTCACTCAGTGTGTGTCACTCAGTGTGTCACTCAGTGTGTCACTCAGAGTGTGTCACTCAGTGTGTGTCACTCAGAGTGTGTCACTCAGTGTGTCACTCAGTGTGTCACTCAGAGTGTGTAACTCAGTGTCACTCAGTGTGTGTCACTCAGTGTGTGTCACTCACAGTGTGTCACTCAGAGTGTGTCACTCACAGTGTGTCACTCACAGTGTGTAACTCAGTGTGTCACTCACAGTGTGTCACTCAGAGTGTGTCACTCAGTGTGTCACTCAGTGTGTCACTCAGAGTGTGTCAGTGTGTGTCACTCAGAGTGTGTCACTCAGTGTGTCACTCAGTGTGTCACTCAGAGTGTGTCACTCACAGTGTGTAACTCAGTGTGTCACTCACAGTGTGTCACTCAGAGTGTGTAAGTCAGTGTGTAAGTCAGAGTGTGTAACTCAGTGTAACTCAGTGTGTGTAACTCAGAATGTGTCACTCAGAGTGTGTCACTCAGAGTGTGTAATTCAGTGTAACTCAGAGTGTGTCACTGAGTGTGTCACTCAGAGTGTGTAACTCAGTGTAACTCAGATTGTGTCACTCACAGTGTGTCACTCAGAGTGTGTAACTCAGTGTAACTCAGTGTGTCAGTCCGTGTGTCACTCAGAGTGTGTCACTCAGAGTGTGTAACAGTGTAACTCAGAGTGTGTCACTGTGTCACTCAGAGTGTGTAACAGAGTGTGTAACTCAGTGTCACTCAGTGTGTCACTCAGTGTGTAACTCAGAATGTGACACTCAGTGTGTGTAACTCCGAGTTCGTACCTGTTTGTGTAGCACAGAGGGAGGAGGAAGGCTCAGCGCTGTGATTCTCCTGTGGATGTTTTGTTTCTGCTCATTGGGAGTGTTTGTTTTATTCTGCTCTGCTTTGGCTGGGAATTCATCACCTGCAATTGCAGTGCAATTTATTCCATGGGTGTGTGTTTATTTATTCCATTTCTGTGAGGACGAGGGTGTGGGAGCAGACAAATTCACTTACTGTCACCTGGCTGGGTCAGCTGTGTCACTGAACAGAGACAAGGTGGGCAGAACATCCTTTTTTCCTAAAGGCAGGACTTGCTCTGTGTACAAACTTCCTCCCTCGACTATTGCTGTGCTCTCTTTAATGAAATATTTATTTGGAACCCCTTTCCCGTTTGATTTTTTTGCTTTTATCCTAACGAGACGTGGCAGGGGGACAGCAGACTGCTAAAGCATGGAGACCTGTAAATAAAGGAACTGTTCCATCTTATTAAATTTGTGAGGGGGAAAAAAAAGAGAAAGAGAGAGAACTGTTTCATATGCTATTAGATTATTTCCTCACAGCCACAGGTATTTTGGTGACAGTGGTTCAGATTTAGTGGCTTTTTAATGTATCAAACTTAATTTTCTTGCTGTAGCTCTGCCAGTCAGGAGCTAAAGTTTTCTCTTTTGCTTTTTAATTATTCCACGGATTAATAATATTGAAAATGGGCTCATTTCTATGCCTCAAATTAAGCTAGCTCTGTTTCAGCTTTTTCCCAATTACTCCTGTAATTAAGACCCATTAACCCATGGCAGAGAATAAAATAAGAAAGTAGAAACAAAAATTAAAAAGGGGAGGGGCGAGGAGCCCCTATTTGGCTTCCTCAATCATAAATTGCTTAAAATTCTCTCTGGAACAGCCACTACAGGGGAATTTATTAAGGAACTTGACAGCCTCTGTGTAGTTTTGAGAAGAACATAAAGTTTTCAGACAATAGTCCCATCAGGGATCCCAGCTTTAAACAGGCTGACTGTACCCACTTAATTATGTGAAAACCTGGCATGGTGCTCTGGGGAAGGATTAAAAACTGCTAAACCTGCATCCCACACTGGAAAAAAGGGATATTTCATCAAGTCAAAAGCTTCATTGCACCCCACAGCCAGCCAAGTGCAATCCGGGCTGTTCAATTATTTTATCAGTGTTGCTGTTCATCCCAGCCATCCATCAGGGATGGTGACGGCAGCACGAGGGTTTCTGTCACTCAGGGGCTCTGCTGGGTGGTTTTCCTCAGAACTCAGGGTGCTTTCATGGAAAGTGGCCTCCAGCTGGAGCTGGGAAGTGGCCCTGGCTGAAATGTGTGAAGATGGTCTGGATGGTGCACAGGAGAGAACAGTTTGTAAACATGCAGCATTTTTTATTCTTTTTATAGTGCCAGGCACCATTAACTGCATTAATATAAAAAAATGAGGGCGTTGTAGTAACTCACTGGCACCCAGACTGGTTTTGCACAAGCCCAAGTGTTGCACAGCTGGCAACAGAAGAAACACGCAGGTTCCAGAGCAGTAGTTGAATTTCCAGGCAGGACCAACCAAAAGGGCCTGCCCTTCTTTATTCTCTCATTTATATCTGTTTCTAAAGACAATCAGGGATTGGTGAGAGGGGTCAACACCTCTGTAAGTTCACAGGATAAAGATATGGTCAATCATCTTTCTCCGCCCCAGGGGAAAGGAATGAAAAACAATCTACAAGTGCAAAACAATCCCGGCCAGTCAGGAAAAACAAGGACCATGTTTACAGAAAAAGCATGGGAAACTTGGACTCCAAAGTTACAACCATGGAACCCTGCAAAAAGCAGGGCGACACCCAAGGACACAGCTAAAAAAAAAAAAATAGAGAAAAAAACATGGGGTTTGTGTCAAAGTAAGCTCATATAAGTGAAAAATACAGGGTTCCTCCTATGATGCCTGTGAAACCAGCTGTACTGTGGGTTTTTTGGGCTTTTTTGACCACTTTTTGGGGTTTTTTGACTCTCTTCCAGTGTTTTGGCAAGAAGACTTGGACATCAGTAAGTTTGTGCTGCAGTTCAGGTCAACACAGCCCTTTATTGGCTATAAATGATTTGTGAGGTGTTCAGTGGTTTATGGTGCCTGCACTCAAGGGCCACCATAAAAGCAGTTTTGCACAGAGGATGTCAAAAATACATTTTTCCTACTTTGGAGCTCTCCTGGGCCATTGCTGAGGGATTATTGCACGCCTGAGTGCCACAAAGCTAAATGATAGCCCTCTTCCTGAAATGTTTATCTCCAAATGCACTAAATCCAGGTCGAAACATTTCCAGACATTAATGATCATTACCAAGTCTCATTATCTTCAGCAGCTCAGCACAGATCAGCTTGAAATGGAAAATTAACGGCTCTTTTGTAAAGAGAGGGCTTGGTTGAAGCAGCCTGCAAGAGGCCACGGTGTGTGCACTGGTGGCACACAGGGATTCCCAGTGACCTGCCCAGTTTGGCTGCCATCCACCCCAGGTGACAGCAGAGCTTTGGAAATGGCAGGTATTGAAAGGACAATTGAATTGCAGGGCACCCCTGTGTTGCACTGTTGGACACGAAAGAAACACGCAGAGTTTTTAGTAGCAGGTCAGGGACTGTTAGGTAGGACTAGAAAAGGGTTTGCCTTTCTTTATTCTCTCATATTTATGTCTTTCTTAAGTCAATCGTGGATTGGTTAATGAGGTTACCACCTCTAAATTTTACAGGATAGTGACATGGTTAATTATCTTTCTCTGCCTTAGGAGAAAGGAATGAAAAACAATCCAGAAGTTCAAAACAATCTTGGCCAGTTACAAAAACAAGGACTGTGTTTATAGAAAATGCATGGGAACTTCTACTCCAGAAGTAAAAACATGGAACACTGCAAAAATCAGGGCGACACCCCTAAATCCCAGCTCAGTGTTTCAGTCATTGTCTGAGCCCAGTTCTCTCGTCAGGCTGGGGCCAGGAATCAGCCCAGGGTGTGTCCACACTCCATTAATTTACCAGAGCAAGGTTCAGTTTGCTTCCTGAAGAATCGAGTCAATAATGGTTTTTCTTCCTCTCATTTGACGCCTTTTGAAATCCCCACCTTCCTCCAAGACTCTGCAGTAATGAGCTCTCCAATGTTTGTAACCTTTCCTGACTCTTGTTTCTTATGTTCTACAAAATGCAAATACAGAGCAGGGGGGAAAAAGATGAATTACCTCATCTGGAAAATGATGAATTCCACACTAAATATCCCTCAGATCTTTCTCCTTTCAGGGATGAATTGTCCCAGTTATTGCTGCCCCTGAGGTGTGTCCACATGGAAAGTGTGGCTGAGCTGCATCACTGCAAAAATGTTGGAATTTGCAGTCCAAATGATACCCAAATCTAGAGCTGGTGTATCTCCCAGCTCCCCCAAAACTTTAAACTTTAGCACCTTGATGTGTAATTATTGGCCCTTCTGTAACTTTGTATTTGTTAATACCATAATTTCAAAATTCCATTGAACTCCTCCTGTTCTTTATGTTGTTGTTATTAGAATGGACAGCAGTTGGCTGAAATAGAAAATTGGTTTCATTTCAAGAGAAGAAAAATCAGGTTTGCTGTGACAGGAGGCAATCACTCAAGGACTTGTATCAGCAAATGTGAGAAGAAAGTAACGCCTGGCAGGAGGGAAGGAGGAAGGGAGGTAGGGAACGAGGGAAGGAATTCCGGAAGGAAGGAATTTTGGAAAGAAGGAATTTCGGAAGGAAGGAAGGAATTTCGGAAGGAAGGAATTTCGGAAGGAAGGAAGGAATTTCGGAAGGAATTTCGGAAGGAAGGAAGGAATTTCGGAAGGAATTTCGGAATTTCGGAAGGAAGGAAGGAAGGAAGGAAGGAAGGAAGGAAGGAAGGAAGGAATTTAGAAATTTAGGAAAGAAAGGAAGGAAGGAAGGAATTCCGGAAGGAAGGAATTCCGAAAAGAAGGAATTTCGGAAGGAAGGAAGGAAGGAATTCTGGAAGGAAGGAAGGAAGGAATTCTGGAAGGAAGGAAGGAATTTAGGAAGGAATTCCGGAAGGAAGGAAGGAAGGAAGGAATTCCGGAAGGAAGGAAGGAATTTTGAAAGGAAGGAAGGAAGGAAGGAAGGAAGGGAGGGAGGGAGGGAGGGAGGGATGCTGAGGTCAGTAAAACTCAGCTCAGGGGCAGCCAGAAGAGCAATTCTGGTGCTGCCTCTGCCCAGTTCCCTTGAGATGTTCTTGCACTTTCCAGTAGAATCCGAAGCCACACAAGATTCCAGTGCTGCGTTCAGTTATTCCCAAGGGCTTGTACAGAAAAGATCAGGTTAAAGGACTTTGAAATAAAAGCTGTATTAATTTAGGGACTGGGGAGATGTTGCTCAGTCCCTGTGGTGGTTTGAAGAGCTTTTGATGCAGTTGTTGTGAATTCTGATGGCTGAAGCTCTTCACCTTGCAGGTGTTTTTATCGTGTCCCTGAGTGAGCTGTCCCAGCTGTGCCCTGAGTGTGACAGAGTGCCCCTGCCATGGACAAACCAGCCGAGAGCTTTGGGGGCAGATACCCAAACAGAGCCAAAAAATGAGAATGGAGTGTGGCTGTGAGAGGATTCTTTAATCAAAGGATGGTTCCTTGATTGCCAGAACTGGAATCTCTGGCAGTCCTGCCTGCTGAGATGTGAGCACAGAAATTCATAACCCATAATCCACGTGTGTTGGGAATTTCGGGGTTGGTTTTCATGTATTTATTGCAGCTTTCTTAGTTAGAAACAAACAGCAGCCAAGTGAGAAGATGATCACCTTAAAGTCATGAAAATTCCTGTGTGGGAATGGGAATTACTCCCTTTGGATAAGTTCCTGGGGGGTCAGGCTGTGTAATCCCTTGGAACAGTTTTTCTCTGCCCAGGCAAAGCCTGATTGATAGCACTAGGTCAAAATGTTTCTAAAATCACAGCAGCATGGTAGGCCTTGAGCAGCATGTTCTAAATGTAATAATTGCTTAGTAAACATAATTATTTTGGGGGGGCATTATGGAAAGGGGAGCTGAAACTTATGCTTGGATGGAAACAAAGGGGCTGAAACTCATGCTTGGATAAAAAAAATATACAATAGAACAATATCAAGTTAGTGATTAACAAATGATCACATGGAAGTTATGTAAGTAAAAGGTATAAATATGTTTCGATTTTGAAATCATGTCCAACTCCAGATTTGGGTTTGTACCCCGGAGTTCCAGGGCCTTCAATAAAGCACCTGCATAGAATCATTCTGTGATTTTGTGTTTCCATGCTAACATGATGTTTAATGGCTGCACTGCTGTGGGTCACTAATTCTCTCTCCTGTGCTCGTTTGAGCAGAGGAAATCAGCTCCTGACCAGCAGGTTTGTATCTTTGATAAGCAACCACGGCCTTGGCTGGACTGGGGATTTCCTGCAAAAGTGTCATTTTGATCCATGGATCTTCACTGTAATGAGAATGAAGCCAGCACAAGAAAGAAACTAATGAAAACAAAATCCAGCTGTAATGAGAGCACTAGGAAGAACAGGCTTTAGATAATTCTGCCTTCAAAAAGCTGACAGTTTAATTAAAATTCTTCCTGGGAACGCTCGGTGATAGAGCTTTGCATTTAATAGGAATATTTTGCAAAACAAGTGTGTGACTGTGTTTCAAAACAGAAATTAATTGGTTGCTGGCTAGAGAAATGCCTGAGATGAGTGGGTGTTTGTGCCATCCTGCTGCACCATTTGGTGTCCTGCCATGCTACAGGTGCTCCCTTTGCACGGCCAGTTTTGCAAAATTGAGCCATTTCAATGTTTTCTTACTTCTACTGGAGTCTAGAGCTTTATGTGATGAAAGGAAGGACAAAAATATGAAAAAGTAATTAGTTTTTTCATTCCTATTGACACAAATCAAGGTGTACATCCTGCCTGAAATTTTAATCAAACTGGGCTGATTCCGGGCATCATTTGGGATGTAAAAATGCAAACCTTTTTTGCAAGAGAATATTGATACTTTTTCCTTCAAACCTCCCAGAGAGTCGTGCCTAAGCTTATCTTTGCAAAGTTCATGCAAAGCCTGGTGTCTGTCCTGCTTATCTCCTGCGTGTTGGGGTGCTCCAGAACTGTGCCTGCCAATCCTTATTTTACCCCAGCACGAGTGGGTGAGAATTAATCCAGATTTACAGCTGGGCCTGAAAGAACAGAGGCAAAGTGGTTTGCCCAGGGTCACTCAGAAGATTATTGGCAGAGCCAGGATTAAAACTTACTTTTTAAATCCTAAAAGATGGGTGTTTTTAAGTGTGGATGTGGGGGGATCTCTCACGAATTGCAGCAAAATTGAAAAGCTTTCTTCTGAGCTTGTCTTGTCCACAGCAAACCACGTGGGCAAAAAAACCCAAAAATGGCATTTTTCCTTCTCTTTTGGCTTTCCTCTTTAATTTGTGGTGCTTCAAATCAGCTGTTAGGGCCAAACTCTTCAAAGCTCCCTTCCTCACACCCCCCTTGGAATTCATGTTTGCATAAAAGGGGAGTGCAAAACCTTGAGCCTGACTCAAAACTTGCAGTTCTGCCTGCTTATTTTTAACCTTCCTGTAAAGTGCTGCTGTGAGGAGATTAGAGCTGATGTGGAAATCTGAGGGGTTTAGGAAATGTCTGTCTGTGAGTCTTGCTTTGATAATTTCAGTTGGTTCTCTGCCAAATGCAGTCGGATTCTGCTGGTGAACTGCTCCCAAAAAATATTGAGTGGTCCTAAAAAATCCAACCCATGCAAGGGATGTGTGTCTTTAATGAGATTGTTGTTGTTGAACTGCAGGGGTTAAATCCCAGTGATTCTCTGGGTGGTTCCTGCAGGGGTTGGTTTCTATTTATACAGTAAAAAAAATTTTTTAAAAAATTTATTCAGTGAAGGATCAGGAAGCTGAACGAGGGGAGAGACTTGATTAGCCCTGGTTACTGCTGGTTTGCCCCTGTTTTTCTGTGCAGGAACACAAGAGTTCATGTTCTGGTTCAGAGTTGCAGCAAACCTCCTGATAAAAAAGGAACATAAAAGCTAAAAAGAGTGCAGAGATGATGGTTAAACAGCTGAGCCTGCCAAATGTCTACAGAGTATCTGTGAAAGCATTAACACGACAACAGCACTTGGGCTGCTTTGTTTGAAAAGTTTATTGCACTTATTTCATGCTAAAACCACTTTGGAGGCTCCAGCTTTGAGAGGTTTTGTAATGAACACTTGATGAGCAAACCTTTAGAGCAGAGTTTTTTACAGGTTCATTTAAAATCTCCAAGCCAGGCTCCTTGCCAGCCTGCAGTGCTTGTCCCTGTGATGCATTTCTGCCCTTCCTTGCCCAAGGAGCCCTGCAGCCCAGTTCCTCCAGCAGGATGCTGAAAGCTCCAATTTCATCTCCTGTTCCCAAGGGGATCCCTTGGTTTTTCTGCTCTGCTGTGCCACAGAATTTCCCCTCTCAGGAGAACCAGGAGCAGCGTGAGTAGCTCCAAGCACCACCAAGGAATCAAACGAGCAGCTGACAGCTCTTGTTGCTCAGGAGTTCCAGGGCTGTCACATTTTTGAGAATGTGTGGCTGTTTCCATGAGGAGAAACTCTTGTGAGCATGAAGTGCCTTGAGATTTTTTGCATGTTGGGGCAGAGTGAGGCCCAGGCATTCAAACATCCATTTATTCATGGCATCTGTAAATCACAGCTACCCCCAGGCTATGCAGTAGCTCTTGAAAAGTCCAGGAAGAATAAATATTTCTGTGCAAGTGAAGAAAGAGCTGCATGAAATATCTTGTTTGTTAATTCCTGGGATGGAATACTCAAGGCTTCTGATAAAGAGAACCCCAGGAAAAGCTATTCATCCTCAAATGGATCTTTTAGTTGTAATTTTGTGTCTATAGAAAGGAATATTTTGCAAAAATGGTTTGCAAATATAATAACATCAGCAAAGCTTGATTATGTCAATAACTTCCCGGGGATCCCACGAGAACAATTTGATTAAAGGGGAGGTGATTTGAAGATTTGGCGTGGAAATAAAAGAGTGCAGAGTGAGCTGAATCTGTCAATTTTTGAAGAATCTGCTTTCCTGAGTTGCTGAACTTGAGCAAATTGCTTATTAGAGCACATCTGGCATCACATCTCTGTGTGTAAGAGCTTGTCTGATCATTTATTAAACCAGCAGCTTGGGGCTGAGCCATTGTCCAGCTGGGCTGGGCTGGGCTGGGGGCAGAGCTGAGCCCCTGGAACTGTGGGTGGGACATTCTGGCTGTTCCCTTCTGGAAGTGCTTCATGAACCACCCCAGGCTGGAAGGAGTGACACAAATCACACAAATGTGAGCAGCATTTGTGATGTTTGACCTTGACAATGTGACAATGGGCGTGGATGTGTTGGCTCTGCAAGGTCAAGCCCCAGTGAAAATCCCTCTGGAGCAAGTGGGACTCACACCTTGCCTGGCAGGGCTTTGGAGCTCTGGAGCTTGGATGTGTCCCCCTGATTTTTGCAGGGTTCCATGTTTGTCATTTTGCAGTAGAAGTTCCCATGCATTTTCTATAAACACAGTCCTTGTTTTCCTAACTAACCAAGATGGTTTTGAACTTTTAGATTGTTTTTCATTCCTTTCCCCTAAGGCAGAGAAATATGATTGACCATGTCTTTATCCTGTGAACTTACAGAGGTGGTAACCTCTTTGACCAATCCATGATTGTCTTAAGAAAAATATATAAATGAGAGAATAAAGAAGGGAGGCCTTTTGGTGGTCCTGCCTGGTAATCTGAACTGATGCTCTAAAATCTGTGTGTTTCTTTCGTGTCCAGCAGTGCAACAGGATGAACTCTGCTTTAACTTTCCAGCTGCTCATGATCTGCAGAAATGGTTTCTCAGCAGAGGGTTTGTTGCCTGAGAGGTCTGGAAACAAAATCAAATTGAGGAGCCAACAGTAAAGCTGAAACTTCAACAGGTCTTTAAATAAATCCGGTGTCTGGTTCCTGTTTGGGACAGAAAAGCTCCTGGGGCTTAGGAAAAATTTGGACAACGAGTAAGAAAATCAGTGCACTAAAGCATGGAACTGCTCTGAGAGCTGCATTTATTGGCCAGTGTCATATTTATTTGATTTATAGAATCACAGAATGGTTGGGGTTGAAGGGACTTTAAAGCTCATCCAGTCCCAGCCCTGCCACGGGCAGGGACACCTCCCACTGTCCCAGGTGGCTCCAAACCCCATCCAACCTGAGCTGAGACATTTCCAGGAGTCCACAAAATCCCTGGGTTTAAATATTTTCTCACAAGCCTTCATTTCCCCATCTAAGAGAATCACAGCCTCTGTGTCCTTCTAACTCTGTGATCAGAAACTTTTGCTGGGTTCTTCCAGAGTGTGATGGAGAATTTGACAAAAGAGAAAAGAAGGAAAGGTGAAAAAAACCAAATTGCTAAAAAGAAAAAACGTTCTTAAATCAGAGACCTGTCAATAGCATCATGCAAACTAAATTTAACAGCTAATTTACTGGTGACAGAAATATAATCCATATAATTTATGCATCTAATATAATCTGTCATTTGTGTTTAAGGAGGAGAGCAAGGCAGCATCTAATAAAATGTAGAAGAAAAATGAGTTTGTGAGGTGAGTGACAGAAATGTTCATTACCTCAGTTCTTTCCTGTGGTGTTCCTCTCTTTTAAGGCAAGAATCTTAAGAATTTGATCCTTGTGAAGTAGAAAATTACTGCTTGAAAGGACTTTTTTTTCCTTCCCCTTTCTTGTCAAAACCTAAAATTGTTCCAGTTCAAAACCAATCAAAGAAGAAACAGAAGCTTCTGACCTCATCCCTGTCCAAAGAGAGCAGAGAGAAAAGGGGCCAAGGGCTCTTTCAGAGATGAAAGGCCCAGGAAAGTGAATTTGAAATTCCCATCAGTCATTCAGCCTGTGCTTTTGGTGCACACAGGTGAGGGGAAGAGATCTGGATGTTCTGCAGCATCATCATGTGCTGGGTGAGAGGAGACCCAAATGCTCCCAAAGAACTCTGGATATGTGGTGCTGTAACATCATCCTCAAATGAGCTCATGCTGGAGCTGCTTCTGGAGTCACAAACCAGCAGTGGGGGAACTGTGGGATGCTGAAAAACACTTGAAATAAAAGCTGAGAGAGATTCTGGGTGGATTTTCCTGTTGCTTTGGTACGTGGCATGGGATGATGAATGATGTCAAAGTCCTAAAAAGCAAAACCCCGTGGCTGTAGCAGCACAAAGTGCTGAAGATTTTCACCCCAAGCCCAGGGCAGGTCAGAGATTTTGCAAATCAAGGCATTGGCTGCAGAGCAGGGAGGTCACAGAGAGGGCTGTGAAAACCCTGCTCTGACTCTCACTGGGGCTGACACGTTTCTTTTTGCACCCTGGTGTGGGGTTTTTGCTCTCTGTAGGTTCAGCAGCCCCACAAAGCTGCTTTCTGTGATGTCTGTGGAATTTTAACCGTTAATATCACATCTGAGTGAGGACACAGCTCCTCCAGTTAAGAGCATCTCATAACAGCAGAAAACAAGGAAAAAATAAAATAAGGAGCTTCTCTGCACAATTGTGTTGCACTGCTGGACACGAAAGAAATACGCAGACCTCAGAGCAGCAGTCAGGACTACCCAGGCAGGACCAAAAAAAAGCCAGCCTTTCTTTATTCTCTCATTTTTATATCTTTCTTAAGACAATCATGGATTGGTCAATGAGGTTACCACCTCTATAATTTCACAGGATAAAGACATGGTCAATCATCTTTCTCCGCCTTAGGAGAAAGGAATGAAAAACAATCTAAAAGTTCAAAACAATTTAGGTCGGTTACAAAAACAAGGACTGTGTTTATAGAAAATGCATGGGAACTTCTACTACAGAAGTAAAAACAAAGCAGGGTGACACAATTGCATGAAAGCAACCCCCTGCAAAATGTAGATCTGGTGTAAAACCCTCCTGGCTGTGCCAGGCATTAATTCCTGGAACAATGTTTGCTGTTTCTTGCACGTTGGCATTTGGGAGTTGAGAGACACTGCAGTACATGGCAGACAATGTGATATTTATGTGACGAGATAAACACATTTATCCACAGGCATTTCTCCATTAGATTAAGACAAACTGTTGATTTATGAAAGGGAAAACGTTGTGTTTGCAGGATAAAGAATGGAGCAGACAACCTCTGGCTTTTTGTTTATTCCTGTTGCAATCCTCTGGTATTATTCCTTTAGAGCAGCAGGCCAGCTCCCTTGCTAATTGCATTTATGATATTTATCAAATAGAGCATTACTTTCTACAGGTTGTTCTTCTAAAGGCATAAAAACTCAGAACTCCTGTGGCAGTTTTTAAAACTAATACTTCTGGTTAAGCACTTTTAAAAAAATGTAAATGCCTCAAACACTGAAACATTTAAGCTCGAATAAGCACCAACTTTAATCACTTTTATTTGAAATAAAAGGATGAAGCTGGGGATGCAGTGTTTCAACAAAATCATGGCCTTCAAGCAGATTTCAGATGTTACTTTGGGGAAAGGATTTATTGCTCTAGATTTGCACAATGCCTGTTTTTCTACCCCCATAATCAGATTTTCTGTAGGGCCTTTTAATATAAATCCCACTAAAATCATCACTTTGGAGCTGGTTTCGTGCCCATCTCCCTGGCCATTTATTGTTATTAAATGGGCATTTATTTATCCAGCATGGTTTTGGGATGCTCAGTGAGGTTTGGGGTCATTCAGTTACAAAAGCAAGAGATTTTGGAGCTGGGAATCCAAACAGGGAGTGGAGGAGCAGAGGAAAAAAGTGGCAAGTACATTGCAATTATCAGTACCTGAAACCCTTCCAAGAACATTTTCTCACAAAATAAAAACCCAGTTTTGCCAGAATAGAAACTTTCCACGAGTCCATGCCTGCTTCAGGAAAATGTACTTGTGAAAGAGGAGTCAAAACGAGTCACTTCAAGAAATGTCAAAACAATTCTGAAGGAAAACTTGTGAGTTTGGGTTTGTTTTTTTTTTAAGTGTGTTAATTTTGATACTACATCTTTTAAAAATGCAGTCCTGAAATCAAATCTTTCACTTGACTCAAAATTCCCAACGTGCCAGCTTTGTAGGGAATTCTGAGTGGCAAATTTAGAGGAGATTTGGGATGAAAATTAGTTTCACAAGGGATGTTTTTGTTGCCTTTGAGTGGGGCTGAAATTACTAACGTGCACTTGGGATAAAAAAATAATAAATGTGGATTTCCTCAGTGCTCAGCTGAAAAGAGATCCCTCTGCAGGAGAATTGCTGGTGGCTGGAGGGGCACAAAGTGCTGATGGAAATGGTGGGGAAATGGGAGCTGATGGGCTCTGTTTGATCACTGAATTAATTCAGATTCATCCTGGCTGCACAAAAACAACAATCTCCAGGTGGAGGCTTCCAGGAGAAAACCACAGCTGAGTGAAGGCCTTTAAAGAGAATTATCACAGGGATGTTCTGCTGGGATCCAGGGCAGGAGCTGCTCCTGGCACAGGTGTTGAGTCCATGTGGGTAAAGGACAAAGTTTTCCAGGTGAAGCTCGGCTGATCTCTGCTGTGAAAAATTGCATTTTCTAAAGACAGATCTTCTGCAGTCATAAAACCATGTCTCCACTGCCAGCTCAAGTATCATGAAGCTTTAAAATCCTGTGCTGGAAATGCAGATACAGTTAATTTTCTCATGGAGGTGTGGTTTTGGTGGGAATAATCCATCCCTCTTCAGCAAAATTTGCAATATTCCCAAGACTTTTCTCCAGAAGGGCTTTGAGGTTTGAGAGCAGGTGCCTCAATGAGCATGGAGTTTAAAAAAGAAATAAAAACAATAATATTCCTGAGAGAGGCAGGGAAGTGAAGCCAAGTGAGTTATGGAAGGCTTTGCCTGATGATTGCTCTAATTTTGTAGAAAGTGCTATACCTTATAAAAAAGCTGCCTTGTGTTCAATTTACATAAAGGGTTTTAGCAGCAGAGCAAGAGAGTTATAATTTGTCTCCCCAGAGGACAATAATCTCACAACAGAAGGAGATATAATAGGTAGAAATAGTGGCACTAAGCTAGCAAAAAAAAAAACAAACAAACCTAAATAATCCACTTTTGTCACCTAAGCATAAAAAAAAAATAAAAGGAGAAACAACTGTTGTAGTAATTTTATTCATATGAAAAACAGAACTCCCACTCTTAGAGATTTCCAGGCTTTTCAGCCAATGGAGAGTCCAGGAGCCAATATTGCCTTGAGCACAGCTTTTCCTCTGAGCAAATATTCAGGACTCTTAAAAAATAAAGATATTCCTTTGTCAGACAGATTGAAGCCAGTGTCTTATTTGGCATGGAAACCTCCTGTCATCAGGAAAACCTTCCTGACAAAACAGAGAGAGAAGAGGAAGAACTGTGAGCTTCAGTTCAGCTTGATGAGTTTGTACTTTCTCCTTAATCTGTCTGTAAATCAGATTATTCCTGGCTGGGGACACAGGAGTTCCCAAGGGCAGGAATTCTGCCTTTTCACTGTCCCCAAATCTGCCTCCTCTCCCTCTTTGGGCTCGGTGCTAAAATCCTCCTGTGCCCTCTCAGCAGGATTTTTGTGGCTCCTGAGCAGCCCTGGGAGCCCAGGGGCTGTAGCTGGGTGCCAGCACCTCACTGAAATCGCAGATTCTGCCTCTGCATCCCCAAACCCCAGGGGCTGAGCTGAGGAATTTGGATTTCCAGTGCAGCTCTGCCTGCCAGCATTTCCACTCCTGCAAATCCCTCTTGTGCTGGGCAGGTTTTTGTGTCCTGGGGAGCAGGTGGTGATTCCTGCCTTTGATTTGTTCCATTTTTCATCAGGTTAAGGCCCTTTCCCTGTTTTACACAGTGAACATTTCATGTTTGAGAATTCAGTAATAAAGCAGTGTCTTTAAATTTGTCTCAATGCATCAAGGCTGCAAAGGCAACAAGGAACCACAGATTCCACTTTTTTATCGTTGCTGTTTTTTTTTTTTCTGGGCTGTTACTTTGTAAAACAAAGCTGCATTTATTGTCTTTTAGAGCAATAGGTTTTATGGGGTTTGTGTGATGGATGCCTTCAGGCAGCACCACACATTTCCCTTTCCTGAGGTTTTTCTTACCTGTGTGTTTAAAGGGAGAGGGGAATTACCCAAACAGCAAAAAAAGGGATGAGCAGGGGATGGTTCTGGCTGGAAAGTGATGGAGAAAGAGCCACAAAAGCAGTGGTAAGTACATCTCAGAATTTACATTCTGCTCGAACAGTAAAGCACCCAAATGAGGAGGATGCAGCCTGAGATCCTGCAGCACTCGAGGTAAAACATATGCAAACTGCCACTTCCAACATTCCCTGCCTTTTGTTGGCAATATAATCTCTGCTTTAATTGACAATCACAGTCACACTTAAAAACCCCTGTTTGAGCACACTTACCTCTCTGCAAATTCATCACTGTGAGAAAAGCTATCCAAGCAATAGGAGCAGTTATAGATACTCCATATCTAATTATTTCCACGGATTTAAACTGCTTTCTCTAACTGAAAGTAGCAGGTTTATGCTTTTTTTTGTTTGTTTTGTTTCCCCAAACAGTCCCAAATGTTCCCATAACAGTAGATTTCTACCACTTTGCTTTGTAAGCAGAATCAAAACGTGGCAGCACAGAATCCTGGAAGTTTCATCCCCAAGTGGGATGTCTCATCCTTCTGGTGCTCTCTCTTTCCACATATTTATAATTTCTTATAAATTCATTCACAGGCACTTCCCTTACACTGTGTGCTTTCATATTTTCTCTGTAGGAAAACAGAAAGAGAAGCCTCAATGCCTTGAAGAAGCAGAATTATTGCAGGATTTATAACCCTGAATGGATTTGTAGATGTCACTTTCCAGATCTGCTTGTAACTGAGAAATTAAAGGCTTAAATATGTGGTAGAGAACACTGAATTTTTATTTATTTATTTATTAAGGGAGGAAGATTCTAAAGCTATCCTGACTTAACATTAAAGTTGATATTCTTTATGTGTTAAAGGATGTGATGTTGCACTCAAATCCCCGTGAGTATTGATCCAAATGCATAATGAAATCTAAATTATTACTTATTTTAAAAATTATGTATATGTGGCTATAATTTTTATGAGTAAGGCACACAAACCTCTTCTCCCAGGTTATAACTGACTGCATGAGAGGAAATGCCCTCAGGCTGTGCTGTGTTTAATTTAGATATTAAGGAAAGGTATTTTTATGGAAAGAGTGGTCAGGCATTGGAATGGGGATGTGGTGCAGTCACCACCCCTGGAAATGTTAAAAAAAAATGTGTGGAGGATCAAATAGTTAAAAAAATGTGTGGGGGTTCAAATAGTTAAAAAAATGTGTGGGGGTTCAAATAGTTAAAAAAATGTGTGGAGGTTCAAATAGTTTAAAAATTGTGTGGAGGTTCAAATAGTTTAAAAAATGTGTGGAGGGGGCACTTGAGGACAGGGTATAATGGTTAAACTGGTGGTTCATGGTTGGATTTGATGATCCTCTCCAGCCTTAGCAATCCAGTGATTCTCTGGCTGTTATTTGATTGTTTTTACCTTCTTGTAAATTCTGTCCTGTCCATGACAGACCAGGCTGGGCAGTGCTGGGGAACCAGGTGACACCTTCTAAATATTTTGCTGTCTTTCAGCTGATTTTGCAATTTGGGTTGAAGATTTCTCAATCACCGTCCTGATTAAGTTTGCAATTAAACAATTCCCTTCCTCTCTGAGCCCTCAGTCTGGGGGTCAAGGCTGAAAAGGCAAAAACAGTTCCAAAATTGCAAGGCAGCTCGAATGGCCAGCGTGTAGGAGCAGATTTTTTGTGCCTCACATAAAAAACCCAAAGATTAAGGCAAATGAATTCTTTTCCTTGTGAATTTGCAGTTGTGAGCTCAGTGCTTAGCACACAGAGGGAGATGAGAGTCTTTACAGGTAAATGGTGCTTCATTAGCTCCCCTATTTATTCAAATGATCCTGTTACTGTTACAGAACTGCTCTGTTTCTGTTTGCATTTTATAGTCCTGCCTTTACTTAAGAGAGTAACTCGAAACCATTCCCCAGATGCAGCAGCACTGAAAACCTGCCACGATGCAGTGAGAAAGCGCTTCGTTAGTAAATGGCATTTAATCAAAACCATTCAGGCTGTTAGGGAGGAAAAAAAAAACCCACACTTTTATGAGAATTGCATCAAATAAAGGATGTGCTGCTGTTTCTTGGCTGGGGTGCAGTTGGAGAGTCAATGGTCATGTTTTTTTCAGTGGCCTTAATGAGTGGTTCAGTGGCTGCAAGTGGTTTTGGCCTCTGAAAGGATGTTTTAGGGANTTATTATTATTATCATGACAGCAAGAATCTGACGTGGGGAGATGTTCCACCCAGCTCCTGGAGAAACGCTCGGTTGGTGATGACATCAGAGGGCATCAGAATGGGGAAAAAAGATAAATAATGTGCAATCCCCCTGCAGAGTAACAGCAAACACCAAACTAAGGAACAGGAGGAGAGGAAATCCCTGCCTCCCAATTTTTTATTGTTCAGTGGCTCAGCAGCATTTGCAAATCGAGCTGGATTTTGAGGCTGGGAATCAGGAGCTTGAACAAACCCACATCAGGCTGTGCTGCAGGTGCTGGGCCAAGGTTTGGGGATGTTTTCTTTCCAGAACACTCAAATCTCCAGGTTTCTCCTCCTCTGTGTGATGGTTTGTGCAGCAGGGAAATGGATTGTGGGCACCTCACTGGCTGCCTTTGGAATTAGGGATTATTCCCAATTTGTGGGAGCAGTGTGTCCACGGCCATTCCAGGTCAAGCTGCTGGAATTCCATAAATTGTGTCCTTGGCTCTGCTCCTGCTGCTCAGAGGGGTTTTTCTCCAGTCATGAGAGGGTCATGCAATGTTTTCTGTAAAAAGACCTTGAGGACTTTACCTGTGTCAGAGCAAAAGGAGTAAAAGATCATGATGCTAAATAAAATAATCATGAATTCAGTCATTTATCTTGCAAGTCTGCCACGCTCTCATCCCTAAGGAGGGGGGAAATATGAAAGTGTTAATTGATATTTCTCATTTCTAGATAAATCCCCAAGTATGAATGTTGGCCAGACCCAGACATTTCTGTGTGATTGGTAACTGAGTTCAAAAGGTCTTCATTTTACATTTTAGCTTATTGAGTCTTGTTAAAGAAAACTGAAAGTTAAAAAGCTCATTTTAAAAAAAATGTATTTAAATTAAATACCATTCTTTCAGCTTCAGGGTTCATAAATGTTTTCAGTCGAACCGGTTTCTATTAGAAAATATTTAAACAGACATTACAAATGTAAGTATGGAAAGAATTAATTTGCAGCATTTTATCATAAAGGCATTTGCAAATTGCTTCCTACATTACTCAGCTATTTGTAGCTATTTGTTCTTTTTCCACTGGAGCAGACTGAAATTCCCCTTGCTGTTATCTCCTGGGATGAATTGTGCTCCCCACGCAGCCCCCACGATCGATGCAAATCTGCTTTGATCCTCTCACAAAGCAATTACCCCAAAATACCAGAGTTCAGTGCCAGGTTAGTGCATCTCCTGCTCCTGGCTCAGAGCTGGAGGATTCAGCTGTAACCACATTTTTTTCCTGCATTATCATTGAGGATTTGAGTGATGGGATGGGATGTCTCTCCCTCAGTTTATTTCCAAACACTGTGAAATGTTTGGCTCCATCCCCTGAACACAGGAATCCCTTTTCCCAATTCTTCCTGCATGCAGCACTTCTCCTTTTGGTGTGATTTGGGTCGTGAGGTCTCTTTAAAAAAAGGGGAAAGTTTTGCCACTTTTTGATGAACTTGACTTAAATTCAGGAATGCTGGTGAGGATATTATAAAAAAACCAAATACCACCAAGGTGTGGTTTGGGTTAAACTCTGTAAAGTCACTGCAAAAGGTGAATTTGAGAAGAATTAACTGATTCAGCTAAAATATTCCTAATCTGTATTTAAGACTCATAATCACAGAGTAATTAATGTTAGAAGGAACCTCCAAGATCATCAAGCCCAACACATTCTTTGTCCTTTTGGAGGATATCCAAACAAATAAACAAAAAGCAAAATAAGGAAGTGTGCCCAGTGCAAAAACAAGGTCTTGCTCATCAGCCTCTCCAGTTCTTCCACCAAGGATGAAAATATCCCAAATAAACTTCTGAGAGAGTTTTGAAAAGAAATTTGCACATTTCTTTTTGCACAGTTTCAATTTGTTTGGGGGCATAGATAAACTGCAGCTCCCTGAACTCAGAGCCCTGCAGAGACACCGTTCAGTGCATAGTGAGGGGAATAAGAAAACTGTTTTCTTATCTCAGTGGAGGATCTTGGGTTTTTAAAGTGAAAAGTTGCCTGTTTGCCACGTGAGCTCTGCCTTCAATCATCCTCCATCCTCACTGAGGCACAGGGAGCTGCTCTCCATCCCAGATTCACTCCTCACACCTTTCCCTTTCTTTCTCAAACAGCCTCTCTGAGGCACAGAGAGCTGCTCTCCATCCCAGATTCACTCCTCACACCTTTCCCTTTGGTTCTCATCCTCCAGCCTCACTGAGGCACAGAGAGCTGCTCTCCATCCCAGATTCACTCCTCACACCTTTCCCTTTCTTTCTCAAACAGCCTCTACAGAGAGCTGCTCTCCATCCCAGATTCACTCCTCACACCTTTCCCTTTGTTTCTCAATCATTCTCACTGAGGCACAGGGAGCTGCTCTCCATCCCAGATTTCCACCTCACACCTTTCCCTGTGTTTCTCAATCATTCTCACTGAGGCACAGGGAGCTGCTCTCCATCCCAGATT
>VZTZ01042038.1:510857-522333 GCA_013400955.1 Drymodes brunneopygia | reverse complement strand
TAAATATTGTAAATATTGTAAATATTGTAAATATGTTAAATATTGTCAATATTATAAATATTGTAAATATTGTAAATACTGTAAATATTGTCAATATTGTCAATATTGTCAATATTGTCAATAGTGTTAATATTGTAAATATTGTCAATATTGTTAAAATTGTCAATATTGTAAATATTGCTGGGTTTGATGCACGTGGACTTGATGTGCCACAGTGTGTATTCAGAGAGCACTGGGATCGCAAAAACTCACTTCTCATAACCATCTGACTCTGATTAATTGTAACAATACAACTTATTAATTAAACTTGGGAAGCAGCATAATGGGAAGCAGCGTTCTCAGTTCACTCCAATGCGTTTCAGCATTTATTCCGCAGCTCTTTTAATGAAATGCTGGAATCATCTGCGTATCAATCTATTCATTACCAAATGAGATGGATGCAACAATCCCGAGTATTCATGGAAATATCTTCATTAGAAAAATCACATAATTAACCTGCAGTGTTCTCTAAACGAAGCACCTCAGACGTTACATATTTTCTTTCATAATTGCAATTTGAAGATATTAGTTTCTCATTCTCCCTGATTATATTTAAAGCAAAAATAGCATTCAGCATGATTTAAGCCTTTTTGCACAAAAGAATAAACTTCGGGGAAACGCAAGCAAAGGGAGCACTGCTCCCTGTTGGTTTTGCTTTATTTGCTGTTAATGTCCATTGTCAAACACTGCATTTTTGCAAGAGTTGATCTGGCTGTGGGTCCCATCTTTGTGCTGAAGTCTGTCTGCAGCCCTGCTCATCATTTGAAAGGTTTATCAGTTAATGACACTTCATTGCCTTCCCCTCATCTCCAAACACCTCAGTTAAAATGTGCAAATTATCCCCATTCTGGCAAATTTGCGAATCCTGTGCAAATTATCTCTTGGCAAATTTGCCAAGAAATGCCACGCACTGACTCAAAGTCCAGGTCAGCTTTTAAGAGCCTTGTTTTTGAGGAAACACCCTTTTTTCTGGTTGAAAATTTTGAATGTTTCACCCTAAAGGGGAACTGCAGCTTTGCCTAAAGGAGAGAGTTTTGCCAGTAGTGACCCCACAGAAAGTTCCTGCAGAGCTGTTGGTGTGAGGCATTTCTGGGGCTTGGAGAAGCAATCTTTACAGCTTATGGATTGTCTGGTGAAAAAGAATTTCCAGAAATAATTGTAGGGACCCCAGAGCTGCTGCATGGTCTGGTTTCCTCCTCCTTCAAGCATCTTCTGCCTCCTCCTTCCCCTCAGTTTTCCCTCTGATGTGGCACAGGCTCCTCAGGGCTCTCTCATGATCCTGAATTTTCAGACACATCAGAGCACATGGAACAGCCAGCTGTGGATGGGCTTGGGTTGTCTTAAATATCTTCCTTTTTTTTTTTTTTTTCTTTATTTTTTCTTTAAGGAAATGAAGGGAAAAGCTGTGCAGGGACCTGTCCTGGTTCATTATCATTAAATGTTGCTAACTTCAGTGTACAGCATCCCTGATTTATTTTGAGGGCAAGGGGATAACCCTTTAAAAAATTATGCTAAAAAAGGAACTAAAAAAGACCCCACACAAAAACAGAGGGGCAAAAAATCCCCAACAAACTGCCTGAAGATATTTTCATTAGCTACTGCAAGTGGATTCCAGCATTGCAAGTGCTCCAAGAAAAGAGTGGTGTATGGATCCTGTTTGTTTTTACCTGGAGATGGGAGGATAAAAGGGAAGGGAGCATTGGAATGGGGAAACACGACAGGCACAGTGTGCAAAACCTGGCAGCTTTTGGGGAGTCTGACACAGGAGCAGCACCACTGATGTTCCTGGGAGCTTCCCCCATCATAGGCTGGGTGTGGATTCATCTTGCAAAATTTGTAGGTGTTGCTCAGCTGGCAACAGAAGAAACACGCAGGTTCCAGAGCAGCAGTTGAATCTCCAGGCAGGACGAACCCAAAGAGGCTGCCCTTTATTCTCTCATTTATATCTGTTTCGAAGGACAATCAGGGATTGGTGAGAGGGGTTAACACCTCTGTAAGTTTATAGGATAATTACATGGTCAATCATCTTTCTCTGCCCCAGGGGAAAGGAATGAAAAACAATCTACAAGTGCAAAACAATCCCGGCCAGTTAGGAAAAACAAGGACCATGTTTACAGAAAATGCATGGGGAACTTGTACTACAAAGTTACAACCATGGAACCCTGCAAAAAGCAGGGCAACATTGTAGGAATGCAGAACCACTGCAGATCTCATTTGAAGGTCTCTGTAACACTCTGGCTTTTCCCACCCCTGTTAACACAGAGGGATTTCACTCACTCTTAATTAATTTTTAGGGTATGAGATTGTTGCCTTAATTTTTTTACAGTGCTGTGTTTATAGTTGGTAATAAAGGTTTTTATAGATTTTGTGTAACCAATCCATGTTTCTATAACCGGTCAAGGATTGTTTTGTACTTTGGATGTTGTTTTTCATTCTTCTTTCTGGGGTGGAGAATGTGATGGACTGTGTTTCTCACCTATGGAATTTCAGAGGTGGTAACCTCCTTGTCCAATCCATAACTGTCTGTAAAAAGGTATCAATATAAGAATAAAGAGAGGCTGGGGCTCTTTTTACTCTCTACCCAGCCTTGGTGGCTGAGCTCCTGAGCTGCCTGATTGTCTCGTGTCTGACAGAGCGACATGAGATGCTTGTATATTAATAGTGTGTTTATCTCTAGAAGTCTGCAGGATTTTTGTAACAAGAATAAAATTCAAGACATCAATCCCTGTTTGTTTATAAGGATGCAGCACACGAGGAGTTAATAGAAGGGAAATTTTCATTTCCTAGAGGGAGCTGTGAACAGGACTTCAAACAAATCTGTGCCCAGCTGTAACAAGTGCCTGAATATTTCCACTGTACCTGCTGGATGATTGTGATCTCTGTTTAAACAAAAGATTTCTTCTTTTTGATCCCTCTATTTGTCCTCCTTTCAATGAAAGATTTTCAGCTCATTTAATTAGAAGCTGCTCTCTAAGAAATTATTGGGACACCACAGCTTAACATTATAACTTTGAGCAATGATAACCAGTTCCCTCAAGGAAACTGAGTGAAAGGCACTTCTTCAAATCCATGTTATCATCAATCATTATCATCAACAGGTGAAATTCTCGTGTTCTGGTGTCACTTTTTTATCTAACACAACATGTTATCTCTTTCCTTTTGGTTTCATAGGGAAACAAGATTTATGAATTCACTGTCTCTTTGTTCCTCTAGTCACTTTTAGCCATTTTCAGTGAAATTTGATGAAGACACAGTGGCATCAGAGAGATTTTCTGTTAACACTTCTGCAAAGGAGGCAGGCGGGCAGGGAGAAGAAAATCAGCCTGGTCTGGTGGGAGGATTGGAGTGAGATGAGCTTTAATTCCCTTCCCACCCAAACCATCCTGGGGCTGATTCTGTGTTATCAGACACCACTGGATCTGCACATAAATGCTGAAACTGGAGGTGACTGAGATTTCCGAAGGCTCATGAAGGGACAGTTCCTGTGGGTAACAAGATAAAGAGCATTTTTATGCAGATATGACATGTCTCTGCTACTCCAATTACCTCTAGAGACTTCCTACACTCTCTTGCCAAAATAGGTGCTCTGTGTTTTGAATTTGTCTCTGAAATATTCCAATTCCCTCACTTTGACCATTTCTGCCTTTCCCCCAATTTGAAACTGTCCTTTGTGTGACTCCTACAATGAAGCCAGGGGAAATTTGCTTCTAATTTTGGTGAGAAAAGACATCTGAGGACAGTGATAATTTATAGAATTCCAGCTTTGTCTTTGCCATGCATCAGGGCTGTGTGGAGCCCAGCCCACCAAGGGAATGTGGAAAGACAAAGCAAGGGATGGCTGAAAAGCAGATCCTGTTCTGGCATTGCAGCTCCATAGGAAGCAGGATTAAAGTCTGAATGTTCTACCAGGCAATTAAATCCAAACCTTGTGAAATCTAAATGTTCTTACAGAAAGCCACTGATCATCCTGATAAAAACGTTTTGTGGAAACTGCAGAAGGTGAAGACTTCCTGGGAAAATCCCTGTTCAAGGATCTGCAGTCCTTGGGGATGTTGGCATCTCAAACCCCGGGCTCCTTCAGCTTTACAGGGTGTCACCTTCTCAAGCTGAGAAATCCAGCAGCAGTTCAGTGTCACCCTGCTTTTTGCAGGGTTCCATGGTTATAATTTTGTAGTAGAAGTTCCCATGCATTTTCTATAAACACAGTCCTTGTTTTCCTAACTGGCCAAGATTGTTTTGAACTTTTAGATTGTTTTTCATTCCTTTCCCCTGCGGCGGAGAAAGATGATTGACCATGTCTTTATCCTGTGAACTTATAGATGTGGTAGCCTCATTGACCAATCCATGATTGTCTTAATAAAGAGATATAAATGAGAGAATAAAGAAGGGCAGCCCCTTTTGGGTGGTCGTGCCTGGTGGTTCAAACTGCTGCTCTGGAGTCTGCGTGTTTCTTTCGTGTCCAGCAGTGCAACAGTTCAGCAGCTCATTTCAACCTGAGGAAAGGAGGGGAAAAAATGAGTTTTTCAAATTGCCACTCACTTCTCACTGAGTGGGGTAGCTCAGCTGCTTGCCAGGAACAGCCTCAGAGCAGCCCAATCATCATTTTCCCTTCCTGTCCAGGGGCTGGGGGTGTGCTCCTGCACAATGCACAGACCTCACTGCCTGGTTTTATCCTCCTGCTGGAGCAGACACAGCTCTGCTGCCTCTGAAGGGATTTCTCTGCTGGCCACAGAGAAATGACTTTGCAAGCAGTGGTTTTATCTCCACCCCGCTGCCTCTCATTTTCTTTGGCTCTGCAGGATTTCTCCTGCGTTGATTCTGCAAGGTTTTTCCTGCCATGCTCTGCTGGCTTGGACACTTTCCCCACTCCAAGTACTGAACCTGCCAAAATAAAAAAGAAAAAAAAATCTGCAAGGCACTGGTTTGCCATTGTGAATTTTGTTGTTGTGTTTAATGGGTTTTCTGCAAGAGGGGGTTGTTGAAGGCTTTTTGTCTCTTGGTTTTCCTACAACATCATGGAGTTCAAATGCTGCTGGAGCATTTCAACCAGAGAGCAGCTTTTTATTTTCGGGGCTATAGATGCAGCATTCTGAGTAGCCTTAATCACACACATAAAGGCTTTTAGCATTTCTTTTGTGCGGTGTTTTATGTGTCAACCACTGTAGTCAGAGCCATTCCTGAGATTTGAGATGGATCACACCTTGCTGAGATGAGGAATTTACATCTTTATGGGAGGTGTAAAGCGACCTGGAATATAAGAAAGCGGGGCATTTTATTAAATGATGCATTAATGAGGCTTTATATTTTCAGCCCAGCACCTGTTTGTACTGGCAGCCCTGGAGTCCAGGGGTGTAACATTCCCACATTGAATTTATGCCTTGTTCCTGCTCTTGTTACAGCCTGATTATTCCCGTGCAAATGCACCACTGCAGGTAGATTCCTTTTTTTTTATTATTATTATTGTAGAACAGCCATCTGTGTTTTTAAAGTCTTGATGAGGCTCTGAAAAGCCAAGCAGCATCAACTGCTTACAATAGCCCAATTTTGATAACTTTAGAATCAGAGCATCCAAAAATAATCCCCAGCAATAAGTGAAACTTAGATTGTGTGGTGTGATGGGAGGCTGCTGTGCTGATTGGCTCTGTGTGTTCTCCTCAAGCATCTTTTTTCCCCCTCTGCTTGCCAAATTTAGGTGTTAGATAAAAGATTTCCAAATGGTGCCCGGGGCTCCACTTTGGTGGTCTTAATTATTTACTGCCTCCTTGCACACAGCCTTCCCCACTTAAGTAATTGCATTAACAAATTACAGTATTAAAATGTCTGTCTAAACAATTTGTAGGTGCAGCCTGATATTTAGATGCTGGAAGTGCTGCTCTGAAATCCAGGGTTTATTGTGCATGTGAAATTACACTTGGAAAAGAGGAGTGTTCCTGAAAAATCAGGGTCATTCCTGCGAATACACCCCGTGGTTGGAACCAGGGTAATTTGCATAATTACAGCAAAGTGCTGTGCTGGAACCCAGGGTGACTTCACTGGGGTCTGTGCTACCTGTCAGGTGGAGTAAGGTGAATTATAGCCTTTGCCTCTTCAAAAATACATGTGGGAGTGATGCCTTGTCTTGATCCTGCCTCTTTCCTGGGACTCAGGCATTAATTTTCCACTGGGCACTGCTATTTCCTCCTCTTGCTTTCACTCATGGGAAGCTCTTGAGGTTCTGACCCAGCTGAGGGGAATAAAGGGCCCTGCCCAGGGGGATGTGCACAGTCAGTGACAAAGAATATGGGTTTTTATTTTATCTAAATTACTGCCTTGGAAAACAGGTCTTTGTCCTGTGTCCGTGTCCAGGATCATGCTCAGCAATGCTGAAAGGTGTGAACTCTTTGTTGGATGCTCTAAAAGGGAAGGATGGAGCCCTTCAGCTGACTTCACTTGTCCTCAGATGTCCTCTTCAAGCTGTGTCTGGCAAACGGGAAGAGTCCAGAAGGTGATGGTTCCATGCCCAGGGAGTGCCTGATTGCTCCCTGGAATCCCCCTGGATCTCTGGGGGCAGTGGGGGTGGGTGGCTCAGCCC
Organism: Drymodes brunneopygia; assembly: GCA_013400955.1. NCBI lineage: Eukaryota > Metazoa > Chordata > Aves > Passeriformes > Petroicidae > Drymodes > Drymodes brunneopygia. Next base: position 515,723 of record VZTZ01042038.1, on the reverse strand, counting down.
CCACCCAGCTCAGCTCCGTGGAGCAGATAAATCATTAATCATGAATCCCAGAATCACAGAATTACAAAATCACAGAATTACAAAATCACAGTCACAGAATCACAGGATCACAGAATCCCAGAATTACAGAGTCACAGAATTACAGAATCCCAGAATCATAGAATTACAGAATCCCAGAATCACAGAATTACAGAATCCAGAATCACAGGATCACAGAATACAGAATCCCAGAATTACAGGATCCCAGAATCACTGGGTTGGAAGAGACCTTCAAGATCATCGGGTCCAACCCCTGCCCCAACACCTGCACTAAACCCTGGCACTGAGTGCCACATCCAAGCTTTTTTTAACCCATCCAGGGATGGTGACTCCAGCACCTCCCCAGGCAGACAATTCCACTACACAACCCAGGTCCTCACTCTCAGCAGTCAGTGGTGAAAAAGAGCTCCCAGTGCATTAATCAAGCCAGCATTTAAGGCAGAATTCAGCTCCAAACTGAGCCTACCACTAACTCACTTCCATCACACATGCTGGGAATGCTCAGAAGCCTCCCCAGAGGTGTCCAGGGAGGGAAAAGCAGAGCCCTCAGTCCTTCTCTAAAGGCAGGCCAGACTCTGAATGCAGGCTCCTGAAAGGACAGTGTGGGAGCTGTGTCCTGCATCCCTGCTGGAAGGATGTGGGAGGTAGGGCTGAAATGGGGACATGTCCCTGCTGGGCTCAAACCTGGCCTGGCTGAATGCCCTCGACAGCAGAGATTCCAGCACACTGATGTTATAAATAAATCGAGTAATTTGCGCTCAAATATGTGATATCAAAATGTATGAACAAAATCAAATTGTAACTGGTTTTGAAAGCGACCAGAGCCAGTTCCCAAAGGAATGCAGCTCGTGCCGGGAAGGCTTTTTGCATCCCAAAAACAAAGCCACAAAGAACTGACAGACCATCGAGAAGGCATCCAGCAAGGTACTGGAATTTCCATCTCCAAAGGGAGGTTCCCGGCAGAGCTGATGGCCCATCTCCGAAGATCTCCTCCCAGCTTGGGCATGAATAATTTGATCAACAACTCTGATATAGAACATCTAGAACCATCAGATAACTCCCCCGGTGATTTGAGAAGCAGGATGTGCTTTGTCCATCTCAGCCCCACAAATAGCCTCCCTCATGAATATACTGAATGATACAAATAATACCCAGGATCCGGACTCCACTGGTATCTAAACCAGCTGCCGAAAGCACCCGGGGTGAAGAGAGGGAGCTCTGATGCCATAGAGGTCAGACCTGTGTTCACCCAGCACCAACCCCGGCCTTGCTTCTATCTCTCTTTTCGATTGTGGCGCTATTTATGCGATTTCTCAGGCACCTAATAAATTCATCTTTATCTTATTCCCGAATTGGGTGTATTCATTTATAACACTGAGAACCAGCATAAATACAGCATGAAGTCATGAGAACTGCTATTTTGGGGGAGAGGGGGGATAATTGTAGCAGAAATGGTGGAGATTTATCTTTAAATTGAAGTATCTTGATATGGATCTGTGAGTGAGTGAGGGGATTGTGTAGAAAAGGGGTGAAAATCCAGCAAGAGCTGGTTTTTTCATCTTATTTAGCATTCTCAACAGTGTTTGAAAGCATTTGCATTGCATTGCATGTGTCCTTAACGTTCCCAACGAGATAACACAGGCAGAGGGATCTGATCAAAGCCCAGCCCTGTGCCTCCCCTTCTGAGAGCAGCAAAATACTTCAGGAAAAAAAAAAAAAAAAAGAGAAAGCTCAGGCAGGTGTGCAGAAGCAAATTCACAGCAGATATGTGGTGATTCAGAGGAGATGGAGCAGAGGAAAGAGGTGCAAATGGGAACTCTGGGTCTGAGATTTCTGCCCAGGCTGGATGGCAAACACTCTCTTTCCACTTTGTTAAGTGCAACAGGAGAAGCGTTTGTCCATCTCTTGCAGGTGAGAGATGCCTGTAAACAACCCCGCGGGGGGAAGGAGGCGAGGACATGTCCCTGCATTTACAGTGGGATGTCACCAGGGCGGGCTGCGTGTGTTTGCAGCCCTTTGGGGGGGCAGAGGTGACAGGCAGGTGACNTTTATTATATTATTATATAAGAATATAATATAGATTTTAATAGAGTCTTTCACGCTGGATATTTCCTACCTGTTTTTTTTCTCTTTCAGGATAAATCACCCACCAAAATTCAAAGCTGTAGCAGTTTGGTGTTTTGGCATCACGAGTTTGACAACAGATTTAATTTGTCTCACACCACTGCGGATAAAAGGGAAAATTCAAAGAATAATTCAAAGGATTTAAAGTTAGTGAAAGTAAAACTTGTTACTGAGGCAGGTGTCCTTGCTGAGAGCAAAAACTGGCTCTGTCTGTGGAAGGGACTCGTGTTTTCTGAGCTGGTGGAAGCTGCAGGGCTGAGTGAAAGAAGATGACACCACCCGAGGCACTTAAATGTTGCCTTTCCAGGCTGTTGAAGCTGAGAAAGATTAGACTGCTCCCAAAAATAAAGTACTGAATGAAGAGCCAAGGGGCATCACTTCATTTCCCAGCCCTGATGCAGTTTTCTCCAGCTGTCTCAGGCAAATCACTTCATGTCTGTGTCTGTTTTCCCCTCTGTAGATTTGCAGCAGTGCTTTTCCACCTCGTTTTGGTGGTGGTTTGATTTCTGGAGATCTTAACAGTAGCAGGATAAAGTATCCACTATAGAAAACGTATTTTAATAAATGTCACTCCATCAATAAGGGCCAGGAGGAAATATTTTATGGCCTCGGGGGATTTCTGATGCAGGAGCTGTGCTTTATCCCTCAGAACTTCCAGAATAACGTTGACAAGTTTGGAACTGAAAGGTGCAACTAAACTGAAATCAGGGGAGCTCTCCCCGGAACTGATTTATTCAAATTGCCTGAAAAATGAGATACTCGTGGAGTGGTGACTGAGAGAGATGAGGGAATATTGTGAGAATCAGATCCGAAGCACGCAGCGCAGGACTCCTGAAATGATATTTGGTGTGAGTGGGGGTGGAGGTGAGAGCTTCACTTAATTACCCAAGGGGTGGGACCTTCCCCTAATTACCCGAGGGGTGAGAGCCTGGGAGGGTAGGCAGCAATGGGAATTGAAGTGGAAAGGATCCCTGCCCTGATGGGGATGTGGAATTGTCCCCTGGTGAAAAATCGAAAGCACCACACAACCTCTGCTTTCCTTTTCTACCTTTTGCTTTGTTCGAAGGTTACCAAATCTGAAAATGCCTCGTCGGGGAGGGGGCAGAGGAAACAACCAATATTTCCAAACCAGTATTTCCAAACATTGGCCAGTATTTCTGTTTGTGCCTCATCCTTTGCAGTGCTGTCAGTGTTGGCTCCTGCCCCTGTCTGCAGGCAGGGGAGGTTCAGGAGTGAAATTCCCTTGGACAAAGCCACTCCAGCAAACTTGCCAGGGAGGTTTAACAGAGCTCCTGGAGCTGGGGGTGATGTGGGATGTGCAGCTGTGCCAGCAATTGATGAGCTGGGAATGGAGCACCGTGCTGCTCGTATCGATCCCGGAGCCACCCAGGCTGCTGCTCACTGCCATTCCCGTGTTCAGCCTGTCCTGGGAGCTCCAGCCCTGCTCAGAGGGAGATGGATTCGTGCCAGACCTGCCAGCTGTGCCTGCACTCCCATCCAGCCTCCTGTGGCATCACCATGGAGCTGCCCCGTGTTTATCCTGGGCATTTTAGGCTTCCCTGGGGTTGGTTTTTACTGTAATCTGAGTGGAATCATCCCATATATTTTCTTTCTTGCATCCCACCGGGCATCTCTGAGCATCCATTTCCACAGGCTCACCCTTGTGAGAGCTCCAGGCTTGTCCCAAGAGTGAAACAGGGACAGAACCTTTGCGTTGGGGACAGCACCAAGCTCACCCTTGTGAGGGCTCCAGGCTTGCTCCAAGAGTGAAACGGGGACAGAACCTTTGGATTGGGGACAGCACCAGGGTGGCACTGCCCAGCTTGGCAAAGTAGGGCAGGGCTCTGGCTGCTGTGCTGCCCAAACCCGCCCCAAACTGCCAGCAAAGTCATTCAATTCATTCAGAAATGAATTTCAAAGCCTTTTGTGGGGCTGGCACTCTCCCTCGTCTCCCTGCAATAAAGGAAAGTCTTTAACTTTTTTAATTGCTTCCATTTTTTTCTCCTTGATGGTGACATTTCTTCCCCAAGTGGCTCCAATGGTGGCTCATTTATCATTTTTTTTCCCCTTTCCCAAGCCCACGTGACTTTGTTTCCCTTAATTTTATTTAATTGATTATAACTAATTGACTCTCACTTGAGGGAATTGAGGCTTCTGAGCCTGGTCTTAATTTATTTTTGGTGAAGTCTTTTTCTTCCAGTCTGGGCCTGAGCTACAAGGTTATACTTTTAATAATGAAGAAGTGCTGAATGGAGAGATGCTCAATCTCTGGCCTTGGAAGGCACTGGAAATTTACCTTAATATCCATTGACTCTTCTGTCTGCTTTTAATTTCACCGTGCCTTGGATGCAAGCACAGCCAGGTCTCCTGTGAATCAGGCTTTTAGATTTTATCTTTTCTTCCCTCTCCTTTCTGGAGTGTGCATATGTTGTGTTGAAATCGAGGAACAAGGCACAGTCTCTTACTCCAAGGCTCCATCTCCACAGCACAATAGCAGTTTTGCTCTTTTAAAAAGGGAAGGAAAACAGATTTCCTTGGCAGGGAAAATCATTTCAGCTCAATCTCTGGCACGTGGATAATTATATTTATTTTCTTATGTAAAATACTTGGAGCTCCCTGAGAGAAAATATTGTTTATTTAAGAGATGCATTTAAAAACACATAATTTAACCAAAAAACGCCTAACAAAACAACTTTTTTTTTT
>VZTZ01042038.1:458106-510821 GCA_013400955.1 Drymodes brunneopygia | reverse complement strand
TTTTTTTTTTTTTTGCATTATGATGCGTTTATGAAACACTGGTTAAATAACACTGATCCACCAGGCTTCCTTTCCTGGTTCTTTGGGAGGAACCCCTCCTCTTCTATGGGAAGAGTCAGAGGTGGAGCTCTCTCCACACCTGGAGCATCCCAGGAAAATTGTGTGGAGGCTGAGAGAATTGCTGTGAATTTCCATGTTTGATCACTTCCACACCATCTCTGCCACATTTTCTGCTCTGGCTTTGAGAGGACTCCAGGTCATCCATCCCTGGATGCTGGGCAGGTCCTGCCTGAGCTGCCAGCAAAGCTGTTGGTGATTTTTGCTGCTCCGTGCTTTGTGTGCAGATCCCCGGAGGGCTGAGGAGCATCTCTCAGTGAGTGATGCACAGCCCCGTTCCCATCCTGTGCCTCCCCCTCTGCTGCTGCTGCTGCTCCTCGCGGGGGTTCCTCTGCAGCTCAAACCCAGCTGGGGTCATTGCTGCACCAGGAAAGGCAAGGGAAGCTGAGTTTGGTTGGATTGGATTGGATTTCGGTCCGGACGTTGTGCTTTGCCCAAGAGCACCATCTCCTGGCTCTCTTTCCTGGGAGCTGAGCTCAGCTCTGCTGCCAGGGGAAGGTCAAAGCTGGCACAGCTGTGCCCGCTGGGACAATCGCTGTCATTTCCTGTTTAAAATCACCAAAGCTCTCTCTGAACCATCTTCACCTCCTTTGCCGTGGCTTCCTGACCTGTTCCTGGCTGCCAGAGCTGGGGAGGGTCTTCAGAATTCCCTGCAATTCCTGCCTGACTTTGGACACTCCTCTGCAATGTCCTGCTGTTCCCGATGTCCTTGCACTGAGCTCCCACTTTGGGCTCTGATGTGGCCCTGCTTTTTGCAGGGTTCCATGTTTGTAATTTTGTAGTAGACGTTCCCATGCATTTTCTATAAACACAGTCCTTGTTTTTCCTAACTGGCCAAGATTGTTTTGAACTTTTAGATTGTTTTTCATTCCTTTCCCCTGGGGTGGAGAAAGATGATTGACCATGTCTTTATCCTGTGAACTTACAGAGGTGGTAACCTCTTTCACCAATCCATGATTGTATTAAGAAACAGATAGAAATGAGAGAATAAAGAAGGGCAGCCCCTTTTGGGTGGTCCTGCCTGGTGGTTCAGCTGCTGCCCTGGAACCTGTGTGTTTCTTCCATTACCAGCAGTACAACAATGTGGTTGCTCTGATTTGATTTTATTCCTGACAGCTGCTTTCTGACCACTCAAATCAGGGTATCCTGGCCAGAAACACTCTGAACACCTCAAGAAGAAATTCTCTCAACACTTCATGTTGATCCTATATGAGATTATATCACTGATTTAAGATTTGGGAGAGATTTTTGGGTGGAAGTGATGTTGGTTCAGGTCAAGAGAAACATTATTAAAAACCTGTCTTTAAAAACTGAATGCATTTAAGCATTATTTCCAGAAGAATCTCTTTGGAAGCAATGCCTCTGTCACAGCAAAACCAGGGGGAAACATTAGATGTGAAAAGGGCCCAATTAACAATCAGGTCAGGATAAAATTTAAATTCCTTTCAGCTCAGAGATTCACTCTTTTCACAGGCAACAATTTAAACTTTTTTTTTCCTATTGTTCCATTAAAAGTGAAAGATAAAGCCACAACTGGAAAGAAGTTCATCACAAAATTCCAATCACTTGTTTGGTGTCTTGGGCAGAAGGGGAACAGGGATCTATCAAATATATCCCAGCCATGTGTTCTGGCTAAAAATAAAACCCAGCAAACCCCTGCAGTGACATGTGCAGGGTGGAGATGCTCTGCACTGTTTTGCTATTTCATGAGTCATTGAAATCAGGGGAGATTTCACTTCCTGGGAGAAACTTTGGAGTTGCAAGGGTGGTTAAGCACAGAGAAGATTTCCTTGGGGGTGGTGGAGTCTTTCTCCTCATAGAACAGATCAGACAAACATCTGCCAGGAGCAGTTGGTGTGGCTGAGGCTGCCTGGGGCAGGGGGACGGGCTGGGTGACCTTTGGCAGCCCTGTTTGGGTGACTGAGCTTCAGAGGGGAGTTCACACTCTGATCTGGGCTGGGATGGGAGCAGCAGGGCTGTCTGAGCACAGCCAGAGCTGAGCTCTGCTCATGGATTGGGCTCCTGCACTGCAGGGGGGAGCTGGTTCTGTGTGCTGGGACAGCCTGGAGCTGCCTGAGCTCCTGGGATGCTCTCTGGGGTCACTGGGTGGGACTGACACAGACTGAGCTCCTGGGATGCTCTCTGGTGTCACTGGGTGGGACTGACACAGACTGAGCTCCTGGGATGCTCTCTGGGGTCACTGGATGGGACTGACACGGGCTGAGCTCCTGGGATGCTCGCTGGGGTCACTGGGTGGGGCTGACACGGGCTGAGCTCCTGGGATGCTCTCTGGTGTCACTGGGTGGGACTGACACGGGCTGAGCTCCTGGGATGCTCTCTGGGGTCACTGGGTGGGGCTGACACGGGCTGAGCTCCTGGGATGCTCTCTGGTGTCACTGGGTGGGACTGACACGGGCTGAGCTCCTGGGATGCTCTCTGGGGTCACTGGGTGGGGCTGACACGGGCTGAGCTCCTGGGATGCTCTCTGGGGTCACTGGGTGGGACTGACACAGGCAGGAGGGTGCCCCTGAGTCACATTTGGGGTAGGTTCTGCTAAACTCAGCTACAAAACCTTGCTGCTGTGTCAAAACCTTGCTCAGCTCACGTTCGTGGCACTGAAATCTTTATTCACACCAGGGAAACTTTTGTTCACACCAGTGCATTTTTTATTCATGCCACTGAAATCTTTGTTCATGCCAGTGAAATCTTTGTTCATGCCACTGAAATCTTCATTCACACCAGTGGAATCTTTATTCACGCCAGTGAAATTTTTGTTCACACCAGTGAAATCTTTGTTCATGCCAGTGAAATATTTATTCACACCAGTGAATTTTTTGTTCATGCCAGTAAAATCTTTGTTCACACCAGTGAAATATTTATTCATGCCACTGAAATCTTTGTTCACGCCAGTGAAATCTTTGTTCACACCACTGAAATCTTTATTCACACCACTGAAATCTTTGTTCATGCCAGTGAAATCTTTATTCACACCAGTGAAATCTTTATTGATCTGTCTGCTCCCAGTCCAGACACTGCACGTTGTCCCAGCAAGGCTCAGTAAGACTCAGCTTTCCAGGCCATGTGTCTTCTTAGGTAAAAGTGGAGAATTTACCATGGGAGGCTCTCAGGGTGGATTTTGGAAGACTTTGGGCACTATTCCAGGCACATATGATCACATGGGAGGAGACAAAATGGAGAATTCCTTCTGGAAACGCTTGGAGAGCTCCAGTGCTGCAGTTGTCCCTCCCCATCTCTCTGAGTGACACAGCTGCAGAGACACAATCCGAAGATCTCAGATCATGAATCTCATTAGGAAATGCCCACTGAAGTCTTTTCAAAGGGATTTTTTCCAAAGCTTCCATCTCCCTCTTCCTGAAAATCCATCCACCATTTTTCTGAATAAAGTCAATGAGAATGCAATGCATCCATCTTTTTTTTTAATCTCTTTTTTTTCGTAGCTGCCCTTGGTAAACCAGTATTTCTCAACCATGAGCCTGGGAGAACAGTGCTCAAGTTGAACATGGAAAATATTGTTGAGCAGGACAAGCTTTAGGTGTTACACACTGTAAATGAGGTCATACATTCAGAAGGGATCTAAATGCTGAGGTTTCTCAGACAGGATTTGTATTGTGCTCTTGACAGGCACTATTTATGCCTCTGCAAAAAGGTTCCTTGCAGATTAAAGTTGCAGTAGCTGCTACAAGCAGCTTCTGGCTCTGTTTTTAAGCTGCAGAATGTGCTGCTTGATATCCTTTGATTGTGGCAGAGATTGGGATGTGAGCTGGAGAACGTGTCCGTGTGTGAATCTGCTGCACGAGCTGCAAATCTCATTTTTGCAGCAGACACAGGGTTTTTCTCCATTGCTTTTTAAGCCAATGCAGTCAGGTCCCTGTGCTGCAGCTCAGTGTGACACCATCAGGCAGCTCAGTGCTGATCCTGGACCTGTGTGAAAGCCACGAGCAGAAGTTTGAAATGGTGATGTTTTGGTTTATTTCAGCCAAAATCCTTTTGAGACATTGAAGCTGCAGGATGAAATTCTCTGCAAAACCTCCTGCCTTGCCTCTGTTCACTCATCCCCTGCTCAACATTACATGCAAGTGTGAAAAAAATGAAGATAATTCCAACAGGCAACATTTGGGTCTGAAGGTTGAGCATCCACCAGCAGGATCTGGGCTCAAATCATTGCAATTGCAGCACCTCAGTTTCATAAACTGAAATAAATTTCAGTTTAAAGAGACAGGAGTGACTGTCACTTAAATTCATATTTGGATCCTAAACATCCCAGAAGCCCCAGAGATATCTGGAAACAGATTTAGCCTACACCAGACCCCTGAAGGGTTTGAAAATTGAGGTTATTTTAACCCCTTTTGTTCTCTCATCTTGAAATATCTTTCCCTATTCATTTTTTCTTCAGGGTGCAAAGGATTTGGAGAGATGTGGAGTTACTGGTGAAAGAGAGGAAGAGCAAAGAGTTTTGTCTGGATGTCACAAAGCCTGGAGGCCTCAGGAAATGAAGTTTTGGCAGGGAGTGGTTTGGGGCAGGATGAAGGACCATGGGTGAGCTCTGTCCTTACAGATCTGCTGCTTCTCTCCACGTTATTTCTGGCTGTGCAATTGCATGGCAAACATTGCTTGTGTTCCTCTTGATGAGAGTGTTTACAAGACCAGCATCTGTGATGCTTTTAAACCCGAGATTATTTAGTCTTCTAATTTTAGAGCTGTTCCCCTCTCCCTTCTGTGCAAACCTGGGGTTACCAACTGTAAGTTGGCTCCAGCTTCACCTCACAGAATTTAAAACAGTATGAAACTGATTGTTTAAAACAAGGAATTATCCTTTTCCTCTGTGCTGCCTTTCATGCAGATCCTGTGGGCAGTGAGCACATTATGGATTAAAGCTCCTCAGCTTCCACCTGAAGGAAATTTGGGGAAATCCAAAAGGGGTCTTGTCACCCTGCTTTTGCAGGGTTCCATAATTTGTAATATTGTAACTGTAGTTTCCCATGCATTTTCTGTAAACACGGTCCTTGTTTTTCTTAACTGGCCAGAATTGTTTTACACTTGTGAAATTGTTTTTCATTCCTTTCCCTAGGGTGAAAAAAACATGATTGGCCATGTCTTTGTCCTATAAACTTTCAGAGGTGTTAATCCTTTTCTCCAATCCTTGATTGTCTTTAGTAACATATAAAAATAGGAAAATAAACAAATACAGCCCTTTTAGTCAGTCCTGCCTAAAAATTCAACTGCTGCTCTGAAACCCCCGTGTTTCTTCTGTTGCCAGCTGTGCAACAGGGTCTCACAAAATTAAGGGTTTCAATCAGCAGACTCAGAAAATGGGGAAGTGTTTGTTTGCCTGACACCCTGCTCTGGGTTTGGGCTGGGAGTGGAGAGCTCTGGCCATCAATAAAAACTAAAATAAAAGTGCAGCTCTGGGCTGTGTCTGCGAGGAGCAGGGAGGGGAACTCGCGTGTGGGAGCTGCTGCTGCTGTCAGGATTCTCCTGCTGCACATCCAGGCAGGAGCTGGGGACACGGGCAGGGGGGTTAAAGGCTCTCTGCAGAATGTCAGACCTCTGCTCTGTGTTTGTCCTTTTGCCAGAGCAGATTCCGAGCTGGGGAGAGCTGTCAGCCCCTGGTGCTGCAGAAATGTGTCTGCTGTAGTACAGCTGCTCCGGGAGATTCCTCCTGCTCTTGTTTTCTCACCAGACTCGCCAGCCTCGCTCAGATCTTGTTTTTAATGAGGTTTCTTGCTCCAGAGAGTTACCACAGAAGGCCATTGGTCTGAACCTCCTCACTCCAGAAGAAGGCATGAATAATTCAAGTCCATTAGCATCCATCCACCTCCCACCGAGGCTGTTGTCCAAACTGAACTTACTCCTGTCTTTTTAACTGCTTATTCCTTCCTAACTACCTTTTTTTCTCTTTAATACTCTACCTCCCTCTCTTGTTGAGAAACCCAGCAGTCTGTACCAGCTGCCCCCTGCTCTGGGCTCCACAGGGAATTCTGGCTGCTGCTGGGGAGACCTTGCGTGACTGAGCCACTGGCAGGGAATAGGTCACTGCTCACAGGGCAGCTCTGAACGCTGCTCTGAGGTCACACGTGCTTTTGGCAAGGGGGATTTCCCAGCAGTGCTGTTTTGTGCCTCTGGATTGGGAACCTCAGAGCCCCAGGACAGCAGGGAGCAGCTCAGGACCTTCCCCTCAGGAAGCACTGGCCTCTGGCCACCAAAAACAATAGTTCTGGTCAGGGTCTGTGTTAGCTCCCCTCTGCTGTGGGACCAGAATGTGCTGTCATCTGGAGCAGGGAAGCTCTGTGCTCAAGAGGAGCTGGTAATGGGAGGCACTTCTTTGCTGATGGCCAGTTTCTGAAGGGGTCATTGTCCATTATTGCTGTGCTCTGGCACCTTTCATTTCTTAGCAGTCTGCAGGGGTAAGAATAAGCTAAAGCCATTTCTGAGATTCTGGTGAGGATGTTTCCATTTGTGACCTGTGGCACCTCAGTGGAGAGAGAACCCCCAGCTCTGTTTCTTGTCTTCACCACCCCCCGTGCCCCTGACTGTCGCCCTGGTTTTACAGGGCCCCATAAGTTGTAACACTGTAGTTGTAGTTTCCCATGCTTGTTCTGTAAACATGGTCCTTGTTTTTTTTAACCGGCCGGGATTATTTTGCACTTGTGAAATTGTTTTTCATTCCTTTCCCTGGGGTAGAGAAAGATGATTGACCGTGTCTTTATCCTGTAAACCTTTAGGGGTGTTGAACCCTTTCACCAATCTTTAACTGTCCCTAGAAACATATAAAAATAGGTAAATAAAGAAGGGCAAGACTTTTTAGTCAGTCCTGCCTAGAGAATCCACTGCTACTCTGAGACCTGCGTATTTCTTCTGTTGCCAGCTGAGCAACACCTGACTCCACAGCAAACCTGCCTGCCCACACTTTCTGCTTTTTGTCCCTTTTACCTTCCAGTCTCAGTGGTGCTCATTCTCCTGGAGCAAACCTTGCATGGACAAAGCAGGCAGGAGCAGCAGCTTTGTTTGGGTGGCTCAGTTAATCGGGGAAGGCAAAGCTGTGGCCCAGGGCTGGCAGGGCAGGCAGCTCTCCTGCCTTTGGCACTGACCTCCTGGGTGACTTTATCCCCCAGGGACCCCAATTAGCAGCACTTCAGTCCCCTGGGATTAGCTCCAGGCTGCTCAATTCCTGTCATGTTCCCTCTGAAAGGCCAGCCCCAGCCTGGCCTTGCTGGGCTGGGTGAGAATGGGCACAGGAAAGGTGAACTATTCTGGATTCTATTACTTCTTCCCCCTGGGCAGTGCAGTCTTCCCCTGTAAAGCTGAACTTTAAATATGATAGTTATTAAGGCTTGTCCAGCCTTGAGAGTTAGCTCATATAAATTCTGACAGGAACAAATGACTCTAAATTGTGACCAAATCTTTCTTCCTCCCCATTCCCTTGCCCTTCCAGGTCTGCTGCTCAAAGGGGAAACAGAATCAGGACAGCTCAGGAAGATAAAAATCTACTTTAAATCAAAGTTACCCAGATCTCTTCCTAATCTAAAAACTTCCTGCAATGTGCCGTGCTGCAGCTGAAAGCAAGATGTTTGTGACAGATACATTTCCACTTGAAATTTGGCTTTTACTTTTAAATTGGCTTTTCGAGCAGGTAGCAAGTGGAGGGGAGTGGAGCATGGCGAGCTGCAGGCAGAGCTCAGGGGACAGGGAGGCATCGTGGAATTCGGTTTCCTGGGTCAAAGCTCTATCAGATAACACCAGAAAGTGTTGATGGGAAAGCAGGTGGACCAAGACAGATCAGTGAAACGTGGTGGGAAGCAGCTGGATGTGGGAATTAGGACACCAGGCACGAGGGACTCAGGGAATTATCTCAGATTGTGCTGTCCAAGGGCAGATCATTTCCCCACTTGGGCCCTGCTCTGCCCCACGTTTTTGTTTTTCCTTTCATGTGGTGGTTGCCAGAGAGCAGTGACTGTGGGTGCTGCAAAGGTGGATTCAGGTAAGGTCTGACTTGGCTCAAACTCACGTCAGGGACCTGCAATGGCAACTGAAAAGTGAGTTTTTTTGTCGCCCTGCTTTTTGCAGGGTTCCATGTTTGTAATTTTGTAGTAGAAGTTGCCATGCATTTTCTATAAACACAGTCCTTGTTTTCCTAACTGCCCGGGATTGTTTTGAACTTTTAAATTGTTTTTCATTCCTTTCCCCTGGGGCGGAGAAAGATGATTGACCATGTCTTTACCCTGTGAACTTACAGAGGTGTTAACCTCATTAACCAATCCATGATTGTCTTAAGAAAGATATAAATGAGAGAATAAAGAAGGGCAGCCCCTTTTGGTTGGTCCTGCCTGGTGATCCAAACTGCTGCTCTGAAGCCTGCGTGTTTCTGTCGTAGCCAGCTGAGCAACAATTTTTGGGGTGGGAGGGGTCACTACCAACAGCCCAGCCCATCCCAGCCCTTCTGCTGCCAGGGAGCAGCATTATCCAGGCCAGTTTGGTGCTCCCAGCAGTGCCAGCCCAAGGCAAGCCCCTGCTCTGCCTCTCCTGGAGCTGGCCCTGGGAAGGCAGCCCTGCCCAAGGCAGCCCTGCAGAGCACATTTGTCAGCTCCATTAAATCAGCTCGGAAAGATCTCTCCTGTTAAATAGCTGCAGCTTTCTTACACATTCAGGGGCTGTTTTCAAGGACTGTGTGTTCAGCACCCCGCCTGCCAGGGCTCTGATCTCACCGGGGATCTGCCAGCAATGAACTAAACACGATTTTTTTTTACCAGGGGTTGAAACAACACGTCCTTTGACTCGAGATAATGGAGCTCTGCCCGAGCCTGCTCTCAGCCCGTGCTCCCCTAAAAACCCTGGGTGATGCTGCAGAGGGGAGAGAATAAACCCAGAGTGTCCTGTGCCAAGTGATAAAACCTTTTGCATATGGTTACACCACTGTCATTTGCCCTTATAATGCCTTTCACAGCAGGATCTGGGGCCATTTTCCAGACGTTAGTTAATTAATCTCCATAACATCCCCGTGAATTAGGTGACTTATCTGCTATTTTACAGACGTGTGAGCTGAGGCGAGTGGAGGTTAAGTGTCTTTCCCGAAGTTAAGCAGTGAATTAGAGGGAAATGCTGAGAGTGGAAATGAAGGGCCACAATTCTGTTTAACAGCCCTGTTCTCTCACCAGCGCCGTGGCTGCCCAGGAAAAGATCCCTTCCCTCCACACCCTGTCCTGTTGGGCTGGAAGGTGGTGAAATTCAAATATTTCTATGGGAGGTTGCAAAACTTTAGCTCGTTAGCAGGTGTTTTACCTGTAATTTAAACTCCTGACATGGATTCTTGGCTATCAAGTGGTAGATTGTGCTGTGTAAAACAGTGATTTCTTATTTGAGACCAATTAAATCCTTCTCACATGGGAAAAAAAACCTGAGTTTAAAGACACCAACTGCATGTGTATATTCTGACATGAAAGCATTAACACCTCAAACTGAAATGTATATTTTTTTTGAAGGACTTCCAGGTTTGGCATCATAGTCTCTCTTTTCCCGAGAGAAATTGATTTCCTGCAAATGTTTCAGCAGGGTTTTTTTTATTATTATACTTTTCTCTTTCCCCCCATCAGAAAAAGGAATGACTGATTTGCTGCGTATTTCAGCAGACATTCTGGAAGAAATACACTGTTTGTGTTTGCAGCTTCTGACAAGCTGGGAAAAGGAAATTAGTATTCAATACCTGTCCCACGTGGTGTTGCCTGTCCAGATCAATAAATCCAACAGGAGGGGCAGCACTCTGGTAGAGAGGTGCAGTTAAAGTTGCCACCTGCTTTTTGGCAAGAATTGTATTTACTGGCACCAGGCCCATCCGTCTTTGAAACGCTGCAGCTGCTGATGATCCATTCTGTTTTAATAAGGTGTTTAAAAACCTCCAGCTGTTTGTGAAGAAGCAGCTCAGAGGAGATGATCAATGTGGCAGGCACGGCGTGAGTGGGGGCCTCACAAACACTCCGCCATGGCTTTGGTGATTAATATTGACACGCTGGCTCTGGCAGCTCTGATGGAAACAATCTGCTGCCAGATGGTGGGAGAATGGAGAGGGGCTGGGAGGGAAGAGAGAGGGATTCTCCACCTGCAAACCCTCCCTCAGTGGCGCCCAGGCTGGCACAGGGAGGATGGAGATGCACATGCAGCTCCTGCGTCCCATCTTCTGTCCATGGCAAACCCAGGAGAGGTCACCAGCTCCTCTCCCACTTGGGAAAAAAGCATCCGTGGCCTCCTTCCAACCCACAACAAGTTACCTTTGTTCTCCCAATTAATTTAGCCTTCTGCTCAGCGTGTGGCTCGTGTATAATCAGCTCCAGAAAGACTGAAATGTTATTTCAAAAAAGCTGTCTGAAATGTCCCAAAGAGGCACTGCTGCAGGCTCTACCCAGCCTTCCTTTATCTCCATTCCCACTCTAATTACCAATGAGCCTCCTTGTTTAATACTGTTTTATGGAGCTCTTCTCTTCTTCCCTGCTGCTATTAGAAAGTTGCTGATGTGGAAAAAAAAAAAAAAAAAAGAGGGAAAGTGTCATGAGAAGAATCATGGCAGACTGAGCACACTTTGAAAAATTCCTATTCAAAACTGAAGTGGAGGCTTGATTTTAAAAAAAATGGTATTATTATTATTATTGTTGTTGTTGTTGTTTTAATTTTAATTTTAATTTTAATTTTAATTTTTTTTTTTTGTGAAATCCCAAAACCCTGAGGGACAGGGATGAATTCTCAGCAGAAGAGCATTGACTCTGCCATTCTTCCCCGATTTTGCTTGGAAAGGTAGGAGTAGCATGATGGGTGGAACATCATCTCTCTTGATCACTTTCTCTGCTAGGAGAGTGGCACAGTGCAGGTATAAAAGCACAACATAAATTTACCTTGCACTGCAATCAGAAATTGTACTCATCCTGTGTTTGTCAAGACAGAGTTAGAAATTCTGGTGAGTACAGGAAGGCAGGAGGTTGTTATCATCCAAAAGTGAGATAACAGAGTGATCTGTGGCTTTCTTCTATGGATTCCCTGTCTCACCACTCCTGGAGTTATGGATCTTTAATATTCCAAACTGTCACCTGAGCTGGGAGGAGGAGGAAGACATCAGCAAAGCACCCATCCATCCCACCTCACTCACTGCCAGTCCTCCACAGCAAAAGATTTATTCCCTCACACTCTTCTGATTCTGCCTCGTGGAACTGAGCTGGTTTTGATTTGTGCTGGGATAATAAAATAAAAGAGGAATTTTAATTTTTTTTTTCAGAGGAACACAAAGATGCTACAGATTCTTGATTTGCTTGTAAAGGAGCTTGAAATGTTCTCTGTTTTTGCAGGTCAAAAATGCTGCTCCCCTTTTGGTCACCAGCACAACCTCATTGCTGAGTTTCTGACTGATTTAAAGCATCAATCACCAAATTTAGGGCAAGTAAAATCCCTTCTGATTGTCATCTTTACCCATAGCTGATGCTCAGCCTGGGCCTGGGTTGGGGCGCTGCTGTAAAGGATCCCATTGTGCTCAGTTTGAACACCAGGGGGAATTTGGCTGCAGCCTGACCCCAAACTGCAGCACGGGGGCACATCCACAGGGCTGCTCCCAGTGAAATGTGCCTGTCTGCCTCTTTCAGGCTGAGCAAAGAAAGCTGAAAAAAGGGAAGCCCACCAGGAGGAGCCTGGCTGGGACAAACTGGAGGGCTGTGTCTTCGTTTGCTGAATTTTGTGACTTGTAAAGCACGTCCCCAAAGCCTGAGGGAAATGGGAGAGGTGTCACTGCACCCCAGAGGGTCCCCCAGGGGTCACCCAGCACAGCCTGCAGGACAATCCACAGCTGGGATGGCAACTGGCACTGAAAGGACCAGGGACTTTAGGGAATGACACCGCAGCCATTCTGCCCAATTTCCACTTCCCAGCAATTTGGGGAGGCAGATTGTCCACGCCCAACCTACAGCTGGGGCCTGGGCCTGAAAGCCACCCTGGCTCCTGCCATCTGCTGAGGCCATCAGAGGGACTGACCCCATGGGATCTGAGCACTAACGAGCACCAGGGGCACCAGGAGCAGGGATCTGATCAATAATGAGCACCAGGAGGACCAGGAGCAGGATCTGAGCATCCCAGGAGCACCAGGAGCAGGATCTGAGCACTAATGAGCACCAGGAGCAGAGTCTGAGCATCCCAGGAGCACCAGGAGCACCAGGAGCAGGATCTGAGCATTCCATGAGCACCAGGAGCAAGATCTAAGCACTAATGAGCACCAGGAGCAGGATCTGAGCACTAATGAGCACCAGGAGCAGGATCTGAGCACTAATGAGCACCAGAAGCAGGATCTGAGCATCTCATGAGCACCAGGAGCAGGATCTGATCAATAATGAGCACCAGGGGCAGGATCTGAGCATCTCATCAGCACCAGGAGCACCAGGAGCAGGATCTGAGCATCTCATCAGCACCAGGAGCACCGGGAGCAGGATCTGAGCATCTCATGAGCACCAGGAGTAGGATCTGAGCATCTCATGAGCACCAGGAGCAGGGATCCCACCTGTGCTTCAGCTCCCGATCCCGATCCCTGGCTGAGCCCCGAGCTGCCGTCATTGCAGAGGGGACAGTGCCATCTAGAGCCCCGGCTCAGCCTGGCTGCGGGCCCTGCCTCAGCACTGTGAGAGGATCGGTGCGTTTATCGATTGATCCCCGTGCTGACTGTTTAGGACAGCACTTTCTGAGCCCTCCTGTGGGCTCTGCTCAGAGCTGAACACCCTGACAATAAATAATGGACAACAACACAACAGCCACACAAACAATTTGGGAATCACATCATCCCCACCACTCCCCTCTATGGTTTTGTGTCATTTTGAAGGCTGCTTGACAGGGTTCAGAGAAAATGCCTGATCTTTATCCAAATCCCATATATTTTCATGAGGTTTGGGGCTGTTTTGTAGGTGTGTAGTTCTTGAACTCTGAGCTATTTGTGAACGATTACTGCAGATATTGTGGCTGTAAAGCTTCCCAGTTACAAACAGAGATCACAGCTGTTCTGAGAGAGGATGGGAACGTGGAATCTACTTGGTGGGCCAAAATCCCACAGTAAATGCAGATTGATTCTAAACTCAAACAGACACTGAGGCTTTCTATGGCCAATTAATGAAACAGTGCTGTCCTGGGTGTTTTTCCAGGCTGCACACACCTGAAACCCAAAGGGGGGATGGATGAGCTTTGCTCTGTTCCTGTAACCTGGGAGGTTTTTGTCCCACGGGCTCTGCAGTTGATGGTTCTAAACGTTTTAGTGCTGCTCCACTTCCTCCCTTCAGGCAATAAATCTGTGCCTGCTCCCTGGAACAGGAGAAATCCAGGGGTTGGAGGCTCTGATTCCAGTGGAACAACTGCATATCTGTAGGCTGTGGAAGTATCTTGCTAAAGGCTGTAGAGAAGAGGAAATTTGGCTCTGTTTTTGTCCCAAAATTCAGGGTTAGGTTGGGTCCTTCAGAAGATAATCAGTTCCAGCAGCCACACCTGAAAAGTGGTAAAATCAAATGAATGGCTAAAGGAGAAGATTTATGTGCTTTAAGTTTACTCCCCAAAACCTGGACTGATTTCATTCTGAAGCAAAGCTTCAGCTGTAGTAAGCTCCTGTAACAGAAATGTAGCACCAGTCTGCTCAGGAAAAAAAAACAGATTTCTGCTCCTGAAAATATAGAAATATCTCCTCTCTTAGCAAGTTTTTTGCCACTCAGTTGACAATTCAGTTCTAGGCAGTGGAGCACAGTGGGAATCAAATCAGATCACATCACCACAGGAGGAGGATTTAACATGGTAATGAGCAGGATGGACTGATGTTTAAATAGCAAGAGATATTTGGGTGAAGATTAAAGGATTTTTAGTCATGGATCCGAATTCTTTGGTTAAATAGAATTTCTAGTGCCATTTGTGCAACAATTCTGGGGAATTACCCTGTGTGTATTTAGCTGGTGATAAAGCTTAACCTGTAGGATCTCCTACAAAGTACAAGAGCTGTTTTTATCATTAAAAAAAGCTGACCTGCTTGACCTCTCCTCACTGTTTCTGGTCTTTGACCTTGGCATGCACCATCCAAAGCCCAAAGAATTAAAGGGTGAGCATCACCCTTGAGGCTGGTCCAGGAGGATGGAAAAGGAGTGCTCCAGGATCACAAACCCTCTGGGATTTCTGTGACTGAGCACCTGCAAGGGTTAAATTAAACCTGTCAGACTTCATGGCACAGTTATTCTTTAGAGCAGACTAAGGAACAGCTGGCTTCTCAAAGTATTTTCTAGTTTTTTCTTTTATTTTAAAGACAATTAGGGAAAACAAAGCTAGCAAACCCTTGCTCTGGTGTGGTTGTGGCCACCAGCTCCAATTCCCCACGCAGCAGAAACAATCAGGTTTTGAGTCTGCTGGCGTCGTGTGGCCACAGCCTCCCCCATCTTCAGAGAGAAATTCCAGTAATTGTGCCTTTCTGCTGTGCTGTGAGTGCCTGTTCCCCCATCAGCTGGGAGCTGCAGATACTGCTTGCACTGCCCTGTGCTGTGAGTGCCTGTTCCCCCATCAGCTGGGAGCCGCAGACACTGCTTGCACTGCCCTGGGGTGTGAGTGCCTGTTCCCCCATCAGCTGGAGCTGCAGACACTGCTTGCACTGTGTTGCTCTGTCAGACACGAAACACTCAGGCAACTCAGGAGCTCAGCCACCAAGTCTGGGCAGAGAGCAAAAAGAGACCCAGCCTCTCTTTATTCTTATATTTATACCTTTTTACAGACAGTCATGGATTGGACAAGGAGGTTCCCACCTCTGAAATTCCATAGGTGAGAAACACAGCCCATCACATTCTCCAGCCCAGAAAGAAGAATGAAAAACAACATCCAAAGTACAAAACAATCCTTGGCTGGTTATAGAAACATGGATTGTTTGCACAAAATCTATGAGAACCTTTGCTACCAACCATAAACACAGCACTCTAGAAAAATCAGGGTGACAGCACTGCCCTGGGGTGCAGCATTTATCATCCCTGTCCTTGCAGCGAGGCCATGCGCCCTCGACCCTTCCTCCCTCCCAGAGCTGGCACTCTCTGTTTATCTCCAAACAACGATTTTTCTACTCAGGCTCAGTTAATACATGCTAACCTCAGTGTAAACATTTTATTCTTTTTTTTTTCTCCTAGATAAACTCCCTGGGGAAAAGTTTCTGCTTGATTTTTGAGGAGCTGCTTGGCTGCGATCACGCGGAGCTCTGCGGGTTTCACTCCTGCAGAGGTGTTCTGCCTGCTAATGATAGGCACTCAAGCTGCTCATTTTGCTGAGGCAAGGCCACTTGAAGGACAGCTCTCTGCTTTTGCCATCCCTTCCCATCTTTTACACAAAAAAATTGCAGAACTTTTGCCAAGTGTCACAGTCCCTTTGCTTAGAAAGGGAAAACGCAGGGATGTCGCCATCAAGAACGAGCCACTTTGTTTCTGTGGGTTTTGAGAGGTTGCTGTAGGGAGATATTTCCATCCTTTACCTAGGCAAGCTGTAAATCAGTCAGAAAAAGACTAACTGATACCAAAAATGAAAGCTTTCTGCCCCAAGAGGGAGGATTCATTCTATAAACACCAGGCAGTCTTTCAGAGCGAATTTGGAGTTTGTGGCGAAAATAACTGCTCGCTTGGTTCCTGGCAAAGCTGCCTCCAAATTATCCGCTGCTTTTTACAGGAGCCAGGCTTATTTCAGGAGGGTTTTGGAGACAGACATAGAAAAGGTTGGTGCAGTCTTGGTTGAGGAGCTTCACAATTCACTTCTGCCTTCTCCAAGGCCTCGTAAATCCCAGCTCCAGTGCAAGAAATGGGCACTGGCCAGAGGGTGACTGGCACTGAACTCCACCCATGTGTTCATTTGAAGGGGGAAAGGCTTGTCCCTGATCCAGCTGGGGTCTGAGCCAGGGATTCACTGTCTCCCATCTCCCTGGGCCTCACAGGAATATCTCTGAGAGGGAATTTGGGAAGGACAGGAATGTTGCTCTGTCGGACACGAAAGAAACACGCAGACTTCTCAGCAGCAGGTCAAGACCAACAGCCAGGACCAGAAAAAAGCCCTGCCCTTCTTTATTCTCTCATATTTATATCTTTCTTAAGACAATTGTGGATTGGTCAATGAGCTTGCCACCTCTACAATTTCACAGGGTAAAGACATGGTCATTCATCTTTCTCCACCTTAGAAGAAAGGAATGAAAACAATTTAGAAATTCAAAACGATTTTGGCCAGTTAGGAAAATAAGGACTATGTTTATAGAAAATGCATGAGAACTTCTACTACAGAAGTGAAAACATAGAACACTGCACAAATCAGGGTGACACAGGAACAGTTCCCCCCTGCTGCAAAGAGCACAGGTGTGACTCCCATCCCTCTGCCGGGCACAGGGGTTGGTCTGGGATGCTTGGGAATGCAGATTCCAATCATTTGTATTTGTACACAAAGTGTCGGGGACAGGAGAAGGTAACGGGTCACTTTATGGGCTCTAGGCACACAATTAACAAAATGTTAATGACACAGGGATGGCAGCCCCTAAATCCCTACAAATGAGCTGCTCCATGAATTTCCCAGTGCTGGGAACACAGAATCCTTCCCCCTGCCTGAGCACACCCATGTCCGTGTTTATCCAGGAAAAGAATGGAGCCCAGGGCTGTGCCAGGGGCTGCAAACCCTGCTCCAGTGGCCCCATCCTTAATTCCTGCTCAGCCCAGAGGAGGCTCTGTGGGAAAAGGAGGAGAATGAGCAGAAATCCCTGGCAACCTCAGCCTCACTGCTTGGATCCAGAAATCCTGGGATTTCTGTGGCATGGGGCTGCTCTCCCTGCCCACACACACAGAATGCTGGTGACAGATCAGCCTGAAGAGATTTCATTGATGCCTGACAGCTTTAACATTCATAGCAGGAGGGGCTGCACCCCCATCCTCCCTGCAGAGCTCTACACCCATCTGGTACTGATGTTAAATAATCATTTTTTTTCCAGGTGTAAAACATGGGGCTCCAGTGGGCAAAAGCAGCAGTGAGGTGAGAACATTTGGGGATTAAAAACATGGCTGAGAGAGATTTCAAATTCTAATCATGACTTTTTTCCTGAAGTATTTGTTCTGCCCTATCAGCTAATACAGCAATGGTGCATGCATTAACATCCTGAAATTGAAACAGAGATCAAGGGTATAGGGTATAAATTGGTTTTGGAGCATAACATTAAATAATCAAACCATGCTGGAGCAGCCTCTGTGACAAAATGACTTACAGTTTTGGTGCTGCTTTTTAAATGTGATTATGCATTTTAATTGTTTAACTCCAGTCTGCGGAGTAGTTTCAAAGATGTTTTAAAATAACTTACAGCATGAAAAGCCTCCTGGTTTCTAAATACGCCTCAGGTCCAATAAATTTGTTTTTAATTTTGTGTGATGTGTGAAGCAGTGATTTTGTTCTGGGCTTTCGAGGGGGTGGAGCAGGATTTTCTAAAACACTCTGGATCGACGAGGCTACAAATGTGGAGAGACAGGAGAAATTTCCATTCTGTTTGTTGTTTTGTAACTCTGGAAGAACACAGAGCTCCATAAATTTCGCAGTGCTTGGAAGAACAGGAATCTTCAAGGCCAGCAAGCACTCAGGTTGTTTTATCTCTGGTGACCAGTTATTTGCATTAAATGCACTGCTCTGTAGAACCAAGAAGAAATTCACATTATTTTCCCTAAAAAGTCTGGTGATGAACCTTGAAAAGTCTTTCTTGTTCTTCCCCAGAGAACAAATCCCTGCAGACTAAATCTGTTTGCAAAGATCAGTGATAGGCCAGGCCTGAGATATTTAACTATTGCTGTGCTCTTTTTTTGTGATATTATCCTATCTCTATCACTTTTTAGGGTGAAAATGTTTTGGAGACAGGATTTGGCTGAGGTTCAGCCTCTCACAGTTGAACTGAATCAGGCACCTGTTGCATGACACAAAACTCCTGTTTTTTAGCAGCTGAAAAACAAAAGGAATTGCTGTTCTGCCTCTTGGGAAGCAAATGACTCCTCCTTTTATTGATATCATCACTGGGATGTGCCACACATCCGAGCTCAGACTGTGGGCACTTCACACCTGGGGTTTTAATTGCCTAAAAGCCAGCAAAACACCTGTCCTAAACTTGGTCTCTTTTTCTTCTGTGTTATCAGTTGCTTTAATTTTCCAAAATTACACAATATCTCTCCTGGATATCCTTGGCCTCCTGACTCCTTGAAGTACATGTGAAAATAACCAAATAAAAGCTTTCTGGAACAAATAAAATCTTCCTGGAAACCTTCTTGTGCTGCTCCTAAGGAGCTGCTGTTCCTGATCCAGAGGACTGAGAGCAGCTGAGTTCAGTGATTTCCTCCCCTGTGAAAGTTATAATGCAAACAGCTTTAAAGAGACATTATCACTGTGCTTTGAAGAGTCAGGGGGCTGGGCTTCAAAAGAAAACACTTCTGTAAGAGAAACAAGTGAAATCAGGAATTTTCATTTATTGGGAAATTCATGTTCAGGCTGTGTCTGATCCAAGCTCTCAGGGGAATTCAGAGGTGCAGGATGAGATCCTTGCTTTGGACACCAAAGGGTCACAGGTCAGCCACACCTGTCACATGCATGTTGCTCAGCTGGCAACAGGAGAAACACGCAGGTTCCAGAGCAGCAGCTGAATCTCCAGGCAAGACCAACCAAAAAAGCCCTGCCCGTCTTTATTTTCTCATTTATATCTGTTTCTAAAGACAATCAGGGATTGGTGAGAGGGGTTAACACCTCTGCAAGTTCACAGGACAAAGACATGGTCAATCATCTTTCTCCACCCCAGGGGAAAGGAATGAAAAACAATCTACAAGTGCAAAACAATCCCGGCCAGTTAGGAAAACAAGGACTGTGTTTATAGAAAAAGCATGGGAAACTTGTACTACAAAGTTACAACCATGGAACCCTGCAAAAAGCAGGGTGACACACGCACACCTGCAGTTCTGGAGAAATGAACTCCAGCACTTCTCCAGCTGTTGTTTCCAACAGGATGGGATCTCCTGAGCAAGGATTGCACATTGTACAGCCCTGCAAACTGAAGGAATTTTTATATCTGTACCTATCTACAAGAACGTCATAGATAAAAATGTCAGGTCTGCAGCAAAACAACACAAAAGAGCACTTCCTATTATTACATGCACATTTTTCAGAGAGGCAGTTCCTGGTTAACCTTTCTGATTTCAGAGTATTTATAAGAGGTAAAGCATCTATTCTCATTTTTTATATTCCTAATGACCTAATTTCATTAACTCTACACCAGAGTCAGGAAAAAAAAAAATCTCAGCAAGCATTAGGTCTTTTCAAAAAAGTGAGGCTTAAAGCTCAGGAGGTGATTTGTGCATCCTTTTCATTTTTTTAATTGTAAACAATCCTCAGTGCCTTGTGCAATAAGGACATTTCAGCACGTGTGGCTCGTTACAGCCAGAGCATCTGACCCCCTCATTAAAGTGAGTAATAGTAATTAATGTGAGCAGCGCTGCTCCTCGCAGTGGCTGTGCCACTAGAAGGCACTATCTGCCAGAAAGTCGGGAAAAGAGAAGAGTTTCATGAAATAATTCCATGTGGACACCTCCAGGAGAGCTGCGGACTCGGGTGTAACGTCAGAGAGGCTGGGAAGTCTCTGGCTGTGGTTACAGAGTTTTTTCCAGCCAAACTAAAGAATCAACATTATTTCCCCCTGGAAGGCAGTGCCAAATGTATTTATAGGATGAAGGAGTGAATTCCATGAGGTTTGAAGTCTGGAGGAAGAGCCAGTGAGTGATTTCAGCATTCCCCAAGGGTTTGGAAGAGGCAGGTTACACCTGATTCCCATGGGAACCCCATCAAACCAATTCAGGTGGCTCAGGCACCTGAGGAAGGGAAACAAGGGGAATTTCCTGGGCGTGTGGAGAGAGTAAATCCAGACAGGGACAGGAAACATCAGCTGGCACAAACTCCCTGCCAAAAGCTGAGTGGCAGGATGGAGTCCAACAATTCCTGTGGCCCACGGTGACACTTGGCAGGAGCTGGGGGACCTGGGCTCACCCTGTGGAAAAGGTTCCAAAGCTGAGTGTCCCCGTTCAGTGTGTCACTGCCTCTCACAGCTCCATTTAGTGCCTGCTCCAGATGCTGTTGGCTGAAAGCTGTGTCTGCAGTCTTATTTACTGTATGTTGTCTTTAGGGCAGAGATTAAATGAAAAATCCTCTTAAGGGTATCATAATTCTGGATCGTTTATCAGAGGGCCTAAGTGTGTCAAAACGTGCATTTATGAGAACCCTGTTCCTCTGTACACAGTAACATTCCTGCTCTAAAACAGGAATTGAGACACCAGAAGAGACAGAACAGTTTCAAATTTGTGTGGCCCAGTGCAAAATACACAGGNCTGTCTGGCCTCTATTTTTAGGTAGTCCCAAAAGGCATCAACACAGCTCCTGTGATATTTGACTCATTTCTGGGTTCTCAAGTCTTAATTCCAGCATTCAAAAGCAGCACTGCTGTTAAAGATTGCCTGCACAATCTGTGGCTGAAGACTTGTATTACTCACTCCTAATTCCTGTCACAGACAAACCCTGATTCTGTTTGCTGTTCCTAATGCAGATCTCTTGTGAAAGAGCACCTGCACTTTGTAGGTACCTGGAGAGTTTGGAAACCAGGGCTCTTTCCTCAGGAACAGCTGAAATGAGGGGAAGAGAAGCAAGGCTGGAAGAGGATGGTGGTCATGGAAATCCGCAGTTAGGAGCAGGGAAGAGAAGTTAAAATCAGTGAAGTGTTACATTTATGAGGGAAAAATATCCCTACTGAACAACCATTGGAATCTTTCCAGTGACTGGAAAAATACAGGTGCTTCTAAAAGCTGAAATAATTTCCCAGGAAGTTATTCTGCCACAATTTACTTGAGGAAAGCAGAGCTACTGCTGCTGCACAAGGGAGGGTGCAGGCAAATTCAGCAATGACCATTTTCAGGAGGAACAGGGCCAGATGAGAGTTTGTAACATTAGACATCATATATAATTAGAGAATGTACATGTGTAAACATCATACAAAATGATCCTCCACTTTAATACACTTCCCTATATTCTAATTAGCTGCTAAAGTCCATGAATCATCACCCTTTTATTAAACAGAGCACACCTGGAATTTTGGACTGTATTCTGTGAGCAGCAGCTGTGCTAAAGTCTTTTTTCAAGTTACAACTCAATATAATCTCCCACATAACAATATACTCATGCTAGATTGTGCTTTTAACACACATGAGCTGTTTGTTACCACATAACAGTTTATTAGATTTTTTTTTTTTGAAATGACATTACAAAGAACCTAAGGCTGGTATTACAAGTTCTGTATCGATACATTTCTCATGTTCACAAAATTCCCCCGTTATGATGAGCTTTTATTACAATGGGTTTGGAAAAATGACCTGTCATATTGCCTTCACAGCACTCAGCTGCTCATTTGGTGGCATTCAAGGAGCAGTTTCAGTGTGGTCCACCTGCAACTGCTGCCTGCCACTAGTGCCTGCTGAAATTTGCATTTGAAGCTGGAGGAGCATTGCAAGGATTGTCAGGAATAGCTGACATTGGTCATTTTTCTTCACAAGTGACACAGCACAGACTCTCCCAAATGCACTTCCACGGACAAAATGGAATACATACTCCAGGCCCTAAGATGTGGCTATGATTAGAAATGCAAACACTTCTCTGAATCAAATTATTTTGAAGCTGTTATTCCAAGAGAAGCAAGGCTTTAAAAATCTACCTGGATTCTCTCCTTTTTTGTTCCTCACTGCTTTGTTAGCAAACTGTTCTGTCCAACAAGCCAGTGATTTCCACACACAGACATTCCCACAATCCCATCCCTGCTCTGTCCAGCATCAATCCCAGTCCTCTTCCATCCCAGTTATTGATCACAGGTAATGCCAAAGGACAGTGTCAAAGCAGAATGTTAAAAACCTTCATTCCCACAGTGGGATTGTTCACAGTTCCTTGTCTGTCCAGGTGTCACAGCTCGAGGTGGCAGTGGTTGCTCAGATGGAAAATCTGCATTTCTGGTTTGTGCTCCAGAACACACAGCTCAGGGACTACCAGGAGTAGGAGAGATGATTTTGATGCTCATTGTTTCCAAAAATCACCTTATCACACGTATGAAAGACAACACAATCCTCAACTAGTGCGTGCCTGATGTTCAGAGCCACAATTAACACAATTAATTAAGTTTCAATCTTGTGCTTCACTCCACAAACTCACGTAGGACAAGGCAAGATTCCCATTTGGTGGGAGCCACTAAATGCTGAGCTATCAAACATGAAACGTCTAGAAAAGTACAGCAAAGAGAGAAAAGTGACTCCACACAAAAATACACCCAGGAGCTGAGATCCGTAAGATCTGTGTTTTAATAACACAACCAAGTGATCCTCGTAACAAGAATTCAAAAAGTCAAATTACAGTACACAAATCAAAATAGAAACTACCCTACCCCGACTATACAATGTACATTAGGAATGCAAGCTCTGTAACAATATAAAAATGCTTTCACACACAGGAGTTGCAAAAAGCCATTCTGTAATTCCAAGGACTTGTAGAAAAGAAGGAAAAGTCATCTTCTATGATTCATCTTGAGTTGTAGGCAACCTGTTGGGGAAAAATAATAAGAAAGGAGATTACTGAGAATTAAGAGAATCATGTTTATCAGGTATTTTCATTTGTGGGTTCAGGCTAATGGAAATGACACTGAGGGCAATGAAGCTCATAATAATTTGTATTTTTATCAAGGTATCACAAAAATAGATACCTTAGCAAGCAAGAATAGATCTGTTCCAAACACACAGGCCTGCTGGAATACAGGAGCAAATCAGCAATTAGAAATGCTGTAAGAATATATAATCTAATATATAATTTACCTTTCAGGGAATCTCTTTCTCCAGGGAGCACTGCCCTGGGACATGGATTGCCTCATGCCTGAGTGCTCTCCCACACTGCCAGGACCTGCTGCTGCTGCCTGGCAGCTGTGTGGGAGTCACTGCTCCCTGCAAGCTCCTGGATCACACACAGGAGGAATTTACAGCTGAGGCACAGGTACTCCTCAGCAACCCCTGAGGCTCCACTGCTTCCCTGGGCAGTTTGTTCCAAAGCCTGACCACCTTTTCCACGGGGAAATCCCTCCTCGTGTCCAACCTGAGCCTCCCCTGGCACAACGTGAGGCCATTCCTCTCATCCTGCTGTTCCTTTCCTGTCAGGGACTTGTGCAGAGCCACAAGGTCCCCCCTGAGCCTCCTTTTCCCCAGGCTGAGCCCCCTGAGCACCTCCAGGTGCTCCAAACCCTTTCCCAGCTCCATTCCCTTCCCTGGCCATGCTTTCTCTCCACACAGCACAATTATCTCTCTCCATAATTCCCCTCTGCACAATTCCCACACCACCCCCCAGATGAAGGCAAAGCTCCGTCTGTGTTAAAGTCAGCAACTCCAGCCACCCGAGGGTTTGTTGCAAGGCCAGTTTAAAGCAATTTACTTTAACCCTTGTTGGAAGCCGGGGTCTTGTTCTCCCCCTCGAGCTCCTCCACGCCCGCCTGTGTCATGAGGTCGGCGATGTTCCTCTCCAGGTCGTCGATGCGGCAGCTCATGTCATCGAATGCCCGGGGGTCAAGGAAGGGACACGGCTCCAGCCGGGGGCAGGGCAGCACAGAGGGACCTCCCATCCCACCCCCGACACGGGCAGGGACACCTCCCACCAGCCCAGGCTGCTCCAAGCCCCATCCAACCTGGCCTTGGCACTGCCAGGGAGCCAGGGGCAGCCACAGCTTCTCTGGGGATCCATCCCAGGGCCTCCCCGCCCTCCCAGGGAACAATTTATTCCTCATATCCCATCTAACCCTGCCCTCTTTCAATCTGAACCCATTCCCCCCATCCTGTCACTCCAAACTCTCATGAATAGTCTTGCCCCATCCCTCCTGTGGGCTCCCTTCAGATCCTGGAAGGCCACAATGAGGTCACCCTGAAGCCTCTCTTTTCTTCTTCTCCTTTCCTCTTTTCTTCTCCTCTTCTCTTTTCTCTCCCAGCAGAGCTGCTCCATCCCTCTGCTCATCCTGGTGCCCCCTCAGACCCCGCTCCAGCAGCTCCAGGTCCTTCCTTTACCAGGGCCCCAGTCCCGCACCCATCCGGGTTTAGAAAAGGATATTTCTTCCAATGATTTGGTCAGACATGGTTTGAAACTTGTCCTGCATTTGCTGGAGTAATGTCTGCACCTAACATAAAAGGGAAAAAAGAAGTGTTTTGTTTCCATCAGAGGCTGTTACCCAATCTCACGTGATAAGTGCACTGTTCTTTCCCTGCTGAGCTCAAAACTCTGCAGTACAATCACATAAATACGTAAAAATGATACTTAAATAAAGGCACACAGAGGAGAACTGACTCTTACAGGAAAAATTTGTAAGATCTAGAAAACGTCCGTGTTTCCCAAGCAGGACCAAACCCAGGACAGCACCTTCCAGCTGCTGTTAATCCCACAGGGGCACTTTTTGGGTACCACAGACCGCTCTGGGATGAAGGGACCATCTCCTCCCACCCCCTGCCATGGGCAGGGACACCTTCCGCGGACCAGGCTGCTCCAAGCCCCATCCAGAAAAGGGGTTTTCCCTCCTTTCCCCGCTCTCCCAACCCCGTGCACCCCTCCCCGGCCGGCCCGGTCCCTCACCACGGCCGTCAGGTCCTGGACGCTCTTGGGGTCGGTCTCGGCCATGGTCGCTCCGGCTGCGGCTCCACTTCCGGGCCGCGCCCCGCCGCTTCCGCCGCTCTCGCGAGAGCGCCCGGCCCGCGGCATTGTGGGAAATGTAGTCCTTCCCTCACCCCCCGGTATTCTACAAATCGGGCACAGCTATCAAAGCTTTTCACTGTTTATACATTTCGGCTGAAAGTTGCGTGGTTTTCTTACTAATTAGCGTTCTGTCTTCTGTTGGTTATTAGCTCCTCCGGGAGGGTAGTGCTGGTAACGCACAGGGGTTTGAATCCCGCGTAGGCCATTCACACGAGCTTGGACTCCATGATCCCTGTGGGGCCCTTCCAGCTCGGAATATTCCGGGATAAATCTTGCTTCCCATGCCAATTATTCCCATGCTCAGTCTTCATCTTCTTTTGAATCAGTGGCCAAAATCTCCTCCTGCCAGAATTACCTTTTACCGAACCTGGGCTCCTCAGTACCAAGGAGCTACTGGAGAGGATCCATTGGAGGCCACAGAGATGATGATGATGGGTCTGGAGCATCTCCCTGAGGAGGAGAGGCTGCAGGAGCTGTCTGGAGAAGGGAAAACTCAGAGGAGATCTCCTTAATGCATTTAAATATCTCCAAGGGGTGCCAAGAGGATGGTGCCAGAGCCTTTTTGGTGATGCCAAGTGACAGGAGGGCCATAAACTAAAACACGAGTTTCACCTCAACACGAGGAAGGATTCTAAACTTTGAAGGTGGCAGAGCCCAGGAAGGGCCTGGAGTCTCCTTCTCTGAGGGAGGCATTCCGTAATTGTCAGTTTATGGCTTTTTTAGACCCTAACTACTCACTGGTAGATGTTGTCTGTGAAAGAAGCCCTTGGTTACCATGATGCCAAATAAGATGTGAAGTTACCAACCAACCACCTTGAATACAAACCTGTAAATGGAGAACATTTCCCACTCACAAAAAGGGATTCTCCAATGTCTCCTTTCCCCTGGGAGAATTCAGGGTGAAGGGCAAACCAAAATCTGAGCCAATTCACTGAAAATCTGTTGGGATTTTTTATGACTTAGCCAAACCGTTTTGGACTTGACTTTTGAGCATGCAGCTTTTCTGAGCTAGAGCAACTGGATTGCAGCAGGCTGGTTTTAAATTATAACGACTAGAACAACTGAATGCTGGTTTTGCAGCCTTTGCACTTCCAGCCTAATCAATCAAGCCAGGGAATTACTCGAAGGCTCACAAAGGTGCAGTAAAAATGAAGTTATTTTATGGTTTAAGTCATAGATAGATATGCCTGGCTTGAGTACTGTAAACTATGTCCAAACAATGACTATAACTAAGTCAGTTATCAGTAATCTTAACTAAGTAAGATTATTTCATTCTTTTCCCTCCTGAAAAATTATTAATATCATTAATTATAAGGGCTTGCTGAGAGACATCAATACTTTTAGTCATTTTACTCAAAGAGCTTCTCTGCTATAATGATTTCACATTTTTGTTTGAATTACAGTTGTTGTCTCTGTTTAATCTATCTCCATTTACAACTTGGTTGCTGATGTCTTCATTTCTTTCCACAAAGATAAAAAAACTATTTATTTCCCAGTTTTATATTTTTTTTATGCCCAATAATGAAATGTTCCTTTATTTCTTGCTCTCTTCTGGATAAGTGGTTAAGCTTAGGTAGGTCTTATCTTTTGAATGTTAACAGTCTACCCAGAATTAGCTGAAAATTTAAAGGATGACATTCCATGAATATTCCTTATAGAATCCATTGGCATTTCTGCTGCTTTGAATAAACAATGCTGGATGATTTGATTATAAACACTTGGTGTGTGGAGGAGAATAGGTAATTATTCTCACTGCCTGCTCCACTAAGATGTTTTTTCCCCCTCTGTTATTGAGCTTAAAGAAGTTTGGCAGATCAATCATGAATTTACAACTACAGATCTCAGGCTGACGTTAAGGATGGAAATCTGAAATTTCCTCATGGAAATTTGAAATGTTTCCTTCCAATTCCAGCTCTGTAAAACCAGGAGGAAGGTACCCTTTGGAGATGGACAGAGGTGCCATCTGGAAAACAAATGGACAACCATGGAAGGCAGCAAGGAAACCTGGCCAGGAAAAGGGGGAAATTACGTAGCTCTGAATAATGGGCAATTCCAAAGGCTTTGCAGAATGTGTCAGTCTGTAGCCCTGGAGCAGTGACAGCCCGTTCCTGCTCTGGCTGAATGTGGTGTTAAACTCCCGTGGTCACAGCTAGATCAGCGCTGAGCTCTTCTGCAAAATCCACCCGCTGAGGAGTGAATAAAACCAGCATTTGTTTGTTCAGTGGCATGATGGGAGAGGAAAGGGTTTTTAGCTGCAGATTCCGGGCTCATAAGGGGCTGCATTTAGCTTCCCAAATTGCTCATTAGAACGACTTCTTCATTTTCCCTCAGCACATGGAAATCTGCAGTTGGCTCATCTGCTGCGGATGGATTGTGAAATTCACATTTGCAGCATGAACGTACCTGCTTTGGCTCAGACTCCTTGGAATTTACCAACCTCAAAAGCGATGCTGGTAGTTTCCATGTGCCTAAAGAGTTTTGGACGATGGACAACAAAAAAAAATAACCCCATTCTCATCATCCTTTGGCTGATTTTGAGCCGTGTTTGTCGGCAGCTCAGCACGAGGCAATAAATACTGTGCTGTGCCTGGGCTGCAGACAGCTGCCTGCCTGGATTCTGAGCAGAGCTGCTTTCCAACCTGTTTGCCTGGCACAGAGCAGCTCCCTGCTAAATTATTCACTTTGTTCCGTGCCCAGCACACTGGGTGCTTGTGGCACGTCAAGTGGAATTCAATCGCTCCACCCCAGCCCAACAAACCCTCAGGAGCTGTCTCTTTGAGGAGCAGAGTTTTGGATAATGTGATCTGAGCTCTCCCAAGGGAGGCAGTAATGGAGTCAAGGCAAGATCCTCTTCCTTCAGTGCCAGCTTGGATCAGGGTGGGGTGAGAATGAGCAGGAATCAGAAAAGGAAAAGGTAATTTGCTCCCAAGAACCCACACCACAGAAGGGAAAGGGTCTCTGCAGTAACCCTGGTGGGATTTGGGACTCTCATGGATTATTTTCAGGACGCAGTGGGGCAGCAAAACAAAGTGCATCTATTTCAACTCTATCTGAGGCAATCCCATGGAGTCTGGAGCCTGACTCTTGATTTTTGAGTCTCCAAGCCTCTATCACAAGACCCCCACCATGGTTATAACCATATCAGCTGCCAGTGTGGGAGACTGGTTTGTTTTTTGAGCTCACAATAAGGGGTTAAGGAATGGGGTGGAGTGTAGAAGCCTCCTGTTCCGTGCCCCTGTTGCTGCTGCCACAGGAAGGGAAGGCTGTGTGTGTTAAAAGTGACAAATTGTAAATACTGTAAAATTTAAGCCTTGAGGTTTAGATCTACCCCAGTTGTAAATGTGATGTGGAAGCCACACATGTTATCACTTGTTCTACCACACAGCACAAACTGATAGCATGAGTGAGATTGGATTTTTTTCCTTCTAATACTGAGGGAAAAAAAACCTATCATTTGTTTTAGTCCCTTTTACTTCTCAGGAAAAATTTGCATTGTCTTCAGTAGAAAAAATACATAAAATTATTATCACAGACAAACTTGAAACGCCACCAGTGAAAAATCTGTACTTCTTCAAGCACATCAGAGCTGGCAATATGAAGTGCTTTAAAGAAAACAAAAACCTGCTTTAATTATAGACAGTATCTCATAGCAGCAAAACATTCCTAGATTGTCTCTTTTTTGAGCCCCTTTACTTGACCTGCAGGAGGAATGAAGCTTTTCCTCATTTTCCTGAGTCTGATGTGCCAATCCCCAGGTCAGACTGCAGAGGAGGGTTTGTGGGAAGGATCTGTTCCCTCCCTGAAACTGATGCCTTATGAAAGGCTGACCTGGAACAGAAGCTGGGCAGAGTTAAAAGAATAAAGGAAGCATTTATTAAAACAAGGTGCACTTTGGGCCATGCAGGAGTCTCACAGAGACTCCATCCAAAATGGACGCCTAGCATGTGCTTTTTATTATTTTTATTATGAATATTGGTCCATCTGCATATCAGAAACCCATTGTCCAGTTACATTTTCAGGTCCTGAAGTCCCATCCCTAGTTTGCCCCCTTCTTCTCTGCGCTGCTGTCCATGGTTGGTTACATTTTGGGCTTTTGGAGAAACAGTTTGTCCTTGAAACTCCAGTTTAGAGAGAAATTGTTTTGTCTAAATAACAGTGACAGAACACTAGCTGACAATTTATGGAGTCTTAGAGTCATACATTAGAGCAGTCTTTATCTAGAAAATAAAAAGTTAAAAACCTAAGGCATCAGCACTGCTTTGGGAGCAGAACTGGGTCCCAAAGCAGGCACCTCGTGTTGCCACTCAGCAGGGAGAGAGCCCTGGGTACCACACACAGCTCATCCCTCATTTCTGGGCTTTCAGTGCCCCTTTCCAAGGTGGAGCCCAGGCCTGCACAGCATTCCAGTCCCTGCCCCAGCTGTGCTGTAAAACACCTTTATGCTCCTCCCTACACAGACCCTTAAAGAGCCTGTTATCTTTTTATTGATTCACAACGATTTAATTTCAGTCTGAGTTTCAGATTACGTCAGTGCTGTCCTGTCTCTGTCCATCATAATGCAGCAAGGTTTCCTCATGTGAATTTAACATTGGACTTACAGTTTTGTTGTGATAATTAAGACCTTCAGTGCAGGGAAATCACATAATTCATGTCTGTGAAAAAATGTCTGTGGATCCAAATTTCTTCTGTTTCTGTTCCTAAGGACACATTTCCTATGGGAAGCTCTGTTTCCAGCCCCTCATCCTGGGTTCAGTGTGTTGTTTTATCCCTGACACAGTGCTAGGAATTTGCTCTAGGGCTGTTCCCTTGCCAGATATGAAGAAGAACTGGTTTCATATCCCTGATCTCTTTTCCCCTTCTATCAGTGAGATGCTAATACTGAAAAGAACTGGTTCTTTCTTTGTGTTATGAACCGTAAAAAGATGCTGGAGCATGTGATGAGTGAGAGTTACACTTGTGTGCATGTGAGAGAGCATCACTGTTCTTGGGCTTAAAACACTGCCTGTTTTAGACTGCATTGATAGTGACTATTTCCAGTTCTGGGATGCACTTTAGAAGTGCTTATTTGTGCAGTAAAATGCACAAAAATGTACAATATCAAGCCATCAAAGTGTGGGCAGGACAATCATCTCCTTGCATGATTGCTGTTTTTTCTTGCTCTGTGCCTGTGCCAAGCAGGATATTGAAAGGATCACACAGCCACAGCCCACTGGGATGAAACACCCAGCAGGTTTAAGAAGAAATTAAATTAAACTATAACCCTAATTGCATGGCAGGAAAATTCAACTCTTCTGATTCTGGTTACTCTGGCTTAGAAAGGCTTTCTTAAGCTGTAGAACAAATCCATTAGAAGCATAACCTGGAAGGGACATGGAGGTCGTCTTTCATTTCCCTGCTCTGAGGCTGAAAAATTTCAAGCTATGTATTGTTTCAAAAATGGTATGTGCACGCATGAGTGCCAGGGGAAAGAGTTAAAGTTAATAAATTATCCGTTTCCTGCTTTCAAATGTCAAAACTCATAACTTGAGCAGGGTCAGCAACACAGCCACATAAATAAGAGAGTGATGGCAACTGAGAGAGGAATCCCATTTGGAAAATAAATTGGAGGTGGAAAACAATCCTAGAAACAACGTGATAAATAGTTGTGAATCAACACTTGTCAGTGTGTTGTTTGTGCACGCTGTGATGTTGTTACTCAGCCAGCCATGAGTAAAGCTCCATCCCCAGCTGGTGGCTGTTCCCCTGCACTTTCCATACTCGTGCTCATCTTGGCTGCTGACATGAGCCTCGTGCAGAGTTAATGACAGATTCTGCTGCTTTCATTAACCCTTCAGACCTGCACCAGCAGTGTCTGGGCAGCTCACAGAGGAGGAGAGTCAGAGCACCTGGAATTATTGCTGCAGATGACTGAATTGACCTCACCAGCAAAAAAAAAAAAAAAGAATAAAAATTTCTTTGTTAATTCGTTTTCTCAAGTGCTGTTCTAACTGGTATGGGGAACCAGCTAAAGAAAAGGCAGGCACCAAAGAGGTGCATGAAGGTGTTAAATGATGAAGTGCTCCCAGCAATTTGGTCATTGCATTTTTACATCTATCAATTTGAGAGATGCCACAATTACTGCGTGCCAGCATCTTGAAAAAATTAGTTAAAACATTATAAAAAGGGTTAAAAATAACGGCAATTAAAAAGTGCTTGATTCACTGTTACAGTTTGCAAGTGAAAGTTCTGCTCTGGTGGCAAGGGAATTGTGGAATAATCTTGGAACTCATTTGCCACTGTCTTGCAGATTGCAACAGATTTGAAACCAGCATCTGCAGGTAATTCCTGTTGTCCTAATGTTTTTTCAGAAATCAGGCATTCAGCAAGGAGCTCAGCCTTGAGCAAGGGCATCCCATGAAGCTCTTCACCATCACTGTCCCTCTTGGGTTGTGTTTTTAACCCACTGTGAATAAATGAGCTAAATGTAAAGGGACAAAATCTTGCCACAGCGAGAGAAGAAAGGGTCACCAGGTTGTGCTTCTGCCCTGCTGTTCAGCCTCTGCTCTGCTTGCAGAGCTGCTTTGCTATGGGCTGCTCTTAATGCAGGACAGTTTGCATTTTGATAAACTCTAAAATCAAGTTACTGGTAACACCCTGGCTGTGAACAGCCTGGCTCAAAGAATCTTTGAGTACCAGAAAAAATGGGCAGATGAGACTTACTTCATTGTTTAATTGGCTTTTCTTATTATCCCAAATGTCCACTGTGTTTAGGATTGTAATTTCTGGGGTCAGTGGGACCCTTTGCTGGGGATGAGGCAAGTGCTGGTTGTTTCCCTGGGTGTGGAAAGGAGAGGGAAAAGCCTTTTTTTCATCCTTTAAACCAAAGCCAACGGCAGCCATTGATTCCAACAGGAAATCACTGCTCCCATCAGGAGGAACCCTGGGGACATTCCTGCCCAAAGGCTCCTCTGCTCTCAAAGAATGAAGGAGTCACTTCATTTCACGAAGTTTCTTATGTTTAAATTTCTGCTCTGCCTTCACGTGTTCAGAGTGGGGAGCCCTGGCAATCCCTGCTGCTCCGTGGTGCAGTCACGCTGCCTCCTGGGCTGCCTGGCACTGCCTGGGCCACAACTGAGGCAGCAGCTGCCCAGGTGGTGCTAAATCTGCTTTTTGCTCACAGCAGAGTCCCCAGATTGGCAGAGTTCTGGTGCTTTGCCAAACTGCCTGGCTGCACCAGTGAAATGCTTGCCACAAACTCACATCAGAGCGCTTAAAAATCACAGTGCACTTGTTAATTTTCTGCTCTGAACAGTTTAGGAGAGCTCAGCAGTGCTGGGGCAACATAAAAAGCAATTTTGCACTGTACCTGCAGCACAGCAGAGCCAGGGGAATCCATCAGGGTAATCCATCAGGGTGTTGCCAGCACTATTGATGTGGTCTGGGATGGAGCTTGACTTGAAAGATGAAGAGGAAATTAAGTAGAGCAGAGTGATGATGGAATGATCAATGCTGCCTGCAGCAGACTTTGCGTGTGCACTGCAAAGGAAGATATTCTGTCTGTGCTGGCCACGGGTGTGTGAGTGAGGGGATGAGCCTTGTCTGAAATGCAGAGCTAACTGGAAGTCACCAGTGAGGCAGGGTTAACTCTGGGGCTTTTCTGACAGAGCAGGGAAAACAAGAAGGATGAGATGATGTCCCAGACTTTCTCTTTCAACAGAGCATTAATAGCTCTGGGGTTTGTCATGAAATCTCCTTTTCTCAGTAGCCATGGTTCTGTTTTCTGTCATAAACATTGAGTAAAGGGATTTGTGGAGAAGTCCTTTTCCTCTAGCCTTTGGGTAGCCTGGGATGTGAACCACAAACCTGTTGTCATAAAAGCTTTTTTGTTAATAAAAGTCTGCTTTCCGTGGGAAAAAGTCATTAGTTTGGTGTCACACTGTCGGACACAAAAGAAACACGCAGACTTCTGAGCAGCAGGTCAGGGACCACCAGGCAGGACCAGAAAAGAAGGGCCTGCCTTTCTTTATTCTTTCATATTTATATCTTTCTTGAGACAATCGTGGATTGGTCAATGAGGTTACTACCTTTACAATTTCACAGGGTAAAGACATGGTCAATCATCTTTCTCCGCCCCAGGGGTAAGGAATGAAAAACAATCCAGAAGTTCAAAACAATCTTGGCCGGTTACAAAAACAAGGACTGTGTTTATAGAAAATGCATGGGAATTTCTACTACAGAAGTAAAAACATAGAACACTGCAAAAACCAGGGTGACAGTTTGGGACAAGGGTTTTCTTTTTAATGGGATTCTCTGTAGAAGGAGTCTTCACTCAACAGGAAAACTTGTGCTGAGTATTATGGGCCTCAGAGTGATCTACCACAAAGCTTTTTGGTCATGAATGTTCCTGAAAACTGCAGGAGAATCTCTGTGTCCCACCTGGGGAATCCTCCACAGTCAGTAGGACTGCTCTCTGTGGCAGACATGGCTGCAAAATTCTCTTTGGGTGATGCCATTTGGAATTTTCAGTGATGTCAAAGGCTCCCACAAGGGAAAACAGGACTTCTGAATATCTGATGCCATTTGGAATTTTCGGGGATGTTAGCGGCTCCCACAAGGGAAAACAGGAATTCTGAATGTTTGATGCCATTTGGAATTTTTGGTGAGGTTAATGGCTCCCACAAGGGAAAGCAGGACTTCTGAATGTCTGATTGCTCATAGGATGTGGCATTTATTATTTATCCTTCATGCTTCTGTTGCTGCTTGTTGCAAAACATCCTCATGCCCGTGGGCTCCAGGGCTTTTATAGGATGTCAGGTTCTCAGGAAGTCATTTTGGGATTCATTAGGGATCCCCAGCTGTCTCCTGGCCATGTTAGACTTTCAGTGTCCCCCTAAGTATTTTATTTTGACTTGTTGCACAGCCCAAGGGATGAATCTCTGCCCTCTGGACTTTTTTTCACAGCCACTGAGATCTTTATTGACAGCATCTGATCCACCCTCTGAAATGTTTTTAGCTACTTTCCTCAGTAATATCAGATTTTGAACCAGCTAATGGGATTGTCTTATCCCAATCCTATGGTTTAAAATATCTTGTGGGGTCAAAATTTCATTATTTTAATCCTCCATTGACCATTATATGAACCCTTGCAATTCACTGTGGCTTTTCTACAAAATTAATTGCTTAGCAGTGGCTCCTACCAAATCTTTTTATAATATCCTTAAGAGTCAGTAGCTTTTTAAGACAAGATCTTCTTCTAAAATTCCTTTTCCACCCAGTAAACTTTTATTTCTTGGCATTGCTGGCCATTCAGATGCTGTGTCATTTGCCTTTGCCTTTTATTTAATGTTAAGCTGAGTTCTAAGCCATTTACAGGGCAATCAGCATTTGGCTTTACATTTCTGTAGATATTTTGTCTAGAAAGATTAATTAACTAATTATACATCCACAGTGAGTCATGAGAGCCTTGTAATTCAGAACTGCAGCAGCCTGAGCACCACCAGAGCAATTCTGTTTGTGTTTTATG
This sequence comes from Drymodes brunneopygia, assembly GCA_013400955.1. Classification (NCBI taxonomy): domain Eukaryota; kingdom Metazoa; phylum Chordata; class Aves; order Passeriformes; family Petroicidae; genus Drymodes; species Drymodes brunneopygia. The sequence goes on along the minus strand of VZTZ01042038.1, from coordinate 476,374 downwards.
GGATGCCAATCACCACATTGGTGCTCTGAAATTGGCAGTTTTGGTCAAAACAGGAAGTTTTGAAGCAAACAGAAGAGAATTGAATCGATATTTGGGGAATCATTTGAATGTGGAAGCCAGCCACCAGTTTCAGAGATTATTAGAGTTTTGAAAGCCTGGGATGAGCAGGAATTTTTCAGAAATCAGGCATTCAGAGAGGAGCTCAACCTTGAGCAAGGGCCTCTCATGAAGGTCTTCACCATCACTGTCCTCCTTGGGTTCTCTTTTCAGCCCACTGAGAATGAATTTCAGTCTCCCAGTAAATTACTGCATGGATCTTTGTCATTAATTGCATTCAAAATCAGTGTTTTAGGGATTTTCCTCTTTTTCCTTTGTTATTGTGAAAGGTTATTTGTAAGTATGTGCTTTTTCAAACTGGATGCAACCTGAGCCAAAACTCTGGAGCATTTTCACCAGAAATCTGGATTTGGTCAAACCCATTATTTCCTATCTACACATTCCTGATTTTTACCACTCCTTCCCCTCTTGAAGCATCAATGGTAGTGAGTAGAAACCTCACAGAGCTGGTCTAATGATCCCTTCAAAATGAGCAAGAAATAAATTACAGCAGGAACCACACTAGGTAGATGACATGATTTAACTGAGCTGAGTCCTTGAAGAATTAGTCTGGTAACCATGGGAAATGTCTTTTTAAATGAGGTAATTTGAAATTAAGTCTCCTTTTCATATCAGCTTAGCAGTCTATTGTTCAGAGTCTGTGGCTCAGGTTGGTGTCTGATGTTTTGAACAGCATTGCCCAGAGTGTGAGCAATGAGTTTAAAGCAATTTGAGGCCCTTTCATTCTTGAATGCTACACTTGCAATGAGATTAGGAAGCAGAGTGGTTAAAATGAGTTTTTCCATTGCTGAAAATGATATTGTTGGATAACTGAGAACTTCTCAGAAGAGAGAATAATTTGAAAAACTGCAAGTCTGAAAGCAATCCACCTTGAGAGACTGCCTGCTGTCCAGAGCACGGACTCCAGCTCCTGCCAGCTGCAGTTCCCTCTGCTTTCTGAGAATATTCCCCATGGAATCTCCCAGATCAAGCATTGCTGGATAAAAATGAGCTGGGGAGCAGAAATGCAGCCAGAGCTTGGACGTTGTGCTCTGTGCAGCTCAGCCAGGCAAACAGGCAGCAGAGCATTACCATTCAAACAGCAAGAGAGATGTGTGATCTCAGTTGTTTTCAGGTCTCTGCCTTCTACAATCTTCTAATAAAAATCATTAGGAATCCACTGAAATATCCCATCTATCACAGTAAATTCAAATGGCTGGTGACATTAAGTGCTGTGATGGGTCTGGGTCATGGTTGCTGCCAGGCACAGCTGTATTCTGGCTAGCTGAGGGGGCAAAGAGCTGGGCTCTTATTCTTATTCTTATTCTTATTCTTATTCTTATTCTTATTCTTATTCTTCTTATTCTTGTTCTTGTTCTTGTTCTTCTTTTTCTTCTTCTTCTTCTTCTTCTTCTTCTTCTTCTTCTTATTATTATTATTATTATTATTATTATTATTATCTCTCAAAGCTGGCGAGTAAGGCTCAGATTTTCCAACAGCTGGGTGGGCAGGAAAGTTTCCAAGGTGTGCAGTCTGCCTCTTGAATGTGAGGATGAATTCAGGATGAAGGTTTCATGCTTCTGCTTGGGTAAATCAGAAGTGTTGGGGCTCTTCCAGCCGTTCCAAATTGCAATTTTTTGCTTCTGCAGCTGTCTGAGGCCAACTCCTGTTTGTGCAGTGGTTGTGACCAAGGAGAGGAGAGAAAGCTGGAGCTGCACAGTGATGGGGTTACAGGGAAATGACACCTCACACTCCAAATATAGAGAATTATCACAAACCATTAAATGGTTTTCTCTCCTGCTGCACACTTCGTGCCCAACCTGTCATGGCAATGCTGCTCTGGAGTTTGAGTGAATCTCAGCCTTTGATTCCCATCCTCTGCAGGCAGGTTTTCAGTTTGACAGCCAGAAATTGGGCAGCTCCCAACACAAATTCAGTGTCTTGAGTTCCAAACGCTGCCTTTACAAATTGCACTTTCATTATGTAAAATAAAGCAATTTAGAGCCATTGGCCGGGGATCAAACGCTTCAGTGCACTCTGGTGGGCTGGATGTGTTTGAAAGGCTGAAACCAGCTGCCTTCCAAAGGAACAAGTCCTGCTCCATGATCCTGTGCCAGCGAGTCTGCTCATCTCCCAGAATCTGATAGGTCAGGTTTAAATTCTGGGTTTAGCCATTTTAATCTGGAATGAAATGCGTGGGTAGAAGTTGTTAAATTGTTTGTCTCGCTCAGGCTTCTCTTGTTATAAGGCTGCCTATCAGAATTAATAAATCCACGCACTTTTTTCTTCTGAAACACTGACAAGGTGTAATTATATCATGATTTATTTTACAGCATCAAGACCGCAACTTGAAATATTTACTCAGGGAAAAATTAGAAACCACAGAGAGTAATCAATCATGCACAACTAGAGAGCTGAAATTCCTCCTGTGTCCATTTAGTAGACTGAGTACAGAATAACCCTGATATTGGGACTCCTGAACGAGGCAAAGAATAAAATTCAGCCTTTTTGATTTTTAATGCCCTTTTAGACTGAGCCTTATTAATGCACCTCATCCTGAGTAACAGTCACAAACATTAGTTGAAGCTTTTTAATGACAAAGATATGAAGGATTAATGGAAATAGTAACAATTTGTTCTGAGTTTTATGGCATGTTGTTGGTTTTGGGGTGTTTTTTTATAATGGTCAGATCTACTCCAAAATCTTCCAGCTGTGTAAGGTTGTGTTGGGTTTTGGTGGAGGGATGTGCCACTGATTTTTGCCTGTGAAATTCCATCTTCTCCAGGCCCTGCTGGGCAATCCTGATGGATTTCTGTCCTCCTGGGTGTGTTTGCAGATCCCAACCAGTGGTTCCTAACTTCTTAGGACATTTAACTGTATGGGGAAACAAAAGTGCATCAAAAATCCTCGATGCTTGCAGGGTAAAAATCTGCCCAGCACGGAGCTGTAATGGATGGGAACCAAGCTGGTTGCAGAAAGAACAATCAGTCTGCCTCAGAAAGAATTATCCTTATTTTCAAGCCTGAATTTTCAAGTGGATCAGTATGCAGAAAATGATTTTTCATATCTAATTTATGTTGAGTAAAAGGATCATAAAATTCTCCAGATTCTGCTTCTTCCAATTTCCAGCTGTCTCAGGAAGACTAAGAATTGCCACCATAACTCTGACTCCTGATGTGGGTTTAGTTAACAAAACACTTTGTTACATCACTCCAGAAGCCCTGACATTAATAGTCAATTCTTCAGCTCCTTTATTCAAGTGAATGGTGAGCTCAAAATTATAAAATACGATGGAATTGGTGTCAAACGAAATGATTATGGAAAGAAAATTCAAATAACTGAGCAGGCAGATAACCAGGCCTGAATCACAGAGTGAGGTCAGCCATTCCTGTTTCAGAATTTCATCATTTCTATGGGTTCTTGGGGTTTGTTTTGTAGCCTGTTAAAAATGAGATGTGGTTTTGTCATTGTTCTTGTCCCCTAAAAACAAACTGCACAGAGCAACCTCGCACAGTTCATTCCAGGAGTTGTTCCCTAAATCTGTTAAATCTGTTTATTTCAGTGGAATTTCGCTGGTTTCCATCAGCTGGGGATAGAAGAGCCATTCCCTTGGATTTGCCACAAATTCCTGCAAATCCAATAGTGAATGTGAATAAAAAATTCTGACCCTGTGGATTGTGAGATGTGCTGGGTGTGGAAGGACTCTCAGCCCCATCTGCCAAATACACGCAGGTGCATTTTGGCCAAAACACCCAGGAAATGATGCTGTTCCATAGCTTTGATTTTGAAATGGAGCATTCACTGAAATTAGAATGTTGCATGTAAAACTGAACAGATCTTCTACCTTCTGATTTGGGGTCTGCTAGGAAAGTTGTTTTTCAATGGAAATTTTCTTTCCAATGGAAAATTTTCCAATTCTACCATTTTATTCAGGCTGCAGGAGCTATTGATCTTCCAAACTGGTTGTTTGCAAACAGCAATGAATATCTGCTAACTTTTTCCTCACAGCTTTTTTTTCTTGTTTCTCACTCCAGAGAAACATTTTCCAAATTTCCCTTCCAGCATGAGCTCTGTCAGCTCACTGCAGGTCAAATGTAGTCTGTCTTTGCTTCCTTTTCCCTGAGAAATTCATTAGGGAGCCATAGAGGAGCTGATAATTAGCTGTGAGTGACTCGCAGCAGATGTTGAATATTGTAGCACTGATAGTTTTGTACTCGGAGATCTGAAATGCTGGAAACCTCATTCATTTCTGAGCAATGGTTACTCTCATTTTAAGGGACTGGCTAGAGGAATTTAGGAGATAAGTTAGCAAGTGAATATATGAGCTGATTAATAAAAATTCCACACCAGCCCTTAGCTGGAGTATCCTGAATTCGGAGCCAGCTCAGTCTCTCAGTTGTTCGTGCAATGATGCTTCAACACCGACCTGAAACTCCAAATCCAAGAGGCCTCCCTGGGCTCCCTGAGCACTGATTTGGGTCGAGTTCCTCAAGGAGAGGCACAAGGCAACAGCAAATTGGGGATCACAAGTGGGACATGCAGGAGATGGAGAGCAAAGCAAAACAGGGATGAAAGGAACAAGGACTTCTAAGCCTGTTGTGATTTGCCCAATTTGAAAGGAGTGTTTCACGTGCTTTATTTATGATAAATTGTGTTTACCTTTTTCTCCTGCAGGTTACCACTCCGTGCCTTGCCAGGCTGTGCTGAGCCCCAGGCTCCAGGGACAGAGAGCTGTGTGCTGCCAGGCTGGCAAGGAAGAGAATAATTAATGAATTCAGGGAGTCAAAGTTCTGAAGCTGAAGGGCAGGTTCTGTGCAGCCCTAAGTTCCCTCCCTGCTCATCCCTTCTCCTCGCAGGTCACTGCTTCCCTGCCAGAGCTCCCCAGGGGCACAGAGCACCCAGTGCCAGCTGCTGGGGCCAGACACTGCCCTGGGACAGCTCTGAACTCCCCAGGTGCCCTTCCCAGCTGGCACAGTCCCTCCCACTGAGGTGCCTTTGATCCCCAGGAAGGGCCTGGCCCGATGCATCCCCATCAGGATCCCTAATTTTAGCTGCTGCATCTGTTTAATTGGGACTCTCAGCAGAACAGGGAGCCTGGGGGCAAGGAAGAGATCACTCAGATATGAATTGCAAATGTTTTAAAGCTTTGCTGTCTCCTGGGTAAAACCTTCCCAGGGCTGTGCTTTTTGTGCTTCTCCCATTCCAGGTCAGGCTCCTGCACTTGGATGGGAAGTTTCTTCCTGTGCAGAGAATATTTAATGGGTGTACACAAGAGATCTGCTTAATACCTGGCATCTCTTGGTCGTACAGCAGGATAATAAACATTTCTCAGAGCTACTGAAGGTATTTGTGCATTTCAAAGGCTATTTTAGACCATTTTCAGAACTTTCTGCATGAGTTGAGTGCTAAACTTCTGGAATTCTTTTAGATGATAGCAGTCCAAAGTCCCTTCAGCACTAAAATCTCTTTACAAGGTCCAAAACCAAAGCCATCTTTCAAAACCTTCAGCATTTTGTGGGAGTTTCTCTGTTTTATGTTCCCAAGAACTGTATTTATCATTGTCACTTTTTCCTGTTTATCAGTCCTGAATGCCACTGATACTGCAACAGAGAATTTGGTGGGAGATGCTGCTGAAAATGTGCCAAAAATAAAAGGCAAACCTGGTGTAGGATTGTGCTGGGAGCTTGGCTCCACACTCACCATCTTTCTCATGTAAAAAACTTGAAATTATTTAAATATCTTGCTAAATTAGCACTTCTCACAAATTTTGTCAGGTGTTTGCTGACACCTCTTCCAACTCTTCAAAGCCCTTCAAACAAAGCCTTTTCCAGTTGTGTCACCCTCTGACCACCAGTGCAGAGAGTTGCCTGATTTATAGAAAAATTCATTATATTTATTATTATTACTATTATTATTAGTGCTAGCTTGCCCAAAAAAATTACCACCACCAGTGCTTCCTGATCCCTGCTGTTCTGTACACACAGTTTTTAGAAAGTTAATTATTTTAGGAGAGGTAGACATGAAAATATTGCTGTTGAAAAAAAAGGTCACATTACCAAGCCAGCTTTTGAGAACCTGGGAACCCTTTTTCCTGAAAAAGAAACAAAGCATTTTGTCCTACTTTTCTAGAGATTAGCTTTTGTTTAATCTTCCCATCTCCTGGCATCCTGAATCACTGACTTCTCTAAGAACAACATACTACTTAATCCTTATGAAACATGTAGTGATAATTCAGCCTAAGAAACAATTGGTGCTTTACTTTTAGCTGCCAGCTGAAAGCTTAGGCTAAACTTTCTGCTTTTGCACAAAAATATAAAAGAAATGTGGAGGGTTTTTTTCCCTTTTGTTTTTCTCCAGTGGATTTTCTAATCATATATTCCCAGTTATTTCAGGCATTTTTATCATCATTATTTTATATTCTCTTAGAGCAAACTGAAGGTTCACCCTTCCACTTCGTCATTAAACAAGTAAGAAAAGAAAACCTGTTAATTACAGGTGGTCTTTCTATATAAAGTTCTGATCTCACGTCACATAAATCAATATTTGTTGTCTTTGGCAGAAAACAACTGTTTGGCAAAAGGGAAAAAAATATAGNATGAGGTATTTTTTGAGAAAGGGATGATCATAATAAATCACTCTCCCTTCTTCACCTTCTGTGAGCTCCTGTGAGCAGAAACTCATCCTCTTTCCAGGTAACAGTAAAATTTACACTCAGTGTGAAATTTGCTGCACCTACAGAGAAGCAGAGAAGAGTAACCCTGGGTCAGAGCTCGATTCAGTCATTGCAGCAGCTTCGTGTGAAAGCAAAATCTGCAGGCCAGGTTGGGGTGATGATCAAAATCATCTTTGCTCTTCCATGACTGACTTGAATTCTCCCCAGTTTTTGTGGTTAGAATTTTTAATCTGGTTTAATTTCAACAGAGATTTATCTGCAGAGGAAAGGCTGAGGCCTAAAGATTAATTCCTTTTGTTCTTCCTCCCCACCCACCTTTTCAGGAGTGATTTGTTTGCCTTTCTCTCAGCTTGCACACGTTGTATTTGCATTTGTAGGTGATGAAATACTCGACTGATTTTTAATACTTCTATAATCCGGTCTATAACCTGTCCTCACCGATGAAAAGAGGAGTAATTTGTTTCACCAGGAGCTGCCAGGAAGCTTTTCAGCTCCCATTCTGGAAAGGCACACATCAATAACCAAGTCTATTTGCTGCTTTCCGTGTGAATTCCTTGTGCAGGACGGCTGGGCCCGAGCTTTCTCTGCAATTGATGCCTCTGAAGTGTGAAAGGAGACTGTATAAATTGTGAGACAAAACCTGGCTCCTCTAATAGGGGCAAAAAGCCCTGAGTGTGCAGAGCACAGCATTCTGCTGCTGCTGCTCTGTGTCCTGGCAAATTTACTGTGCCATTTTCTCTCCCCGAGGAGATTCTCTTCCACATAAAGACAGAGGTTTGGATGAGTGCCAGCTGAAGCTTTTCCCTTTTTCTTCATCCTTTTGGCTCCCTTTACAGAGACTCAGGTCCCCAACAAGAGCAGAGACATCTCTGAGTTAATTAATCAGGCTGGAGGTGAGGGCTGGCTGGGATCATTATAAATTATTAGGGACAGGAGCAGTTTGGCTTTCTTGGGGAATTCTGACAGCTGGGGCTGAGGGGTCACCGTGCTGGCTGGGCAGGAGGGCAAAAAAAAATCTTCTTTTCTGCAGAGAATTCAGGCTGGAGGAAACGAGCTGGGTTTTCTCTCTCAAACCTAAAAGTTATACCCAGTATCTGTTGCATTATTTGTTGGCTGAGGGTTTCAGGTATTCCTTCTGAGTGCTGGAAGGAAACATTGCACACGAGTTATCTCTACTGTGAAATGCTGGGGGATTTAATTAATTTGGGGTTTGAATGCTCTGGATGCAGAGGAAAAGCATCTGGGGCCTGAGGTCCAGAGTGCTGAGAGCTGCCCCACATCCTTACCTTGGTACTGACCACAATTCCTGTTCCTTCCAATCCCATTCCCAACTTCTGTTTGCAGCAGGAGCCTGGGCTAATTAATGTGCCTGATCCACGTCAGTGACAGCTTGGTGAGCTGATTTATTGGGGCAAATCATGCTTTGGGTGAGGAGCTGTTCCCCTGAACTCTGGCATCCAGCTGGGAATCAACCCCTCCACGTGCAGCTAAAGGCAAACACTGCAGGCAGTCAGTGTTCTGGGGGCAATTTATGGAATAATCATAATAATCATACCTGAGAATGGAATAATCATAATAATCATACCTGAGAATGGAATAATCATACCTGAGATTAGCTCAGCTGTTAGAGCCTGGTGCTAATGATGCCCAGGATGTGGGTTTGATCCCCATTCACTTCAGAGCTGGACTCCTTGTAGGTCCTTGTGTGTTATTTTGATTTTCACAGTGTTTTATATTTTTATTTTTGTAGTAGAAGTTTTTATGTATTTTTTTATAAACACAGTTTTTATTTTTGTAACTGATTTAGATTGTTTTAAATTTCTAGATTGTTTTTATTTCTTTCTCCTAAGGCGGAGAAAGACGATAGACTATGTTACTATTCTGTAAAATTGTAAAGGTGGTAACCTCATTGACCAATCCACAATTGTCTTAAGAAAGATATAAAATGAAAGAATAAAAAAAGGCAGGACCCTTTTTTCTGGTCCTGCTGGGTTAGTCCTAAACTGCTACTGAGAAATCTTTCTTTTGTGTCCGGCAATGCAACACTTGGGATTCAGATTTCAAACATTTTTTTTTCCTCCCTTAACAGCAGGATCCATTCCTGCCCTCTGGGTAAACCTGAATAAAACTTGATGTTAATTTGCAATCTTGCCTTCACGCTAAGCTACCCCAAGCATTTTATTGTTCATTTCACAGCTCTGAGAAGCTCCAGGCCAGGCAGCACCTGTAAAATTTCCAGCCTGGTGAACGATGTCTCTGCTTAGGAATGAGCTCAATGCTCTGCTGAGCTCTGAAATGGGCCCAGGTTTGTGTGGCTTCTGCTGCTTTGTCATGCAAAGGAGCTCAGAGGTTCGTTCTGGCTCCTGCTGGGGACAGTGCAGAGCAAAGCTCAGGTGAGAGGAGATTACAGGAGGGGAGAACTGAAGATAAAGGCACGACAAAGATCTCGAGGTGATTCTGGGGTAAATCTGAGCATTTGGAGGATTCCACTTGGTGGCTGAGGAGGAAACTAGAAAAGCTCAAGTTGCATTTGTTGGAAATGGTGTTGGAAAGCAACGTGTAATGATAGGACAAGGAGGAATGGCTTTACACTGAGAGAGGGGAGATTGAGATCAGACATAAGGAATAAAATCTTCCCTGTGAGGGTGGGCAGGCCCTGGCACAGGGTGCCCAGAGAAGCTGTGGCTGCCCCTGGATCCCTGGCAGTGCCCAAGGCCAGGCTGGATGGGATTGGAGCACCCTGGGATAGTGGAAGGTGTCCCTGCCCATGGCAGAAGTGGGATTGGATGGGATTGAAGATCCCTTTGAACCCAAACCAGTCGGATTCAGAAGCAGGCTGCTCACAGTCTGGAGACATCTTTGTCAGGTTAGGTGAACTCTGATCTGATAGTCCAAATGTTAACAAAACAGAAAAGTTATGAAATAAGAAAGGGACAAAATAGAAAATACATGAAATAAGAAGGGGACCCTCACAGTGACCTGACTGGGGGGTCCTGTTTGGCCCCAGTTTTGGGCTCAGATCTGTCTGAATGCAGCTCCTGGAGAAAAAGCTCCATCCATCCGTGTGTGCTGCACTTCCCTGAGAGGCTGCAGGAGTGGGAGAAAATCCTCAGCACTGATATCCGAATGTTGGCTCAGCCCCAAGCACTGTTCCTGCAGATTCAGCTGCGCTCACTGGGACATTTGGAGCATCTGGTGATAAGGCACAACATCCTCAGAGATTTCCTTCAGTCAGGAAAAGTCACCGAGTGGCTGCGCTGGAGGGGGGCCAAGGCAAGGGGACAGAGGTTTCCAGAAGTGCAGCTGCAGGTCACAGCTGGGGAGATGGCAGCTGGAAAAGTGCCTGCTCTGGCTCCCTGGAATTACTGATCCTCCTACTGCCAGGGAAGGAAAAATTATCATCCCAGGGAAGGAAGGGAGGAAGGGAGGAACGGAGGAAGGGAGGAAGGAAGGAATTTTGGAAGGAATTTCGGAAGGAATTTCGGAAGGAAGGAAGGAAATTACATCAGTGGAAACCCATGATCTAGAAATTGTGGTAATTTCTTATGGGCAAACCCCCAGATTTCATGAGAAAAACCCCTCATTTGTATTTGTTCCTCCAGAGCTGCTTCCCTGCATGCAAACACAGGACCTTGGGGCGATTTCCATGGATAGATTTTGGCAGGGTTGTGCCCTGTGCAGAGTGTTCATCTTCAAAGCCATTTGACTTCCCCACTGCCTATTACCGGAGAAAAACTTCCCAAACTAACATGAGCTTGATTATTCAGCAGAAAAGCAGTTATGAGAAAGGAGTGCTGTATCTGCCTCGTTCAGCAGGCTGGTCCAGGACTTTTTGGCTGTGTTTTCTTGCTCTCTGAATTAAACAGGAGGATCACAGAAATATTGGCAGTCCTCGGTGGTGCTTTTCAGCCAGAGCTGAGCCAGCAAACAGCTCTGACTGTGCCAATTTCTCTCTCAAAATGAACGTGCCCTTGGGGAGCAGGTTCAGCACCTCCTTGTAGCTATAAATGGAATATCTTCTGTTTCATCCACAGGGACACAACTACTCCCTAATAGTTTGCAGTTTGGGATATTCCTTGCTGTTGGTGGCCCTTCAGTGGACCTTTTTCTCTTTGTTGGAAACAGAACAAATCAAGAATCCCATCTTTTTTTTCATTCCTCTTTTCCACCGAATCATCCAACCTTTGAAGACTTTGTGGAATTCCCTCCCTTTTGGAAATGCAAGTATTTGGGAGTGTTCTGTATAATCATTAGCTATATACAGTCAGCATGTTTTGTAAAACTGCAGTGTGCAGTGGTAGGAGTACTGATAAAAATGAAATACAAAGGCTCGAGGGTTTGTAAATCTCGTGAACAGTTTGCAGGACTCACAGCCCAACAAAACTTGTGAGCCTGGGGTGTTGATCTCAGTGCTAAAAGAAAGGTTGATCTTTCTCTTCAGCTTCCTGATGGACTTTTTGGCATTTCAGCATCCCTGGGGGAAGGATGAGGATGGCAGTGAGCAGCCAGCAGTGATGTCAAAGTGCTCCCAGCACTGGGCTGAGCTGCACTGGGCCTCTGCATTTTAGCAGGACACAGATTTACCCCTCATCTGGGCTGCTTTTCTTTCTGTCTCTGCTGTCCCACGCTGAGAGGGAGGCAGGAGGGAGAAACACCTGTCAGAATCGGGGTTATTTCAATAAAATGAAGTATAGTCGGGTATAAAATTTAATTGCCTTATCACAATGTTTAGTTGCACTTTTTAGAGATTTCAGTGCTCTGGGTGATTGAAGCTCTCCAGACTTTCAAAAAGCTGGAAGCTCATAGCACAGGAATTATCCCAGAACCTGCAAAAATGGGCCTTTTATTTGCTGTTATTTCAATAAACAGTGATTAAAACCCAGCAAATTGATCTACAGACATTTTCTGCTCTTTTGGGAGATAATTTGAATCTTATTCTAATTCTGTTCTGTGTAGTGTTCTCTTCAATATCCTTGCTCTAAAGGTTAATTTCTGTGTATTTTCACTGTTGTTTTGTTGGGTTTTTTGTGTAGTAACACAGAGGAATGGACCCTTGTCACAGTTTTATTCAGAAATGCATCGTTTCTGGAGTTTCAAATTCTGTTGGAACTTTTCTCAAACTCTGAGTCTGTTATGGGATAAATCTCTTTGACCTTCAATTTTCCTCAGGTATCTTTGTATCAGCATGAAATGGGTTGAATTTGTTTAAGCATGCATACTCACACCCTAATGGGCTGATAGTGTTATCTCCATCAGCTCTGGAAACGACTGCTCTAAATCCTGCCAGCCCCATTCAAGGTATGGACCTTTGTATCCAGCTTGGAATTACAGATGAAGTGTCTTTCCTAAAAAATATCCTGTAAATTATCCTGTATTCCTGTAAAAATCATCAGAATTGTGCTGTAGGAATGTATTCCTGAATCTTTGCTGAGCTGCGTAATAATTCTTTTTCTCTTTAATCGTGAGCTCATAGCTTTTCATCTCTCTGAAGCTTTGAAATTTCCTGCAGTTTGTTGTCTTTGAGCTGAGCTGGTTTTTGTGACATTCTCATCTAAGAGTCTCTCAGAGGTAGAAGAGCTCTGACTAATTTGGTGGGGAACAAGGCATCTCAGAAAGCTTTGGGACAGTCAGGTGGCAGAAAAGCATCAGCCTGATGAAAACACAAAAGGTTTGGGAAAGCAGCTCCTCGAGGCATAAACTCTTATGATTGTTGCCTGCTTTGTTGCTCTCATCGTTCAAAACCAGGGATTTGCAAGTGAAACTTTAATTAAAAAATTTGAATGGCTATTTTCTTAGAAGAGGGTGTAGCACACTTAAGGTTAAAGAGCATAAAAGCACTTTCTTTGTTTTATTAATGTTCTCTCTTCATGAGTGCAACCCAATTATCTTTAGCATTTCTCACACGGTACCTTTAAGGTGATGAATTTTAATAAGAAATTTCTTTCACTTTGTAGAGCAAAGGAGCAATTCCTGATGTGGGCAGGTGAAAACAAGAGAAGCCACGGAATTGGGGAAGGAATTAATCTGTGTCCTGTCTGTCTGGGGAGGGATGTGGGCCTGGATGGTAAAGCCAAATGTGGAACATCAGCAAGTGCTCCTGTGGTTTGAAATAAAGTGAAGCACCCTTGGATTCCCGCTTGCCCTGCAAGTTCAGCATTAATTCTTCCTTGTCTGCTTGAGCTCCAGGCAGCAGGGAAATTCTGTATTGCTCCGTTTGTTCTTCCTCTTGAAAGCTGATGGAATTATTCTGAAGAAGCTGAAACAAAACCTGTTGGCTCATCTGACTGGGTAATGTCTGGCTGAACCTTAGAACTGGAAAGAAAGAAATTTTGGAGGACATTATGACTTAATTACATGCATGTCTGGAGTTCTGTGCTAATGCATTAAGTCCTAAACGATCTTTTTAAACAAAAAGTGCCAGGTATGAAGCAGTAGAGCTTTTCATGAAAATCTGAAGTGTGGTTTCAGGATGGTTATGTTTTATTACTGATGGTATAACAGGCTGTAACTTCCAGAGGAGAAACACCTGAAGGGTCTCCTCCAGCCCTTCCCTTTTAGATGTGTGCTTGATTTTTACAGCTGCTGCAGTTGTGGCAGGAATACAGTATGAAAATAATGAAATCTGAGTTGGATTTTTATCCCTCTTGCTAAATCTGCTGTAATAATCTGCTAAAATGATCCTTAAGCACTCTTGCTTAGTGCTGCTAATCCAGGTTTGGGTTTTTGAGTGACTTCCTGTGTTATTGTTCTGATTGCAGATCTTTCTTGCAGTGCAGGAGCTCTGGGTGAGGCTTTTCCCCCCCTCTATGAGCATTTCCCTGGCATAAGGGAACTCCAGGAACACTAAATTTGGGGAAAATCACTTTTTTGAGAGCTGTGTTCTATCAGAGGTAAAATGGTTAAGACAGGAGCACAGAGGGAAGGGAAACACCTCGGTTCTTTCTCTTCATCTCTTTCTTGTGAGCATCATTTTAGTCATTCAGGGAAAAAATAGAATAACCCAGGGTATAAAGTTTCATCCTAATATTGCAAATTAAGATCTGTTCCTCAGGGCTTTGTTGGCTGTGGTGCCATGGCTGGGACTCAGGGAAGGGGTAAAAACCCCATTGCTACCAAAACAAAACAGTTCACAGGAAGGAATTCAATACTTTCAATAAAATGTGCTGGAATATCTTCATTTTACCAGGTAGAAACCAGATTGCATGTAGGAGACGTGACTTTTATGTCAGCCTTTTATCAGTTTTAACTTCAATATGTGGCTAATGATTTATTATCTGTAGAAAGTAAAAACTGGGAATGTGCTGTACTTCTCCCTCTCCTTGACCTTCTAGGTTTTCACTGTTATTTATAGATCACTGCAATGTATTAAAATAATTTTCTGAACAAAAAAAAAAGGGAGAAAATCTTTCATGAGGGGAAAAAAAACCAGAAGGGACATGCTGAGTGTAATTTCTGTCAGCAGATGTGCTTAATTGATCAAAATAACTGCAGGACAGTGTTTGGGTGTGTTTGAAATAAAATTGTTGACCAGTGCAAGTTTTAAATAGTTCTGCTATAATTAATGCATGGCATATGCAGTGCACTCTGTGAATTCTGCAATTTGCTCCTAAAATAAAACACTGTTCCCTCAATGAATTTGGGACTTAATCAACCTGATAATTTTATGTTTTGTTTATTAGTGGCTGGATGTAAAGACAGGGGAAAAACAAATTTCAGGGGTTCTAACAGGAGGCTGAAATAATAAAGTATTGAACCTATGAAATTAAAATAAGTTAATTAGTGAGATAATAACATGTCCATCTTATGTAATGCTTCTCTACCAGAGGAACTGGTGAAAGTCACAGAGGAGGAACAGCTGGAGCACAGCTGGGAGGTGCCAGGGCTGCAGGGAAACCTGGAACAATCTGCAGAGCCCCTGAGGAAATGAGAGTGAGGTCAGAGCAAAGGCCTCACCCCCTCGGTGCCATTTCCACATCCCAGAAAATTTGCATTCAGCCCCTGATCAAAAGCCTCTCTGTGGTTTGGGCCCAGGTCAGAGCAGCTGGGAGGGTCCTGTGCTGTGCTCTCCCACAGTCTGGTGTCCTCAGCTGGGCTGCAGAGCAGGATCTATTCCTGATTCCCCCAAAAAGCAGCACACTGGGGGTGTTTGCAGCTTCCTCCAGCAGCAGGAGTTGTTGCATGTTGCTCTGCTTTTTGCAGGGTTCCATGTTTGTAATTTTGCAGTGGAAGTTCCCATGCATTTTCTATAAACACAGTCCTTGTTTTCCTAACTGGCCAAGATTGTTTTGAACTTTTAGATTGTTTTTCATTCCTTTCCCCTGGGGTGGAGAAAGATGATTGACCATGTCTTTACCCTGTGAACTTATAGAGGTGGTAACCTCTTTGACCAATCCATGATTGTCTTAAGAAAGATACATAAATGAGAAAGAAAGGCAGCTCTCCCTTTTGGGTGGTCCTGCCTGGTGGTTCAAACTGCTGCTCTGAATCCTGCGTGTTTCTGTCGTAGCCAGCAGTGCAACAGTTGCAGTGTCAGAGTTGCAATTAGAAGCTCCAAAAGAGATGCAGTGCATTGGTGAGGGCTGAACAACCTGGCTCCCCTGGGTGATGGGTGCTGTTTCTCTGCTGTCTCTAGGATTTGGATCCAGGGAGAAGAGAAGCTGGGTGCCAGGCAGCTCAACTGCTCGTTTAATTAAATCTGGTTAGGAAACGATACGATCTTGGCAACAACAGTGTCTGCTAATTGTAACTGCTTGTTCTGAATTTGTTACTCGACTGTCGAGTTACAGCAGCACTAAATGTTCCTCCCAACATATTTTTCACTCCCCTGTAGCACAATGAATCATGCGGGACTTTTTTCTGTGAGACCCAGCTGTAGGAGGAGATGAGGTTAAAAATCAGAAATATGAGAGGTGGTCCAAATTCTGCTGGAAGTGCAAACACTCCCTTGTCAGGAACTGGTGCTTTGTTTGTTTTAATTCCGTGTTTCAGCACATTCTTGGGCTGTGTTTTGGAACTTACACGGGGTTAAACACTTGGCTGAGTCAGGGTTTGGATTTCTGTCACTGTCCACAGTCCCACCGACATCACAGAACCTGTTGGACATGAGGCTGTAACATGTTACAAGCACTTGAGCAATAAAAGCCCCAATATTTCACCAGATATCCACATTTTTAGGACATGTGGCTGGGCTACTTTTATGTACAACCATATTGAATTAACTCCTGAACTAATAAGAAAATTGTTAATTGGAAAAACCGAATCAGCTGCCCTACCTGGTTGCTTGTATCTCCAAAGTGTGTGTCAGAGGGAGAAGTGTTTTTAAAAAGCTCCAGCAATTCTGCATCAGGATTTGTGTCCCAGTCAGGAGGAGCAAGCACTGGCTGTGGCACTGCCAGACCAGAGGGGCAGAATCTCCAGAGAAATGCAGGTGGCATCACCATGCACAGGACCCAGGAGAGGTCTGGTTCATGGTCCAGACCAGGATTTTGTCTGGTTTACCATCTCAGTGCACCTACTGTAGCAAAAAATAAATGCCAGCTGTGAAAAATTAAAAAAATCAGATGGACGGACCTATGCATAAACCAGCAGAAATTTCAGCTTTAATGGGGCAAATGTAAATGCCTGTCATCTAAAATCAACTTGTTCCTCTTGTGTTGGAACATCCCTGTGAGTAATCCCCTGCAGCATCTCTGGTTTGCATCATAAGGTCAATAGCAAGATAAGCCCAAGAGATTAATCCCAGTCACGTCATCCCAGTTGTGCCAGCAACTGTGCTTTTCTCTTCCTCAGCTGGGCAGGAGGGAGGGGAGCAGCTCAGCACCCAGGATCCCAAATGCCTGCAGGGAGCTGCAGAGCTCTGCAGGTGCCTGGGTTTGGATCTCCAGGGTGCTCAGTCCAGATGGGGCAGTGCCTGGGAGTGTCCCCAGGCTCCCAGTGGCACCAGGCTGGGCATCAGAGGTGCCTGCCAAAAGCTGGCCCTGGTCACTCTCTGAGCTTTGCCCCATCACAAGGGCATGGGGACCTTGGCAAGATTTAAGAAATGGAGTAATGACAGCTGGAAATCTGATTGAAATCTAATTTAGGCCTTGATTAATCTCAGTGCTCAAACACATGGCCAAAATTCAGAGCCCTGTGGGTACCAAGGGGGCTCTCACTCTGTGGCTGGCACGGGCCCTGAGCACACAGGTGTCAGTGCACACCTGGCCTTGGTGACCTGTGTGCAATTCACTGGCCACATTCACACCACCTAAAGGGTCAAATTGTACAAAACCATCCATAAAGGAGCATTGCTGAGCTCTGCAAAGCCCTGTTGCTTCCTTCTGGCTGTACATGGATATCCCAAGAGGGGCATCTTCCATTCCCACCAGGAAATCACTCCCACTGCCTCTCTGGGCAATCATTCCCCTCATTCTTTGCTATTTATGCCTTTGGATACTTCTGAGCTATCATCACATTTTCAAGAAGTCTACTTTTTACCTTTCTCCCAGAGAAACCATCACCATTCAACAAAAAAAATATAACACCAAGGCTTTTTGATATGGTCAGTAAGCTCGGGATTTGTTTATTCCTCGTTTTTATTTTAAATAAGTATATGAAAAAAAATTTGAAGACTTTTGCTGTCTAGTATGATATGTGTACAGTCTGCAGACCACAACTGCATTTCAAGCAAATGCTCTTGCAAACAGAATGTGTTTTATACAAAGCAGTGCAATTTGTTAGTTACAGATTGATCGTCTGGCTACAGGCAAACTTTGAAAGCTGTCACATACAGAGGTTTTGTTTTAAGCTTGTTACTGGCTTTAAGTACAGAACTCGGATTTGTGTCTGTGTGCCTGGTGGATGAGCTGGGGATAACCACACTGGTGTGTAGCCCTGGAAGAAATGTGTCCTAACGCCTGGCTCAGGATATTGATTGCAAGAACATTGGAAACTCAAAGGCAAATAAAATAACAAGTGTGTTTGTGCCAACAGGAGCCGGTTGAATTGTTACTCAGTGTTAGGTGTTCAGCAAGATGCATGAGTGGTGGAGACAGAGTTTATTCTTAGTAGCCACAGAGAATGAGCATTTATCACTGAGTAAACTCTGACTTTTTATATTCTCCCAATCTCCAGCTCTGCAGGGATTTTTGGAGCTGGCTCTGTTGGGTTGGCTGCTGCTCATACCTACACCAGGAGAGCGATAGCACTGTAACCTACGTTGGTGCTTTGCTTTGTGTATTTTGCTGTCGGTGTTTTTGGGGACACCCCAGGCCAGGCTCAGTTCCCTGTGTGGATGTGTTTGATGGGGAACACCAGGCTCAGTTCCTTGTCTAGATGTACTTGATGGAGGACACCAGGCCAGGCTCAGTTCCCTGTGTGGATGTATTTGATGGGGTTTGCCTGGGCTCAGTTCCCTGTGTAGATGAATTGGATGGGGGATGTCCCAGGCCAGGCTCAGTTCCCTGTGTAGATGTATTTGATGGGGAACACCAGGCCAGGCTCAGTTCCCTGTGTGGATGT
>VZTZ01042038.1:416645-457178 GCA_013400955.1 Drymodes brunneopygia | reverse complement strand
GATGGGGACCCAGGCTCTGTTCCCTGTGTGTATGTTTTTGATAGGGGACACCAGGCTCAGTTCCCTGTGTGGATGTATTTTATGGGGAACTCCAGGCTCAGTTCCCTGTGTAGATGTACTTGATGGGGGACGCCTGCCCCTCCAGGATCAGGCTGTCAGTCTCGTTGAAGGTGTCACTCTCCCCGGAGTGGTTGGCGTTCTTGGCCCGGCTCAGCCGCGACTGCAGCCGCTCGTGCTCCTTGCGCAGCTCGGAGTAGGAGTGGGAGAAGGTGTGGAATATCGAGGTGGCGGGGAAGGACATGATGAGGATCCCGCTGAGGATGCTGCTGAGGGCCACCATCTGGCCCGGCACGCTGCGCGGCACCATGTCCCCGTAGCCCACGGTGGTCATGGAGATGATGGCCCACCAGTAGGAGGCGGGGATGCTGGTGAACTCCAGCACCCTGCCGGACTCATTCTCGGCCAGGTACACCAGTGGGGAGAAGAGGGTGACGGCCACGCAGAGGAAGAGCAGCAGCAGGCCGAACTCCCGCGTGCACTTGCGCACGGTCAGGCCCAGCGTCTGCAGGCCCAGCGAGTGCCGGGCAAGGCGCATCACGTACAGGATCCTCAAGGCACGTAGGACACGTAGCACCAGGCCCACCTTCTCCAGGTACGTGTTGCTGCTCGGCCTGTCCTCCTCCTCGCCGGAGTCGTCCTCGGAGAAGATGAGGGAGGCGTAGTAAGGGGAGATGGCCACGAAGTCGATGATGTTGAGGGGGCCTTTGAAGAACTGACACTTGCTCCTGGCCTGGATGAAGCGGAGGCAGAACTCCAGGGAGAACCACGCCACGCAGATGGTCTCGATGACAAAGATGTAATAGCACTTCTGGGAACACTCACCCTGACACCAAACAGAGGGGGAGAATAAACAAAAGAACAGTCTGTGAGCCAGCATCCAGAAACACCGAGGGAGGAGCAATATGGCTCTGCCTGAGTCACAGGTACCAAAGATAAACAAGGCCCAGCTCACAGGTAGGGTGGCAGCTGTCCTTCAGCTGCACAGAGAATATTGAGCACGTGAAATACCTGAACGAACAGATCTATCTACCTGCCTCATTTTCTCATTGCTTCTTCCAGCCTACTCCAATGAAATCCATCTGTGTAGGAAGCCCTGGCATGCAGGCTGTGAGTCCTGATTAATTCCCACTTTCTGCTGCACTTGTGAGTAACAAGTCTTTTTGTGTTATAGAACTGGCCAGCTGAGGCTCCCTCACCAGGAGTGTGTTTTACCCTGCCTAACCCTCAGAACAATTTAGCTCTGTAGCACCATTTGGGGATTTTTTTCCTTTCTGCACAGTAAGCTGTCGAGTCCACATTTCACCTGTAAAATGAAACACCACAAAAGCTGATGAAGGCCTGGCCCTGCCAGAGCTCTGCATGCAGGGCCAGGCTGTGGCTCCATTTGCAGGCAGTGCTGGAGTGCATTGATGTCTGCAGAGCTGCTGACTGGGCTGGATGGGATTGCCTGCAATCAGCACTTGTGTTATGCAGTGCTCACTCTTTCTGAGCCCTGAATTATTTGCACAGTGCAGCCTGGACTCTGCCTCTGGTCCCTCCAGTGATGTGGCCCCTGAATTATTCATTACTCCCATCAGGATTTATTTTATTTTTTGTTAACTGGGCTGAATTTCCAGTACATCTGTTATTTGTTTGCCTTTAGACATTTGCAGGTGGCTTTGCTCTCAGGTCATCATGGGGCTTTCCCTGTTCTTTCCCTGGAAAATAGAAGAAAAGAAATTTTGTTTGCTGGAAGTTTTAACCATTAAGATTTAGGATGTCTTTTGAACTGAGGGTGAAATTTCAAGATGTAGCAATGTAGAGACTGACAAATTGGGAGATTTTTAATTCTTGCCACCCTCAGTGACCTCAGTATTCCCTATGGAAATTTATATTTACTTAGAGAAGGCAATTTATGCTGTCAGCATAATGAGAACATGCTCATTGACTTCACATTGGGAGATGGATTTCATCCCAAGAGTTTGTGTGTGAATGTTTTATATATTAGGAACATTTGTATATATTATGGCATGCACCTGACTTGATTTATACAGAATATCCCTCTCTAATGTCAGTCTCTTCAAACATCCTTCATACTTTTGAACTTCCTGTTCAAAAGCAGCGAGTATTGAAATAAGAGCTGGGGAAAAAAGGAAATATCAAGCACCAAAGCCAATTTCTGTTTCTCCCTGTAGTTTTGAGGATTTTTACACTCAGTGCTTTATGTTGCTCTCAGAACTGTTGTCCAAGGAACAGGCAGAGCACATTGACTTCAAACCTCTGTTCTCCCTGAAATACTGATGCCCCTGTGTCAGTGGGGGATTTCAGATTTGCTTTTGGCACCACATTCCCATTTCTTACTTTCAGTATGGTCCAAATACCCTGATCCATGAAAAATTTTTTTTTTTTGCTTGAATGACCAATAAAGAATTTTCTGTGCTACAACAACTTCTACACAATTCCTGTTTCTGCACAAACCAGAGACATTTGGGATATTCTAGTGTTCAGCACCTGCCAACACAAACCACAACAAACTCCCTCCCTCGACCTCACCATGAACTAGAGCAGAATTCTGAGCTTTTATTTCCAGACTTTTGAGTCAAAGTTTCACTGAGCTCCTTCTCCTCCTGCTGCAGTTTTGCACATGGTGGAGTGGGAGCTCTAAAAGCTCCAAGCTGGTGTGGTGCTGGCTGTGAGCAAGAGGGGAAGATGAGGTTTTATTTATACCTGGCCACAGCATTTTTTGGGAGGGTTTCTCAACAATCTGTACTCAACCTGTCACTGGCTCTGATGGGAGAGCAGTTATGGCAGACCCAGGTGTGAGTATGTAACTCTTTATTCATCCTGCAGATTTACTTTTCAGCAATGCAAGAATTTACCAGGATTTATGGAACTTGCCTCCAGCAGGAATTCTACCAGCTATGATATAAATGTAATAAAATGAGTGCCTGGTATTGATCTTCTGCACGAAATGAGCACTTGGCTCAGCAATGAATGAAACAATATTTTGTGTGTAAAAAGATATATACTGAGCCTGATGCCTGAAATATTGAGTGGTTTCCTAGATTTATAAATCACCTCAAAGAAGCAAAGGAGTTGTTTCAAACTCCTCCACCACCAGAGATAGCCAAAAATTCAAGCTTCCTTTTCATTATTCCCCTCTGGTGTATAAGAGAGTGGCTCATTTTCCATGTTCTTTTATGTGCTGGAGTTTATGGTGATACAGAGAGGATAGCTCATTTTAGGATATTTCTGTTAAATTCTCTTTAAACAGGAAAAAAACAATGTAGGTTCATAATAAAATAGAAGAACAGCAGTGCTGAGTCCAGTTAACCCAGGTCCCTCAACAGCCTGAGGAAACAAGTGCCCAGAGCAGCTCTCCTGGTTTTTATTTTCCACTCACAGAATTCAGAATGGTTTGGGTAGAAGGAACATTAAAGACCAGGTTGCTCCAATCCCTGTTCAACCTGGCCTTGGATACTTCCAGGGGATGGGGCAGCAAAAAAAAGAAATTTATTGACTAATTGTGAATTCCAGATAAAAGTGCTTGAGATACGTGCCACTCACAAGATAAAAAGAGGTAAATTTCCTGGCCTCTTAGTTTGGCAGGAAACATTAATTAAAGTGTAATGACATCTAGAATAATAAATAAAATCAGATCCTGGAGTTATACAGCACTAACCTAACTTACAACAGGTATAAATCTCATCTAGTGAAAATAATACCTTTACGTGCCTCAATAATTTTGGTAATGCCCAGGGGAACTGAATCAGAATTTCCCCTGCAGAATATACCTTTCATCCATCCATGCTGGTTTTCAGATGCTGCTCACTTTTTTATGTTTTCTAGACAAGAAAAAGCTTTATTATTATTGAACAACTGTATGACACCACCAAGGAGCTGCTCCTGTTTCTTCAGGGTCTGCTCTGTGCTGATCATTTTATGTCCCACCTGTCTGCACTCCAAGACACTTTGCAATTAAAATGTGCTCTGGAAAACTTGTTCTGAATCATTACCTGATTCACAAATTAGTTTCCTACTGCCAGAGATTTACCCCAGTAGCATTTGCAGTGAATATTTACCCTTTATTCCCTCTTAATCTGAAATACAATGAGGAAAGAGATCCTGTTATTCCCATTGTGGTGGGAGTGCAGTGCTGCAGCTGCGTGAGGATAAAATTGGATAAGCACCAACTTTCTGCCCTTGGTGTGATGGACTCTAAGTGGAAGTTTATTGGCAGCGATCTGAGCCTGTTTTCTGTGGTGTGTAACTTGGGATTTCCCACAATCTATAAACAGGGTGGAGTCTGGGATGTAAAACAAGCAAAACTCCAGCATTTCCTGTGCTTGCCAAGGAACACTGCTCAGGATGGTGCCAGTGATTCCAAGGGTTTCTTGTGTCCAATGATCTGTTCCCAAGTTAAATAGCAAAAGTTCCTCCAGTGCTTGTAGAACACTTCGCTGATAAGCACAGCCTGATCAGTATCTGGGTTATTTCAGAATCATGTTGTATTTCCAGAGCTTTGGAGAGGAAATCAATGTGTTCATCAGCACAAGGGGCATGTGTTGCTTACACAGCACCCTTGTGAGGAAGGAATCTTGTGTTGTTTATGAAGCCAAGCTGATAAAGTCCTTGAACCCAGCTAGAAGTCCCCTGTATGCAAACACTGTTATTTCCAGGGCATGTTTATGGGAACCAGCTGGCTCATCATCATCAAACAGATGACCAATGGACTGAGAGGATCTGAGCCCTGAGAGGATCTGAGCCCTGAAAGGATCTGAGCCCTNAGGATCTGAGCCCCGAAAGGATCTGAGCCCTGGGAGGATCTGAGCCCGGAAAGGATCTGAGTCCTGGAAGGATGTGAGACCTGGAAGGATCTGAGCCCTGAAAGGATCTGAGCCCTGAAAGGATCTGAGCCCCAAAAGGATCTGAGCCCCAAAAGGATCTGAGCCCTGGAAGGATCTGAGCCCTGAGAGGATCTGAGCCCTGGAAGGATCTGAGCCCTGGAAGGATCTGAGCCCTGAGAGGATCTGAGCCCTGAGAGGATCTGAGCCCCGAAAGGATCTGAGCCCTGGAAGGATCTGAGCCCTGGAAGGATCTGAGCCCTGACAGGATCTGAGCCCCGTTCCCAGCCAGCTCAGCCCGAGCTGCAGCAGTGATTGCTCCCGAGGAAAGGCTGTCCTGGTGCTCAGTGACCCGCACCTAATGCAGCCAGAACCAGGCAGGGAAGGAGCTCAGACAGCATGTGCTCCATTCTATTTGAGTCCTAGAGGAGCTTCCCTGATCACAGCACCTTCTCATCCCTGTGCAGTGGAAGGACAGGCAGCCAGAATGTCACTGTTCCCAGCAGGAGCGTGCCTGGCTCCATGGCTGATGCAAGGGCACAGCTGCTAAATGTATCCTGGCTGGTGCAGGTTTGGTTTGGCACGGTCAGATCCTGCTCAGATCCTTCCTGTGATGCACACACTGCTCTGTGATCAGAGGCCAGTGTCCACTGGAGTGGCAGCAGATGGCACCAGCCTGTGCCATCAGTGGCTCCCGACCTGCCTTCTGCCAGCTTGTGCTGTCCAGCACTTATCCCAGCAAGACTGCTCTTCCTGCAGCCTGGCCCTGGGGCCAAAACCAGCCAGCCCTCTAGGTGCAGGCTTTGGAAGAGGAACTGACAGGAATTTCCCTCTCTCAGCCCACAGTTGCCATTTCCTGGGGCAGGGGCTGTTTTCCAGCCCTTTGCCCTTCTCAGTCTCACCTGGGCACTGCGTCCTGGTCTGGAGCTTCTCCCTGAGCAGCTCCCTCTGTGGGGAAAAGAGGAGCTAATGGAACAGTGGGAAAACAAGCTGTGATTCTTGCTCCTGCCTGCCCACAGACCCAAGGCAGTGGGAATACAGGGGAGGATGCAAATCTAGAAAGGGTTTAGGCAGGGGCAGAGGCACAACAAGACCTGGGTGTAGGGAACTGATGCTCCCAGCTGGCTCCAGGCTGTTCTTATCCCATTGGCAGCAGGAAAGGAACAGATAGAAGGCAGGAATCCCTTTTGGCAGTGAAGTGATGGCTGGGTTAGGAAATGTGGTGCCAATCCAAGGTCCCTGCATACCTGAGGCTCCGAGATCCAGCTGCAGTGCTGCAGGTAGTGCTGAATCACTGCGGCCGCATTGACGCTGCTGTTTGAATAATTAAACCACGCTCTGCTGAATCCACTGATGGCGAGGGAGAGCTTGGAAACCCTGTGTTATGGATCACATCAGCACTTGGATTTATGGTTTCAGCCTGATGCAATAAAATCAGAAGGTTACAGCCGGCTGAGAAAGAGACTCTAACCTGATTTAGGGGATGATGAGCTTGTTAAAGCAGTGCTGTGTTTTCTGAGAACACAGTGAGTTCCCACTTGTTCTACTGGATGGGGAAGAAGCCTGGACTTAGGAAAACAATTGCATCATTTGAGGAAACCAAACTAATGTTGGTACTGTATTAATGTGGACATTAGAAAGAACAGAGAAAGAACTTATCGCTCTGTCCCCAGCAAATAATTATCCCCTCTGGGGCAGAAGTGTACCTAAAATAAAATGTTTCAATTAACTTTCAAGCTTGGGTCCTTAGTCTGCAAACACTGTGAGAGTCAGTCTGAAGAATCTGAATTTGATTTAAAGCAGTTGGTGGCTCCAAAGTGTTGGTGTTGGGAGAAAGGTGTGAAAGAGTGAACTTGTTTTTCTAGTAAGGAATCTAACAGACTTAATTTTGTAACTGTGAAGAGCAGTATAGTCAAAACAACAAGGAATTTATCTGGGACTTGGGAAGAAAACCTTCAACTGACAGCTTTGTATGGTCAAAGCATTTGCCCTGTTACTGTTTCTTTGTTTCTTTTCTCACTGTACTGTAAATCCTTCAGAGCATAAAGTCCTTGTCATTGTAACTCTGGAGTACAGGGGATCCCAAAAATGGTTGGATCTGTTTTAAGGGCAGATACTGGTGCCAATAAGAGGTGCTGACACTGTGGGAAGGAACCTGGAGGATAAATTAGTTTCAAAGAGAGTTTTCCAGGGATAGAATGAATGCCTCCATGAAAGGGAACACCCACCTTCCCAAAGCAGGCATTTATTAAACACTCACCTGTGCTGAACCCCTTGAGGTGAGTCAGGTGTGGGAAAGAACTTGGAGGATAAATTAGTTTCAGAGTTTTCCAGGGATAGAATGAATGCCTCCATGAAAGGGAACACCCACCTTCCCAAAGCAGGCATTTATTAAACACTCACCTGTTGAGGTGAGTCAGGTGAGTGGGATGAACAGATTTTGGCCATATTGTAACTATTATAACCTTCAAAGCAGCAGGAGGGGAAAAAAATCCAGATTCCCATGAAGGACACCTGTGCTGGCACAGTGCACAGCTGTTGGTGCAGAACAGCTGGAACAGCTGGAACAGCTGGGTTTCCCCCCAGGACGGCGTGCAGAGCTCAGAGCCTGCTGGGACACAGCCCAAATTGGATGAACATAAGGCAAACTAACAATGTTTAATCGTGCTTCCTGAACATTGGGACTGGCTCTGGAGAGGCAGGCAGGATCCATTCCCTCCCTGGAGGGTCAGGAGTTCGTGCAGCCCCTTGTTTTGTGTGGCAGGGAGGTGAGGCAGGGCACAGAGGGTCAGCAGTGGCCACCCCCGCAGTGCCCTCGCTGGCCAGGGACAGCAGGGTTGAAATGATTTGAACTTTGTCAGTGCTTTACTGTCGCCCTGATTTTTCTAGAGTGCTGTGTTTATAGTTGGTAGAAAAGGTTCTCACAGATTTTGTGTAAACAATCCATGTTTCTATAACCGGCCAAGGACTGTTTTGTACTTTGGATGTTGTTTTTCATTCTTCTTTCTGGGCTGGAGAATGTGATGGACTGTGTTTCTCACCTGTGGAATTTGAGAGGTGGTAACCTCCTTGTCCAGTCCATAACTGTCTGTAAAAAGGTATAAATATAAAAATAAAGAGAAGCTGGGGCTCTTTTTGCTCTCTGCCTGGCCTTGGTCCAGCTGAGCTCCTGAGTTGCCTGAGGGTTTCATGTCTGACAGAGCGACACTGTACAGGGCAGACTCAGGGCTGAATTCTGCAGTTCTGGCTGTGGGTGCCTGGGAAATGGTCACTCACACCGTGGAACCCTGAAATCAGGGTCTTAGCATAATAGTGCAGTTTCAAGGTCAAAGCTCCAGGTGTTTCCCACCTCAAAAAAAGGCAGAGCCCATAAATTATAAATTGTTGTATTGCTGGACACGAAAGAAACATGCAGATTTCAGAGTAGCAGTTTGGACTATCAGGCAGGACCACCAAAAGGGCCTGCCTTTCTTTATTTTCTCATTTATATATAATTTTTAAGACAATTGTGGATTGGTTAATGAGGCTACTACTTCCATAATTTCACAGGTTAAAGATATAGTCTATTATCTTTCTCTGTTCCAGGGGAAAGGAATGAAAAATAATTTAAAAGTTCAAAACAATCTTGGTCAGTTATGAAAACAAGGACTGTGTTTATAGAAAATGCGTGGGAACTTTTACTACAGAAATAAAAACATGGAACACTGCAAAAAGCAGGGCGACAATAAATGTGTATCAAAATCCCACGCTTGAAAACATTCTGATTTCTGTTGTTTAATGGTTTCTTATTTAATCTTTCTTCAATCATTATTAATGTAGCTATTTCAGCCCATGAAGCACATAAATCTACTATGCTGAGTACACCTAGAGCAGGAGGTTTTTGGTGCTCCAGCGAAGCACATTTTCCCACCTTCCTGATCAAAAATTTTCTGATCAAAATAGTCAGAAAAAAAACCAGAATTGCACTGGATGCTTGGACAATTTAAGAGAGGGATTGTCTGCAGAAAGTGACCTGATAAGAACCCAGAATAAAGTGCTTGAGCAGATGCAATAAAGCCAAAGCACATCCAGCTTTATTTTGTTCCAAGTGATTTCAAGTCATATGTACATAGCAGTGTATTTATAGCTGGGCATGCACACATGTGCCTTTATAGTCTTACACTTGTAAATGAGTATTGCATTTTCTTTCTCTCCATAGTAAGGCAAATAAATTGGGTTTTTTTTTCCCCCTGTAAAGTGAAATTATTCCTGTTTTAAAGAAAACCTGTTTCTTGGCAGTTTCCCCCAGTGTGCAAGCCAAATGTTCTTTAGTATCATGCAGAAAACTTCAGCGACAGCAAGCATTAAAAAAACTAATCAGGGCCTCCAGAATAATTATATAGAACAAAAAAAAAGTGGTTTTATATGTTAAGTACTGGGTTCTGCTCATCTGTTTCTGTTTTCTGGGTTCCACACGCAACCAGAGACTAGAAACTTACTCTTTCACAAGGAATTTGATTTTCACATAATCAAATGATCCCAGGAAAAGAAGCTTTTTAAAAAATGAGTATTCTGATTTTCAGGATGAAACCTTCACACGAAACAACAGCTTATGATGATTTTCTTTCATTAGGTCCTATAAAATACCTAAAGCAGTTTCAAGTTTCTCAAGGTCAATTAAGAGCAAATAAAAAATTAGTAGGAACAAGGTGAGGCAATGGAAATATCTGGGGGTTTTCTTCCCCCTGCCCTTCATTTGCTGCCTTCCCAAAGCACAGACCTTGCTGTAGCCTTTCTGCTGAGTCATTTCTCTAGAGGATGCCAATTTTAGGGACTCATTAAATGAAATGTCTCGTCCTAAAGAAAGTCCCAAGAGTACTTCAAAGTGTTCTCCCTCTCCAGGCTCTTCTGCAATGCTTTTATTGCACAGTTTTCTGGTGGAATGCTGTTTTTTCTTTGGGTTGGATGTGCTGAGCAGTGGCTGTTTCAGTGATCCCTCTTAGATTCTGAGTGGAACTTGTATGTGGGACTGGGACTTTTGGGGGACTTTGATGGGACTTCTGTCCTGTCCCTTGTGGGATGATCTGAATTCCTTCATTTGAGGGCAATGCTGGTGAATTTTGTCACTTCAGCTTTCCTGTCCTGCATGCTTGGTCTCCAGATTTGTGATTCTCTCAAGCTGCCTGCTCAGATCAATAACAGATTTCCTCACCTCCAAATATGCCTTCTTTTCTGTCTCTGCCTCAATTACTGCACGTTGATGACATTAAATCTGCTTTTTTACCAAAGGCAGTTTGATCTCCATAAAGAACTGATGCAAATATCATGGATAATGATGTATTACCCCTGGAGAATGTGACAATTCTGTTGTTCTATGCCTAAATAACATAACCTTGTTACTAATGATTCCTCTTTCCTTAACCTCATAAATGATAAAACCTTTTGTATATTTATTTCATGGTCAGACCCAAACTTGAGTCAAACTTGAGTCAAACTTGAGTCAAACTTGAGTCTTCAAACACCAGAGCTGTTCATTTGCTGCTGCACAGTTTTTCTGAATTTTTGGCTCACCCTTCACCTGGGACTGTTCTCTCTGAGTTGGGATTCACAGCCTACGCACGTGTGATACAAACTTACAGAAATGTTTGCCCAAATCCCTGTGTTTTTCTTTCACGAGGAGGTTCCTAAATGGCATTTGACATTTTCTGGAGTGTGTAAATGGCACCAGTTACAACAACTCCTCCTTTATCTGGCTCTCAGCTGCATTCCCCACTCCAAGCTCGCCCTGCCCTCCCCTCTCTGCCCACGGATGCTCCTTCCCTCCCCTCTGGTTGCCAGGGTGACTGGGTTTCCCTGATGCAGATGCTCTCCTTGGCTCCCTGCCATCCCTCTCCCGGAGACAGAGCGGAGTTTTCACTTTCCCCTCGCACAGGGAGGACTCCTGCTTGCTCTTCTGCCTGCCCAGGCAGCTCTCCTCCCTTCTGAGCAGACCTGGCTCAGCAGCTGCTGAAAGGACAAGGGATCTGCTGTGGCTGCAGGGTGGGATCAGCAGCCTCTGAGCTGAGTGAGTGAAGTGGAAATCACCTTGCATTGTTTTTCCTTTTTTTTTTTCCTTTCTTTTTTTTGACTCTGATCCTTCTTGAGCTGGAGTCCAGCCAGTTTTCACTCTCTCGATGTGGCTGTGATGGGGAGGAACAGGACCCTAGATTGGTACATGTGCAGCAGAGGTAAAGCATTTTCTGTCTGTTTTTCAGAATGGGTAATATGGATAAATTCAATTTCCAGTGTCAGTGACACTGGAAAATGGATCCTTGCAGTACTTTTAAGGACAGTTACCTCAGAGGCTTTGCCAAGCTTTAACTCAGAATTAATAAACCTCAGGAAAGGGCATCTTTAGATTCAGGTGTGGAATTGAAGGTTGTTCTGAAACTTTGGGAAGGAATTTGTCTGGTTTTTTTCACTCAGCAAACAGATATTGAATCATCTTTGTGTTCAGCCCAAAAAGCAAAAATGTCAGGTCCTGCATGCCTGTCTCAGGTTGTTGTAAATGTGGCCTCATCTTGGTATCACTTTCTGAGGTCAGTGAACAGTTCTGAGTTACAAATCAACAGAGAGTTGCAATTTGCTAGTATGACTCAGCTGCAGCCAAGAAGTCCTAATTTTAGTCAATTAACTTCATGCAGTTATTTGTCCAACTCTCATTAAAATGCTCTTTTGAGATCCCAGTAAGGAAATCTTGGTTGCTGCAGGCTAAGAATTTAGGGATGGAAATCTAGGCATGCAAAATCTGCTTTTTAGTAGTTCAGATTCTCTGCTTTTCCACAAGGCATGAGTATTTTGTCTCATCTATTCCCCTACATTTCCTGTGGCAGAAAATCACATAATTCAAAGAACAGGACTTTTAATACTCTGTGCTTCTGGGGCACGATGACAAAGTGCATGAGGCTGGTGCTGTAAGTGTAAATTATGGAACGTTCCCAAATATTTGGACAAATGTGGTCCTTTCCTCAAGTTCATCCTTCATCCTCTCCCCAGCACTTGAAACAATCCATCTTTGGAGCTTGTTTCGATGCAGTTTGCTTGTTTTTAAAGTACTGATAGAAATGCAAATCTCTAAGTAGTAATGTCATCCTTGTTTTATAGGAAATCCAGGAACAGCAGCTTCACTGCAGCTCCCAGACACACTCATAACCCTCAGCATGCTTTTCTTTCTAACTTTGTTAATTATTTTTAAAACACACAACCTCCTACATCCAGCAGAGCTCTGCTCACGTGCTGGTTCTTTACCATGGGACTTATTTATCAAAGCTTTTCCTGCACTGCTTGGGAAATGAGGATAAAAAGCACGGAGCCACTTCCATTAACAAAGTTAGTAGGCAGCTCTTGCTGGAGCAGAGTTTGTGGTGTTTGTACATCGAGCTGGAAGAAGGATGTTCTATATTTAAAGTACTTCCTTGGAAGAAGCATTGCAACAGCTTTGCCTCTGAGCACAGTTTTCCCTTTTTTGCAGCCAAAAAGTGATGGTTGAGGAAGGCTGCAAAGCACCAGGCTTGTTCCTGACAGGTTGGAGCCTTCCTGAGCAAATGGGAGTTAATATCCAAGGGGTTAAAATGGAAAAGGGAATGATCTGAGATTTCAGCCTCCTGTGCAGTCCTCAGTTTTATCAAATACATCAAATATCAGGACACATTTTAACCATGGCAAGGCTGCTTTGAGCAACGGCGTGAGCAGTACAATAGATACAGATTTTTGTTTTGTGCACACCAGGCTGTGCTATAAATGTAAGAATGACTTTATTCATCAATATATGACACTCTGAGGAGTGTCTTGTCTTACAGCAGGGGTTGGGGCAGGGAGTTTATCTGACACAGATTCCCTCAGCACTTTTGGAAGGGCAATTTGCAAATGAAGTGCAGGATTCATTACAGAGATTAGTCAAGGTTATTTGATGAATTTGGACATTAACATATCTGAAATAACTTCACATTCTTACTTTCCTCTGGTCTATTATTACAAAGATAAATCTTTTAAATGCTGAAATATTTACAGCAGCGTTATGGAGAAGATCCTTCATGTGGGATACAGGCTTGATTTATTTGCCCTGAATTAATGTGGATGACTTCTTTGAGAAGGGTTTAAATGCAGTTAGCAGTTCAGATAGTGTTTGGTATTGCTGCTACAATATATGTGTATATATGGGGCAAATACAGAATTCTCTCAGCATGGAATTGTGATTTTTGGAGGCACAGCTTTTAAGTGCCAGTGTGTGCAAAAATGCTTCATCTGCCTCTCATCCTTCAATCTTTACACAACTACTGAAATGTATAAAAATTAATGAATATTTCTTCCTCTTTAAGCATCTGAATGTTTTATCACAAGGGAAGGTACCCAGCTGTATTAAAAGTAAAGATATCAGAGGAAAATGTTTCTGTAGCTGATGCATCCAAAGGAGGGATTGCCTGGAACTAGAGAGTGAAGCATCTTGAAAACTCCACAGTGTCAGTTTGAGAGTCTCAATGCTAACAAGTTAATCTCACACTGGCAGCTGCTTCTCAAGCAGGAAAAACAGTCCTATATTGGAGAGCTCAAATATCTGCTCTGTCCAAAAGCTTCCTCCTATTTTAGCTAAAAATCAGCACAATATTTGTTCCCACTATCCTTAACATGACATCACTTGAAAACGATAGAACTACTTGAGGCCATTGCTGTGTTTTCTGTCACAGCCCGTGTCATTAATTCTGAGGTTAGAGCAGTTAAAAAGGACTGACTTACCCTGTCCTCTTCAGCTCTCAAGTCTGGCATTGTGCTGACACAAAGGCTGATAGCTGTGGTGGCCACGAAGAGGATGGAGAGACAAGCAAAGACTTTGCCCGGCAGTCCTGACTGGGGGTTGTCCACCATATCTCTGAGTCTGTTCATGAACTGCCCAAACCTGCTTTTCTCATCCAAGACATAGGAAACCTCCTTGCCCCTCCGGAGCTCCTCTTCCTTGCGCATCTCGGCCAGCTCCTGCAGTTTCTGGAAGAGCTTCCGAAAGCAGCAGTTCTCCAGGTTGGATTCCTCGATGCCCCAGTACCTCAGCTCCTCCTGGAAAGACAAGGCACACATGTCCCTCAAGAGCATCAGCTTCCCCGCTGCCAGGAAGCTGACAATCATCCCGAAAGCGTTGGGGTTCCTGTCGAAGAAGAACTCGTGGGTGTCTTCGTCGTAATCGTCGCACAGCTGGATGATTTCTTCGTAGCTGCTGCAAAGCTTGAGCTTGCTCAGTCTGGTCAGGGGAAACTCATCCAAAGTACTCCAAGGCAGCAGGTACTTGATGCCTCCCACGTTGATCATGATCTCTGTCTTTAGGTCGGCTGCGGACGCCTGGTCAGGGTGGTAAATCCTCCTGGCTCGCTGGTAATGGACCCCCTTGACAGGAGGGGTTTCCACGCAGATGGGGAGGAAGTGGCTCAAGGAATCGCAGGAGTTGTTGCTGTAGTCTTGGTCGCTGCCTCTGGAGAGAATAGGCATCTCTAAGAGTTCTCACCGGGACATCCAGAGCGGCATCAGAGCAGGGGGATCTGGCAGCCAGAAGGCACGGGGAGGAGCAGAAAACATAGCAAGAGGTCACTGCAGGAGAAAAGGTGTTTCCAGCCACTTTCCTCAACCACCAAATTACCGAGCGCCTGTTTTGTAAGTAAAAGTCACCTCTGTGCTCCTTCCTGCAACCTGCAGCCCGTGAATGAGCTTTGCTTTGCAGCCTCATTGGTTGTCTGGCAACACAGGCACGGAGCAGAGCTACAGCCTCATTCATAATTATCACCGGGGCTCGGGCGCCTGCAAATCCAACCGGGAGCGCCTCGGGCTCTTCCCCGAGCAGCTCTGGGCACCGTCAGATCGTGATTTTGCGGTCGTTGTCGCTTCGCTTTTTTATTTCTATAAACCCTTAACCACGCGCTAACTCAACTAAGCTGCTTAATAGTTATTAGAGATGGAGCGCTCAATTACCTGCCACGAGCTGGATGCAAAGTTCCTAATTGCTTTAACTGGACTGCTCACATCGTGATTCCTCTGCCGCTCGCTGCACGCCCGTTCTGCCTCTCGGGGGGATTGCAAGGATTAGCTGGGAGAGCTTTACAAAATGCCCTAAGTGGGAAAGTTCTGTCTAAATGACGATTATTCTGATCAACCCGACCTCGGGCCGCCGCAAATTGCTGAGAAGTTAGAGGGGAACCTTTGCCCACCGCGGAGAAAACTTTGTTAAGCAGGCAGAAAGTGCTTTATCAGCTCAGAGCGGGGCAGCAACAGCAACATTCCCTGCCTCTTTTCAGGGACAAACCCCTGGTTTTGTCCATAGCCTCTAGAGATTTAAAAAGCACTTTTTTTACCCCAAGTCAGCGAAATGCGAACACTGCGAGGAAAGTTGCCCGGAGTCACTTACCAGCAGAGCGGGGGCAGCTGCCGGGAGCGAGGCTGCCCCGCAGGTGATGCTCACATGCCGCACACGGAGCAGGGGCCGGCAGCAGCTCCCGGGGGTATCGGCCCGGATCGATTACATGGAAAATCCCTGGAGCGCTCTGGAGCCGGCTGTCTCTTTCCTCTTCCTCCTCCTCCTCACCTTCTCTCCTGGAAGGGGAAAGCAGCCGTGTGTGTTGATGTAACATATGTTGTGCTAAGGGATGCTCAGCGGAGGGGTCCTGAGGGGCTGCTCCTCTCCCGGGCTCCTGGGGCTCCCTGCTGAAGGATGCTGAGGGAGAGCTGGTGGATCCTGCCCTCTGCCTGGCTCTGCTCTCCTTCCCCCGGGACTGTCAATGTGGTCCTGGAAGAGGAGGGGAGAGGGAAGGGGGAAGGGCTTAGGAATAATCTCTCCAGCATCCCTCCGTGGATCCAGCAGGCAGCAGGCAGCAACTGGGTAAGAACATGGAGTACAAGTCCCTGGCTAATGAGGTTTAATAATCAGTAAATTCTGGCAAATCTACTTAATGAAACAATTTCAGTGGCTATTAACTCCTTCCATCATAGTCATGCTACAGTCGCTTGGTCTGGAGAAACCACTCCAATTCCTCAGTTTCCATGACCTGCATCCCTCTTGGAGCTGGGATTTGCTCTTTAATATCCCTGGAGGGAAAGGGGAATTTGGAGGGTCCATGGATGCTGTGCCTCAGCATTCCTTTGGCTATCAGGGAAGTGCTTTCCTCCTATAACAGAAAGGACCTCTAACTTATAATGCACAGGGGCTGAGTTCTCTCTTTTCCAGATCTGCAGTGCTTTTCCAACAACTGAGAACTTTTTCCTTTCCTCTTTACAGATGATGGGAAATCAAACCTTGCCATTTTATCACTTCGCTCATGCATGGCTGTAGGGGGCTGAGCTTGCTGCAATGTTTCTGGGTTCTGCATTTGGGATGACACTGATTTCCCACAAATTCTGCTTGCCTGGCCTCACTCAGAGGGTCCAAGAAACCTGGGCTCAGGTTCTAGGGACTAATACCCTCTCCAGAGGATATTTCTAGGGACAAATACTCTCTGTAGGGCTCCCCAGAGCAGTGAGAAATCCTTGGTTTGTGTCTGTCCCCAGCGTGGCTGAAGGCTCTGAGGTGGATCCTGTTTCCAGAGAGATGTGTGGGATTTCCATGGCAGTGTGAAGGTCGCCAGGAGAAGTGAGATGGGGACAAAGTGCAGGTGCTGCTCAGCCCTGTAATGTGTGAGGGGCTGTGAACCCCTGAGCTGCTGCTCCTCAGCTCTTTATCAGCCCTGAGCACAGCCTGGGACAGGAAACTTTTGCTAATTGGACTTTTAGGGCACATCTCTCTGGGCCCACGTGGTGCCCACAAGATTAACTTCTTATCAGGCTTCACCACTGGGGTTTTCACTCCAGCCCTAATTATGCCATCCACAGAGAAAGAGCAGAGAGATGCCTGAAGGCTGTGGAGTTCTGGGAGCACAGCTCAGAATCACTTAAATCCCACCACCTTCGTGCAGGACGCAGCCTGCTCTGCCCATCAGTCTTTCTTATGGATTATTTCTGCAAGGGAAAAGCAAACCTATTCTAATTAACTTTGGATGGATCGTTCCACAAAAGGATAAAACCAATTAGCATTTCCTGCTTACCTTGTGGAGCCCTTGCATGGTGTTGTTAAAGGTTATTTTTCTGAAACCAGCTGACAAGAAGGTGAATAAATCCAAAGCAATGAGTAAATGCTGTACACAATTGAGTGATTTAAGTGCTATTCTTATCAACAAAAACATGTGCTTTAATTTTAAGCTTTCTTTTCTAGGACTGGTGCTCTAATAGTTGCTTTATTGGGATCTGTAGCTAGACTTCATTTCTGGCTAGAATCATACAAATATCTGTCAGACAGACACAGAGGATGGATAGAAATGTTTCTATCTGAATTTTATTAATGGGAGATGAAGGCACACAAAAGAGAAATACCTAATTTTGTGTCTGAGGAAGCCAGGCCCTCAAGCCAGCCCTGAAGGATTTAAACATGTACCTCATCCCAAAGCTGTCCTTCTGTCCTGGCCAGGCTCTGTTTCTGCCCTCCTGGACCCTTCTGCCACATCCTCCTCAGCACTGCGATCTCTCCCCAGGTGGGAAGGGCAAATTCCTGGCTCAGTTCTCACATCTGCTCATGTGTTTCTTCACTTTTTTTTTTAATTTTTTTTTTTTTTTTTAAGTTTCGTAACTACTGCTGTAGATTTCCTGTTAAATTCTCCGTGCCCTTGTCAATATGAAGTTCATAAGCCTTAATTTCTTCCTCTGTTCCCTGTTTCCCTCACAATTTCTGGAATTGCTCTCTCCTTGCTCTTTAACCATCTGGTTATAGCAACTCCTCACACACCCTTTATGCCTTAAATGCAGTTTCCATATGCTTCACTGATTTTTTGGCATGGATGATGTTCCTCTCTCCCCCTTGTTTCCCTCCTTTGGTAGTTTTGCCACTCTCCTGCAATTTGCTTTAGTCCTTCCTCTCTCAGCCCTGCTGTACACAAGGACAAGGTGCTGCTGCTGAGGAAGGAGCAGAAGGAGGTGGTGCTGGTTGGAAACCTCGTGGCTGTGATGGTGCAGTCCAAATCCTGTCCCTCTGACACACAGGAGAACCTGGCAGAGTTATCCTTTGAAGTGAGCACATTTTCCCTATAGATTTCAGCAAAGAAAACATTCCCAGGACTTTTAGTCAGGGATTGATAAGAGTTGATGCTGTAGGAGATGGGAAAGCTGGTGGTGTTCACTGTTGCTTACCTGTGATTTCATCTCTCTCATTTTATTCTCTGCAGTTATGCCAGAATCCTGTATCAGACACAGACAGCAAACAGAGAGACTTCTCTTTTTCCCACACAGCACCTAATAAAACTATAGAATTTATGGGCACACTGCTGTTGCAGTGGCCAAAATTGTAAAGCATTTAGAAAAGAACTGAGAAATGTATGCAATGAAGGTTCCCCAGGCAGATCCAACATCTGGCATGGAAAGCCATCAACCCACCTGTTTCTGGGCACCAGGGAGATGTTTCACCACAATGTGGATGCTTCTCCTGTTGTTTTTTTTTTCCCAAAATCTTTGATAGATGATGCTCATGGGGCTGCTGGTGGGAATGAGGTTGTGCTGAGGGTGGCCTGGGCTCTCCCAGCTTGGTGTTGCACCTTTGGGTTGATCATGCAACAGTTCCCTGACAACATTTCTCTGTCAGAAGAGGCAAAAAAGATCTGAATGATCTGTTTTATCCATATGTGCATGTATGGATACTCCAGACTAATGATGTCTGGGTATAATGGGCAATCTCCCTCGGAAATGCTCCGAGCTTCCAGCCTCCCCATCATCCTGCAGGGAGCAGCTTGGAATTTAATAAAGGCACTGTTGTCAGTCCTCCTCCCTCCCCAAACAGGCTTTTTGTGACGCTTAAACATAATGCCAAGATAATTGCTTGGCCTGGCATCCCTAACACGAGATGCATTTCAGGCTTTTAAAGTCAGGGGGAAAACAGAAATGTAAATCAAAATAATTATGTATGGAAATATGAATGCACTGGAAAAGGGGAGGGGGAAAAAGTGAGGAAAAGCAATTAATTTTAAAAGCTTGCACCTTCCTCATTCATTGGCTTAGAAATCAGCCCAGTGCTGAATCTTCAGTGGGTGCAATTTCATCACAAAATTATTGGATGCTGTTTCTTTTATTGATTGAGTACACAGCCTGTTGTTTGTGAGCTCTGATTCTCCTTTAGGCCCCAGCCAATGTATAGGCCTGGCCTTCCTCAGGTTCTTTATGTTTGTGCAATGTGAAAGCTGACGATAAATAAAACCATTTTTCGGTTATTTGGGGGGAAAAAAGAAGAAAATTACGTGTGATTGAAAAGAGCATTTTAACACCCAAAAATTCATTTCAGTGCTTCCATTGTGCTCACTGATGGGTAGCACTTCTGGAATTAATTGGATTTAGATAGCCTTGTTACATGGAAATGCAGCCTCTTTTCAGATCCCTCTATTGCTCACTGGCCATAAAGAATAGCTTGGCCTCCTTTGCTCCATTTAATTATGACATTACACATTGCAAGGTAAACTTTAAGGATTGATGCCAACACTTTATTCAATCCAGCAATGTTTGCTTCATGTTCCTGTTTATTCCCTCATAATTTGTCTTTATGAAGCAATAGAAATCTTGCCAAATGCCTCGTTTGTATGAATAATTAAATTGACAGTAAAGGACTTGATCCACCTCTTCATTATTCTTACCAAGTTGCAGCATTATTGATTCCTGTAGAATAATGCTGCAATGGCCCAGGAATATGTGGTAAATCAGGCTAAGGGTACCCAGGATTTGTTAAACACTTTTATGAAATATTGCTGGTTCATCCCTGGAAACCCCAGTCATGATCCACGGCCCTGTTGTGCCACAAATTGTCTTGGAAGGCTGAGTCACATATCCCTGGCAGTGTTTTATTCCTTATTTCTTTCCTTGCCTCTGTAAAAGTTCCTTTTTTCTCTGTCAAGTCTGCTGAAAGCTGAAAGGGGCCACATCTGAATTACCACAAATGAACCATTCGGGGCATTTCTTTGCTATGTAAATGTAAAATAATGCCCATGACATGTAACACACACATTTCTGTGTCGTTTCACTCCTCTCCACACACAAAGACTGAACCTGAACCAACTTTGCTGAAGTTTCCTGAACTTTTCTGTGCTCTTTTCCTCTGGGCTATCTAGAAAATTGTGCCTGTTAATGAACAGTGGCTGAGGAAAGGAATCCCAAATGGATCATCATTCCTCCATGGACCCCGATGAATTTTGCATAAGGGATGAGTCACTGAGGTTTAAAAGGGTTGAAGGAATTGAAATGTTGTGTGGCACGGGCAGAGGAAGAGCTGAATGCCAGGGCTTGGGGCTGAGTGCTGTTCCCTCTCCACACAGTGGGAGATGGATCAGGAGGAAATGCCCAGGTCCTGCGGGAGCCAGGATTTTAGGGAGACACTCTCAGGTCAGGACTGGAGAACAAACCTCTCCTGATTTCAGGAGGCTGAAATCTGATCCTGAGTGATCAGGAGATCAATCTCCCCGAGCAGCACTCTCAGGCTGCTGTTTGAGCAGGGTTTTCTGCCATCCCTGAGCATCAGCAGGTCCAAAGCAAGGGGCACATCTGTCTGAGCACGTGCACGTCAGGAAACAAATCTGGTCAGCGTTTTTGGCCTCACTGAGAGCTTAGCAACAAAAGGGTTTGAAGGAGAGGCTTGGTGATAATCAGCAGGAGGCTGCTGCTGATAAATGAAGTTTTCCCTCCATTTTCCCTCTGGCTCTGCAGGCACATTTGGACTTTGCACTTTGATGTTTCTATCAGAGCTGAAAACATTTTGGCAACGTAAACCCTTCGTTGAGATAAAAATTGGGAACCACATAAACGTTTTTCTTACCAAGTGCTTTTTATTTCAGTTCCAGAGCATTTCTGAATCCCACCATTTTCATGGCTGATATCAAAGGAGTCATTTCAGTGGTGCAGCTCAGGATCACTGAAATGCCACAAATATCCAATATAGAGCGCAGGACACAGCCACAGAGAGAATAACTTCTTCTCTTTCTGCTGACCCTCTAAAGCCTGAGACTTGGCTGGTGATTGGGGATTTTTACCATTCTCATGCATTTCTACAGCCAGGAACTGCAGACACGACTAAGACAGAGAAAGGTTTGATTGAAAGAGAAGCTGTCTGAAGAGTGTCTGCACAGGACCAGGTGACAGAGAGATTGTCCCTGGGCCACCAGGAGACGGAGAAAATTACACCCAGTGCAGAATTTGAAGAGGCAAATGGACAGAAGGTGTTAATTTTCTGGGAAGAAAATCTGAAGTGTTTTTTTTTAATTTTTTTTTTTTTTTAATGAGATGTTTCAGGTACTCTGTTATGGATATGTTTATCTACAAGTATTGCTGTGTTTTGAGCTCTGCCTGCACACACAGACACACACCTGATTTCCAGTGCACACTGAAATATCTGCCATTAAAAAGGGAGAAGGTCATATTTTCCCTTTAAAGGGAAAAGGTAAGATTAATTCCCATTAAAAGGGAAAAGGTAATATTGTGGTCACAATCCAGTTACCATTGTAGAATTCTCCTTGTCATCCCAGCCATATCACTGAATATCTCTGTGCCTCACTTTCCCAGTCATAAATCAAATAAATATCATTCCTGTGCTCTTGTAAGAACTGTGTTTGCAACACTGAAATTCCCATTCAGGGAGAAGGACAGGAGATATTAAAAAGCTGGTCTTCACCTAACTCTGCTGGAGAAGACAGCTTTTTAACAGGTGGGTAAGTTACTAGAAAGAGCGATTATTTAAAGTTATGTAGCTCAAGAATAAAACACAGAAGTGCTTTCAGTTTTCAAACAGAAAGAGAAATAGTGTTAAAATTTCATTAGCTACTGTGACAAACTGCCAGATTAAAATATGAATTGCTAAGCAGATGAGGTGGGTTTGAATACTGAATGCTGTTGATTTTTTTCCCCCACTCCTGTTGTAATTTGTTTTTCAAATAATTTAAAACTAGTGAAGGAAGCTCTGAGATTTTTTTTTTTTTAGTTTTGAGATTGATTTCTTCCTCTTGTTTTTCTTAATACCGTACTGTTCAAATTACCATACAAATCCAGTTCTCCATTTATGATGCATTAAATGTAAAAAAAAAATATATATATAAAAAATCATTCCAATTATGTTTCTTCCCAAGCCTTGAGACCTTGTGTTAAAAGCAATATGCATAAAACTCATTGTTGTGTATTTAGCACCACACAGCAGTTCAAAAGTACCCTTGAGCTCTTCTTAATAACTTGGCTGGTTCCTCCTGGAGATCTGTATCTGTTTGAATCCATGAAATGTTAGCCTTGTTGAGGCTAAAATATAAAGATATTATTTGATCATGTCAGTGTGGAGCTGTTAGAGGGAGACCTTCTGCTGGCACAGCAGTCCCTGCAGAGCTGTGAGAGGCTCCCATCCTCTGCCCTCTCAAGGTGTTGCACTTTCCCCTTGGAGAGGGAAGGAGAGAGCTTTTCCTCCTCCTCTGAGTCCCTGCACCTGCTCTGGGGATGAATTTATTGGGCTGACACTGAGCATCTCCTAAAATCCCATCACCAGGAGGCAAAGCAAGGCCTTCCCTCACCCCCCTGGTCAGCCCTCCCTCCCCTCTGAGCACCCTGGTGCTCTGCAGCTTCGTCTTTCAAAAGTGAACTCAGAGCCCTTGGTTTTCTCATTCCTCCCTCCAAACCCTTCCCCTGATTTTTGGAAGTTCCCACTCCCCAGCCCAGGACAGGCCCCCCCCAGCACTCAGGGCTGCCAGGCTACAGCAGGAAAAGCTTCAGCACAGCAAACCCCAAAGGGTGGTTCAGGCTCCTGTCCTGCTCTCCATAATTCCCATTTTCCCTGATCTCTGGCTGCTTCATCACCCTTCACGTGGAGGAGCTTTAGGACTGATTGAAGGCACCTAAGCCTGGCTTGGCACCAGGATTAGGAAGTTTGGGAAGGTCTAAGTGCTCCTTGTGAGCTTCCCTGCCCAAAGCTGGCCTTGCCTCCTCTCCTTGTAAAGAGATCGCTCTGCTCACTCCATCTGTATTCCCCACCTCCTCTTATCCTACAAAGTCATGAGGGCTTATCAGCCACGACTGCTAAAAGGCCAGAGAGGAAAAAATAATCAGCAAACGTTTCATTCACCATAATCTAAAAATTGGGATCGTACTGAGTCAGCAAAGGTGGGACAGGGCAAGGAACGGACCTGTGAGTCACGTTTATAACCCAGCTTTTGTTGTAAACACTACAAAGGTGCATTAATTAAGGATAAATTCGAGAGAAATGTCTGGCAGGATAGATAGAGAGACAGAGACAGAGCTGGGGAGATTAGAGAAAATGGAAGGCACTTGTAAACTCAGGCTGAACCTGAGGAAATTGCTGTGCGTCCACTATGGGGGATTAATCTAAAGCAAACCAGGCATAAAGTAGGAAGAGGGATGAATGCAATGAAAAGCAGGAGTCTGGAAAGCAGAAATGCTGGTTGGTTTTATAACACGATGGGCTGGAGTAAAGCAAAATGTGAAATGACTCCATTTGTTCAGTCTATCCACCAAAGCAATCAAAAAGTGCTCGTAGAGATTTTTTAAAAAGAAGATGCTATGGATCATGGATTAAACAGGAGTACTGTGAAATTCTCACCTCCTGTAGCTTTGAATTTCATTATTTGAAAGAGATTTGCAGAATTTGGAATGAATGGGGTTGACAAAATCATTTGAAGACATGAAAGTTTTGTCTCATGAAGAAAAGGTAAAAGAACTTGGAAGATGATGAGTGACACCATCCATCCACAGCTGTTGAAGGAAGCATGAAGTGAAAGGAAATCCTTCTTTGAATGGTTCAGGGAACACCCAAAATTTCAGGCTGAATGCCTGGACTAGAAAACAGAAAATGTCCTAAATAAAATGCCATGTAGGCTCTTGAAGGAAAAGGAGTTTTTCCTGTGCAGTTGCTCTTCTCCCCAAAAGTTTTGTCCTCATCCAGTGCAGGTCTGGATGAGTGCAGGCAGGAGAGGGTGGGGTTTGAGAGGATGTTTTTTTCCCTTGACTCAAGTGAGGACAAGACATTTGCAAACTGTAAAAGCAACACCCCCAACTCTCTATTAAGCAGCACAAACAGCACTCAGAGCATTCTCACATTCACTTCTCTCATTTGGGCTTTAAAACTCCTTACCTGGAGCTTAAATGACAGATCTTCCTGTTCCTGCAGCACTTCCTCCCTGGTCTCTTTCAATAATTCACATTCATCTACACCTCCTTCCCAGGCTCCCTTTCATTGCTCCTTTGAGAAACAAGACATGAAAGGTACAGGAGATGCTGAGATATGACCGTGGCTCAAACACTGCTGCTGTTGGAGGGAAATAACTTCATTACCACTTGGTCCCTTATTGCTTGCCTGGGAAATATCCAGGCAGTGCCTCACACAGAAACGTGTGGCAGCAAGCGAGGGAGAGAAGGGCTCTTTGTCTCTGCAATATTTCTTCGTGCACTCAAGTCAGAATTTTCGCCATTCATTTTAACCATTTCGCATGGAAAAACACAATAAACGTGTCCAAGAACCCCTTTTCTTGAAGCAAGCAGAAATTATCACCCCATTTGTTTTTACCCTCGGTAATGTTTAGAGCCGGGCTGCAGAAACTCCAAGTCCCTGGGAATTTTCACTTTAGTGCATACATTTTGTTCACAGCCTGTGCCCAGAACAAATTCTGCCTCCAAGATGTCACTGTTTAGAACTTTCCTTTTTAGCAGTGATGTGGAAGGACTTCGGTAAATGGCAGCACTTGGCACGGCTCCATCTCACTGAACGGAGACCAATTTGAATTTTATTCATTCCAGGCTATTTATTTCGATAGCAGAGAACGAGAAATTACTTAGAGGGTGATAGAGATCTCTCCTGTTGCTTGTCCTTCCCTTCTGGGTATTTAACTGGCCAAAAGACCTTTCAACCCTAATGCCCTCCAATAAATAACTGCACTCAATGGCCCAGCCCAGGCTTCGTGTGTGGGTGTCAATTTTCCTTCTAGTAATATTTAATCTGCTGAAAGGGATTAGAAATAGGAAAAGGTTTTGATTAGAATGAAATCACCCAAATTGCCCTAAGCTCCTAAAGAAATACAGGCAGCAGAAGTGCCAGTGAGCTTTCCCTGATACCATTCTTGGTGGAGTCCTTCAAGACAACCCTGGTTTCTAATCGTGCTCTGGATGAGTCTTGGTTTGAGACACTCTGATTGCTGCTGGGGTTTGCTGGAATAGTTTTGCACTATTTCTGCAGGAATTGCTCTTTTCAGAGGAACTTTCCCAGCCTGTGTCCCCCCCAGGAGTCATCTCGGTGTATTGGACCATGCTGATGGAACCAAGCAATAAATGCATTTTTTTCCTTCATTGGGTGACAGTGCAGGGTACCATTGCTTGTACTCTCCCCTTTTACTGCAAAACCTTGTAAAATCAATACAGATGCTCCCTTCCCTTGTCTGTAAATGCCTCAGCAGGTAAAAGCAAGGAGAGTGCTTGAGGTGCTGTGACCTGCAC
Organism: Drymodes brunneopygia; assembly: GCA_013400955.1. Lineage (NCBI taxonomy): Eukaryota > Metazoa > Chordata > Aves > Passeriformes > Petroicidae > Drymodes > Drymodes brunneopygia. The sequence continues at coordinate 431,769 of VZTZ01042038.1, read as the reverse complement.
ACGAGATGGGCAGAGGGCATCCCCTGGAGCTGCCAGCCCCCTCTGAACCGAGGAAAATGCACTCTGCTGCTTCACCCAGCACCTCCAGCTCCCTGCCTGGACTCAGGGGAAGAACTGCTGCTGGTCCTCGGGCTGCTGCTCTCCTCCAGCTTTGGGGAAGCAGAAAAAGCAGCTAAATCATCTTCCTGTTTCTGCCTTGTCAACAGAATTGGTCACAAAGTTCAGGCAGAGTTCAGTGACGAGCGAGAGCTGAGGGACCCAAGGGCAAGGAGGGAGTAGCTTGGGCTGAAAGTTCTTTATTACTGATGCTAAAAGAAGGAAAGAACTAAAGCTGATTAGAAAATAAAGAAGTGCTATAATGTTTTCCTGGGTTTAGGATGAGATCTTAATTTTAAGGAAAAGCTTTGTGCAGCTTTGTACCCCAACGTGTTTTTTGCTGGCTGCAGGGCTTTGGAAGGACAGGTGCGTTCCAGATTCACATTCTGGTGTTGCTCATAATTATTAAACTGTTATAGAAGTGTTATTGTTTTCATGTGAGGTGACATTAGCTCATCACTTTTATAACTCAGAGGACAAAATGTTTCAGGACATTGGGATACAACAACTTCTGTAGCTCATCTGCCTTGCTGGGGACTTTCTGAGATGTTTTTTTGTTATGATTTCCAGCAAAACCCAATGTTTTCTTACACGAATATTTCCCAGAAACCAATGCTGGCTCTCTGGTGTCTGTGACAAGATTGTTTTCCCTGTAATTGGTCATTAGTGGTGTTGCAGCAGAGCTTAAGAATGCAAGGAATAGACTGGAACAGCCTCTTGTTTGCTACACACACAGGACAAACAGATGGTTGTTGTCCTGCAAAGTTCACCCTGGAAATAGAGGCAGCAGGCTAAGTCAGGCTTTGTGGGTTTGTGAAAATATTTCCCATTTTCAAGGCAAAACGTGCTCTCTGGTTTCACTGAGAGGCTCTGGAGTGAATCCCCATAATTGTCATTAATTGGCCAATTGCCTGATCCATACAATGGAACAGCCAAATCCTGTTTTCCTCCATGCCAGGGTTATTCTGTTCGTTTCAGCCCCCTGGATGGTGTCCTGTAAATGTGAGCAGGAAATGTGCACACCAACAAGGCAAACAGAATCTCTCAGTGCTGCTGCAGGAAAGGGAGGCCCCTGTGCTTTCAGGGCACCAAGGAGGGATGTCCCAGGCTCCAGGGAAACAAGGCTGAGTTTTAGATCACGTGCAGAAAAGCTGCAAGAGGAAGTGTCAGCATCAGTCACATCTCCAACTCTGAATTCACTCCAGGCACTGAAACTCTGGCTGATATTAACACATCTTGAGCTAATGACTCCTTTGAATTGTAATTCCTTCCAGAAGCTATTTGCAATGGACTTAGCTGGCTAATGGTTATGTGTTTGAACTCCATCCTTTCATAATAAATTCCACTGCTAATTCCTTGCCTTCCTGGAGCTTTCTCCTGCCAGGTTCACCCCGTGTATCTCTCCTGGGATGCCCTCACAGCAAGAGCAGGCTGCTGATTTGCAGTCAGAAGCCACACACCTTTATAAAAGAGTCAAAATACCTTGTTTTAAGAAGATTTTAATTTCATTGCATTTACAGCTCTAATAAGAAGCTGGGTGCAACACTTACTGTTTGTTCAATAAGTGTTCTGATTTTCTGGGCCAGTCGATAGAAGCTGGAGTGAATTTGTTATGAGAGGCAAACTCGTGTGGTTGGAGATGCAATCTGGAGACACAAGCACTCCCAGATCCCTTTATTCCCATTAAATTCAAGGTTTTTTAATATCCATTTTTAACAGCTGATCCCAGGCATGCAGAATGCTTATTTGCTACTGGCAAAGTGTTTGTGAGCACCTCACTCAGCCCCACCCCTGTGCCTGAACTTGATTTTGGCCTTTATTGTGCCCTGCTTGGGGTGAGGGGGAGGTGTCACAATATCAGCAAAGGTTTTCCTTCTTTTCTCCAGATTTATTTTGCTGTGGTTTAGTGTGGTTAGGCTGACTTGCAGACAAAAGTAGAACTTATCCAGCTCTTTGATTTTACTTAGAGTTATCTTTTAGTGTGAGTGTGGATTCTCGTGACCGACCCACTAAAGATGCTGAAATCATAAGAAAGCCCTAAAAAAATTCCAGTTGGTTTGTTATTAGCACTTCTTAATTATTGTTTGATTGTTTTTATGCAGAGACCATAACCACCTCTGTTATCTGTTATCTGCCTCACAGTTCAATGCAGAATTGACAGCAAAATGCTTTTATCAGTATTCCTTGTAACATCTGTTTCAGATAAAAACAAGAGAAAAAAAATCTGAATTAATTTGTGGATAGATTCACTTTGAAAATACACAAGACTATTCCCATAATTCCATTTTCTTAAAGCAGTTCCATGCTGTGCTGTTTATTTTTCCTGTATTTCTGACATCCCAGCATTTAGAATTCAGTTTTTAAAGGGACACCAATGCTTTAGTTCCTGTATCAGTAAGGAATAAGTCCAGGTGTGTGTTTGAAAGTGCAGAGTTTGGAACGTTTGGTCCATGCTGGAGGTAAAATGAAGACACAAATTGAAGGATACTCAGCCTTCGATGAGTTTTTGTTTGGGTATTTCTGGTTTTTAGATGTTAATTTCTTGGTCACATCTATCTGGGAGTATTTCAGATGGTGTTGCTTAATATTCATTAACGTGACCTTTAATTTTTGTCTATTCATTTGTCTTTTTACCTAAATGAAAATGTGATTTCTGTCAGTTTCTGACTTTGACACAAGTTGTGACTTTCTGGAATCATTTCCATTTGGAACTTAATTTCTGCATCTGATTTTATCCCATTATATTCCATGGGACTACACCAGCAAAAAGAGATTGAAGTGAGCAGAAAACCAGGCCAGGGATTTGGAAACGTTTTTATTGTATTGACACATTTTGATTTAATGCTCTTTTTTTAAACTGCTCGCTTGTGCAGAATATCATTATTGCAAAACAAATGGAATCATCCCATTTATGAATGGAAGAGGACACTGCTGTCAATCTTGATATTTTTCATTGCTTCATCCTTTTCCAGTCCTGTCCCACCGTTGCTGATCTTGTTATTTTTAAGGAAAGGTTCTTTTGAATTTATCTGTTATTAAAATTGATTCTGGGCAATTTTAACCCATGACAGATACTGGGGGAGGAAAGTTGGTTCCTAAAATGTCCTAATCCAGTGAGTTTTCCTGCAGGAACCAAGTGGGAATGTTTCCAAAAGGGTAGGGAAGCAATCAGCACTGAGGCACAGCAGTTATCCCCACCTGGGTCACCCATAGCTGGTACCTCCTCTGGCAGGAGAGACCCCTCCTCTCCTTGGAAAACTATCAAAAAAAGGGGTCAGAAATGTGAGGTCACCTCAACCCCCAGTTAAAACCTCCTATTTCATGTATTTCCCATTTTTCTTTGGAATCAGCAGAGTTATCACGACAAGAACAGTTTTACTCACTGGCAAGCCTTGGTTTTGCTCTGTTTTTGGCACTTTTCTCCTCTGACATTTAACGAAGGAAAACACCTCTCTTCCCAAAGACTCAGCCTCCCTCTAATACCCAGCCCTGCTGCTGTAAGATCCATTATTAATGCTTTAATCAAGCAGCAGTGCTTTGATTAATGTCTTCTCCTGGGTCACGAGCAGAGAAGGAGCATCGTTAAAAGCAGAGGCTGAGTCATGGAAAGAGAGATGGCAGGAGAGAGGAGCTTCAGAGCTGTCAGCAAGGAGCTCATCCCCTGGCTGGTGTCGGGTTTGGAGTCACCTGGCTGCTCTTGTTCCATCCAGATGATCCCTCCTGCCCTGCCAAGGCTGAAACCTGAGCTGAGCTCGGGGCTCCCCTCCCGCAGGTGTCACATCACAGCCCCTCGCTCTGCAGAGAGCAGCACCAAAAAATACAAGGAAACACTCAAAGAAGCACCTGGTTAGGAGTTAAAGTGGTTTTCCTGCACTGGCAAAGATCATTTTTATACCGAGTGAGGAATTTGACAAATACTCGTGTTTATGTCGTTTCAAATGCTTTTTATTTTCATGCACAGGGTGATTTATAAAGAACATTTCCTCGCTGCCATTTATGTGTGGATCACTTTCATGCATGTTTGATAAAATCTTTTCTTTGACCCTACTATTTAACACTGCATAACTTAATTTTAAAAATTTTATGACTTGTATTGGACATCTTTTTGTGTGTAAATAAATACATTTGTGCATAACTTCGGTAGGATTTGTGTCACAGATGATGTATGAGGAATGATTTTGAGAAATACAAGGGGGAAAAAATCACTGCTCTGGTTCCTTCAAGACATTTCTGGGCTCTCACCAGGCAGGAATGGGGAGTTTCCTCTTTAACATTGATCTGCGAACTGCAGAAATCATTCTCTGCATCCCATTTCAGTGTTAGAATTTCCTTTAAAGGGATGTCTCATGCTCCACACTGTTTTCTGTTTCAATACAATAATTTTGAGAGAATTCATGCCCTTCTATTAACTAGAGAAATCAAGGGGGCAGCTTTTTCACTGGCTGAAGGATTTTTCACAGCCTGCCTGATGCAGAGAACCCAAAGATTTGTTCTGCATGTGAGCTCAGAGCTCACAAGCAGCAAATTTCAAGCTCAATCCTCATTTTTGTCCTTCAGTGCAGAGTTCAAATCCAGTGCAAAGTGCTGTGTGAACTCTGCTTTAGAGGTGTTACCAAAAGCCCAGTGATTATGGCCAATATTAGTGCCTCCTGCAGTAATTATCTTATGAAACAGGCAGATTAAGCTCTCAGCTGGGCAGGCAGATGCAGAGCTCTGTCATGTGGGTGACACTGCCAGATTGGGCTCCTAGGAAGGGTTTTGCCCAAGGAAATGTGAGCAAGGGGAGTTGTGTAACACAACTTCTCACCCCTTTTGCTTTCTATGTGTCACATTCCTATGAAATCCTAAAAAAGGAAATGATTTCAGGAATTTCAGAGCTTGGGGTAACTCGCCTCAGGTGAGTTCAGATTCAAAGAATTGCATTTTTAAGCCATTCTGGAAAATAATTTAGTGCTGATTGATTCCTCCCTCTGAGCTCTGGTTTCTTGTTGGTGATCACAGCACAGTGAGTAACCACACTGATTTTTGGGATTGCAGTAAGGTGTCCTGGTGCTGTGGCTGCAGCTGCACCAAGGGGAATAAAACCTTGAAGAGCTAAAGGGTTAAAGCCCCTCAAATAACCAGATTTATAGAAAAGACCATGGGAGAAAGAAATAAAGAACAAATCCCTGCATTTGAAGGCCCAACACTGGAGCAAAATCCCTCAAATGTGCCCCATATATTAATTCAGCACCACTCATGTGGCTGGGAATGAAAGAAATGCTCCATTTGTTCTGATGGCTTTGGGTTTGCATTTAAAAGTAAAATTGCCAAGGTTCCACAGGCATGTTATTTGTTGGGTTTTTCCTGCCTTTGTTGTTTGCAGAGTTGGATAAACTTTATCACTTTGCTTTAATAGCATATCTGGGAGATGTTTGTTCATGTGTTTTCTATATTCAGTGTATCAACAGCAACATTTTTTCATGGATTTGTGGCTAATTCTGGCTCTGTCTGGAAAACATAAAAGCCAACTGGTAAAAATCAAGTGTGAGAGGAGCTCTGGGTGTCTCAGTTAATAAATATCTAAAGAGAAGAGGTGATTTTGGATTTAATCTACTGGTTCTTACAACACAGTTCATAAAGTGTTTCCTGTTAAAAAGTCACCTCAAAAAGATTGGAGAACATTTTTCTGAGAGAGGGGCAGTTCCCTTCTTAAGCAAGTGCTCCCTCACCTGAGACCCTGTGAGTGACTTGTGATTTCTTATTGTCATTCCTTTGTCACAAATTCATCTGTCTCATTGCTAATGCTCTGACTAAAGCTGTCATTTTCTAAACACTCACCTGTGTTTGCTGAACACACATTTTTTCCTGTTCCACTGGCTTTCTGTTTTCAGTGTGTTAGAACTCTCCTTTTTCCTTCTTTTTTTTTCCTTCCTTTTTTTTTTTTTTATTTTGGTGAACGTAGAAGTATCCAGGCCATCAGGGTGGAAGAATTTAAATATTTAGTATCATGAATATTTGATTAACTTCAGGATTATATTTGTGCCTGAAAAGAGAGAAAAGGAACGTGTTCTTCTGCCCTTCTCTCAGACTGCCCCCAGCAGCCACAGATTTGCTGAGAAAAATAGTCACAATTTCAAGATTATATTGTTGGGTGGTGTTTGTTTAAATGGGAGGAGTTTTTTTCAAGCAAGCCTCAATGTCTCAGATAATGTGACAAATGTCACATTTGTGAAGGTGCATTTCTATTTTTTTAAAGTTTACACCCATTAAAACCGATGGGAAACTTTTCTTGACTTCAGAAACTGGAGGTGACTTTGTGGTGCTTCTTGGATGGATTTTCTTGGCCAGGGCTCAGCCTCACTCTGAGCTTTCCAAAATGTTTGGGAAAAGCATCCCCTCCCAGCACAGCAGCCACTTCAGCAGGTCACAGAAAGGTTTTTGGTGAATTCCTCCTGCTCCATCCTCATCAGGGACCTCTCTGGAGAACTCTGAGCTCCCAGAGGTGAGAGCCAGCACCTCCAGGGCCCTGCATGATCCAGCACTGAACAAAACAAAACATTTGTATTTGAGGAATTTTAAAAGATTCTCAGTGCTTTTTTTATTATGTAGCTTTTGTAGCTGTCTCTCTTTAAGACTCGGGACAAATTATTCACAGGTTTTAAATTTATAACAAATCCAGCAACTTCTTTATTTAATAATAACCTTTTTTAAAGGTCACCTGTATATTATCATCTCAGAGCAAGAATAAAATTAATTGCTGTGTGGTCCACTGAAAAACCTCTGCTCTTCTGAAGGTTTTGTCCAACCCAAGCAGGACTGCAATAAATGAGACACTTGAGACACAGGTTGGATATTAATCAAGCTGCCACCTTCTTAAGTGGGGTTTTCCAAGGGTCCAGAGAAGAAGAAAACTTTCCTGATGCACTTATTCTGATTTATAGAATAAATCCTTATAGATATCAGAGATTTCTGATGCTGCTGGCAGGCTCAGGAGCAGCAGAATTGCAGAATCCTAGGATTGGTGAGGTTGGGAAAGACCTCCAAGTCCAGATGAACCTTGTCCTCAGGTACCACATCCACAAATTTTTTTGAACATTTCCAGGGATAATAACCACTGCCCTGGGCATCCTGTTCCAATGCTTGATAACCCTTTCTATGAAGAAATTTTTTCAAATATTTCAAATATTTTCAAATCTAAACCCCCTCTGGCTCGACCTGAGGCCATTTCCTCCAGCCCCTGGGAGAACAGTGAGCAAGGCAGAAGTAAATGAATCAAAATAATCTCTCTGACAAGTTCAGCAAGCTGGGACCATTGTCATTCCCTTGTACAAAAAGTGCCACAATGAAAGCCAGCTTCTGGGCTGAGCTGAGAGCTCTGAGCAGCACTGCAGCACATCCATAGGGCAGCTATTCCAGCCAGCCTGGGCAATGCTTTATTTCTATTTATTTCTATTTATATCAAAGGCTTTATTTCTATCTTTTCTTTTTCTTTTTTCTTTTCTTTTCTTTTCTTTTCTTTTCTTTTCTTTTCCTTCTCTTCTCTTCTCTTCTCTTCTCTTCTCTTCTCTTCTCTTCTCTTCTCTTCTCTTCTCTTCTCTTCTCTTCTCTTTTTTCTTCTTCTTTCTTCCTTTTCTCTTTTCTTTTCTTTTCTTTTCTTTTCTTTTCTTTTCTTTTCTTTTCTTTTCTTTTCTTTTCTCTCTCTTCTTTTTTCTTCTTCTCTTTTTTCTTCTTCTCTTTTCTTTTCTTTTCTTTTCTTTTCTTTTCTTTCTTTTCTTTTCTTTTCTTTTCTTTCTTCTCAGTGCTAGCTTTTGTCTGAGACCAAGGGAAGGGTTTCTATTCAGAACCATTATTGTGCACTTACAGAACATCTGTAAAGGAAAAAGGAAAAGCAGATTTACAGTCAAGCTTTAGCAATGTGAGCAGGGAACAAGAAATTCTCTGTTGAGGATAAACCTGCCTGGTTCCAGGCTGTTTGCAGGGCAGGGAGGGGTCTCAGGTTACCTCTGGCTTCTGCTGTGCTGGTTTTTGTGTATTTTGTATTCTGATCTCCAGCTGGGTTTCCTGCACACCTGACACTGGGACAGAGTGCTCATTAAGCAAAAGGAACCTGATCCTTGCCTTTCCCTTGTCTGACATGTCCACCTGACAGTTCCCTGCCATAATTAAATGGCAGAGCATTTGTTCCTGTGCCAAGGGATAATAAATGTGCCCGGGCACTCCTCTGCAGCTCAGTTTATCCTCAGGCTGTGGGTTTGGAATGGAGCTGCGTGACTCCAGCCACTCCAGGATGTAGAATTGCCTCTGATACCTGGTTATGGCACTCTTTTACCTCTCAACAGGCTGCTCAGTGAGGATTGAGCAACAATTTCCTCTCAGACATGTGGTGTTCTTACAGCAAACTGGAATTCAGGCACTCACAGTGCAGGCTGTCAGGGTATCTCCCAGTTTTAGGAATATTTTATCCTAAAATCCTGTTCTGTCCTTAACAATTCTCAATTCTGAAAGAGCAGCTGAGAAACTTCAGCTTGTTCTATCACCAGAGCCATAAAACACCTTCTCTAGTGCTCAGTGTGTGCATAAATCTATAGAAATACCAGAATGTTTTATAAGCCAGTGGATCTGCAGCCTCTACTCTGATCTATATAAGGGGGTTACAAAGCTGAACAGCTTTGAGCTCAGTGAGTTGACTTGATCCACCTTCTCCTTCTTGCTGTGGGTTTGGAATGGAGCTGTGTGACTCCAGCCACTCCAGGATGTAGAATTGCCTCTGATACCTGGTTATGGCACTCCTTTACCTCTCAACAGGCTGCTCAGTGAGGATTGAGCAACAATTTCCTCTCAGACATGTGGTGTTCTTACAGCAAACTGGAATTCAGGCACTCACAGTGCAGGCTGTGAGGGTATCTCCCAGCTTTAGGAATATTTTATCCTAAAATCCTGCTCTGTCCTTAACAACTCTCAGTTCTGAAAGAGCAGCTGAGAAACTTCAGCTTGGTCTATCACCAGAGCCATAAAACACCTTCTCTAGTCCTCAGTGTGTGCATAAATATATAGAAATAGAATATTTTATAAGCCAAGGGATCCACAGCATCTATTCTGATCTGTGTAAGGGGGTTACAGATCTGATTCCACAGACCTTGTGGCCACCCAAAGCATTCATTCCTCTCACTGTGACTTTGCTTAGTGATGAATTTTCTCACTGTTCTAAATCTCCTGCAGGAAGTTGTGGTGTCTATTCATGTATTGTATCAATATAAAGTAATGAAATTCTAAAACAGAAAAAATAAAAAGCAGAGAGATCAGGAGCACATTGCTGCAGTGATGTGCTCCACATGAAAAAAATAAGTTTATTTTTTCCCCCTCCTTCTTTAGACATCCTTCTAAAATAAATGGCATAATGGAGCAAAAGGAAAACACCTAGATTTTCATTTCAGCCTAATGTGAGCACCTCAGAGGGACAGAACAAGAGGAATGGGATGATTTTTGAGATGCCAGCAGCCTGGCAAGCAGCCACATCATGAGCTGCACGCTGGCAAAAAGAAATGCATGTGCTGGGAAAGATGTGCAGGTGCTGTGGCTGTTTGCATGAGGGTGGAGCACAGAGTGACTGTGGGGGTTCATGAACAGCAGTGGGACTGGAAATTATTGGTGGGTTTGAGTAAGGAGGGGAAAAGGCTGATTGTAAATCATTTTGGTTTTAGATTGCCCCACAGACCTCTGGGTACCTGACAGCTTAGCACCAATATTTTTATGAAACGGAGGGAGGAGGTGCTGAAAGCTGGATTTTACATTAATTCCTTGCTTGAGGAACATGGGAATAGCTGACAGAACCCATCTGTCCCCTGTGGCTGGGAGAGGCTCTCCTTGGGAGAAGCTCTGCTGCCTTTGAGCAGCCACAGAACCTCTATGCCTGGGGAGGCTGCAGAAATCTTCCAGCTGCATTCAACAGAGCAATAAAAAATAGGGATGGGAATAATTCCCAGAGGCCACACACACCTGCTCCCAAAGCAGGATTAAAATACTTCGATCCCATTTCTAACAGGTATTTGTCTAAATTACTCCCCTTGCTGCCCATTCCCTCTCTCCTGCCACAAGGGATAATTGAGAACATCCCACACCCACCAATGGATCCATTTCTGAGCTGCCAGTGCTGAACTCTCTTCAGCAAGAGAGGAACAAGAAGTTGTTGGGTTTTTTGGAGTTTTGAAAACTTCCTCCTGCCATTCTAACCCTTGTCCTATGGAGTGGCTCTGGAGAGCTGCAAGGAGCAGAGCAGTTGGGAAAATCACACTGTGTAGTTATGGCTCAAGAACTTCTTTTAGTGTCTAGACTGCCTTCTTGTCGCCCTGATTTTTGCAGTGTTCTGTGTTTTTACTTCTGTAGTAGAAGTTCCCATGCATTTTCTATAAACATGGTCCTTGTCTTTCCTAACTGGCCAAGATTGTTTTGAACTTTTAGATTGTTTTTCATTCCTTTCCCCTGGGGCAGAGAAAGATGATTGACCATGTCTTTATCCTGTGAAATTATAGAGGTGGTAACCTCATTGACCAATCCATGATTGTCTTAAGAAAGATATAAATGAGAGACTAAAGAAAGGCAGGCCCTTTTTGTGCTCCTGCCTAGTAGTCCTGGCTACTGCTCTGAAATCTGCGTGTTTCTTTCATCCAGCAGTGCAACACCTTCTAAGTGATGTTTTCCAGCTGTCCCACCACCTTTATTGCTCTCTTCTTGTTTCAAGACTCTCCATAATATTCTTTACACCCTTGGGCTAAAAGTCCCAAAGCAGTTTAGATGGCAAAGATGGGAACCCCTGGGATTGTGCAGTCCCTTGCAGATTGGGGGCCAAAAACCAGAGCCTTGTCCTGCTCTGTCAGGGCTGATGGAAATGTTGGTGTCAGCTGAGGGAAGGATCAGTCCCTCGAGGGATTTGCAGCAGTTGGGGCACCCCAGAACTGTGCTGAGGCTGCAGAGCAGGGGCTGCCTGGCACAGTGGGGTTGGCACTGGAGGTGAACAACTCCCGAACAGAGAACCGCCGGCAGGAAAATGCCTGGATTGAAAATGATCCTTATCAAATGAACTCACCCCAAGCCTATTGAGAACGTGCACTGTGGCTGCATCTGGAAGCACTCTCAGGGCTGCTCTTACCTCTCCCTCTCCCAGCCTCAAAGACATGGCCCTGCACGTTGCTGCTGATATAATGTTTGGGAGACAACATCGAGCAACATTCACTCATTGCTGTGTCAGCACCACCTTCATGTGAGCCCTGCAGCAAGATTTAGAGTCCTCCTTACTGCAATTATGGCCCAGGAACTTCACTTTTAAAGCTTTCCATTTAAAGTGTGCCATTTTTAGAGTGAATGAGTTAAAAACAGCAGAAAGCTTCAGAAATTAAGAACCAGAGTTCGTCCAAATAACTCGTGTAGACCTCACTCAGCAGCAAGGTGAATTAACACACGTTTTAGTCCTGTTAGGTTATTAAAGGAAATTGGGCTATCATGCCAGATAGGAATGTTTAGAATATGTAAATTACCCAAATGTGTGTGCTTTGAGTAATATATCAGAGAATGGAGAACTCTGCTGGAAACAGAGACATCTTTACTTAACCATGGAACAAACCAGTAAAGGCACAATTTTAGGTTTTCTTTCTGCAGAGAAGTTGGAAGGTTTTAGGAAAAGCCTGTTATGGGTCAAAGGTGATAAATCACAAAGATAAGGCAGGGCTGAATTTATTTTCCTGTTATTTTTACTTCAATGAAATAAAGATTCATTTCAATATGAGAATTAGGAGAAAATGTGGCTGTATTTAATGAGAGGAACCAAGGCACTAAAACCTTGACAGCTGATTGTCTAGATATCATTTCTTTATATGTAAATCTATCTGCAACTTTTCATCTACACATTTACATGCAAGAAGTCCATATCATCTCTTTATATATTTATTATCAATTGTTTCTACTGGTATAATCCCACTCCTTTGTGTAGAATTGCTGTAATAATTGGTTATTTTGTCACAGAGCAGAATGTGCCCGCTGGTAGCTGGTGCTGATAGAAGTGTCCTTCAATACTAAATTAAAAATATGTGATTCTATCATCATCTGTCTGGAGCAGGGACTTTCACCCTCCTGCTGTCTGCTGCATCATGACACTTTCCACAACTTCATCTCCAATTTAGGTGTGAGCAGCAGCACACATGGCAACCAGAAAGAGCCTGGCTTCCAGCAAAATGTCACTCACCCCAGAAAGTTAATAAAAAAGCCCAATAGCTTGTTTTTCCTGCCCTGCAGTTTCCATCTCACACGTCAGGAGGACGAACGTCCAAGGCTGTGGGAATGGCCATCTGTTCTTCCTGCACAGTGCTGCTGCTTGGGAGTGCTGAATTACTCAGATGCTCTGATTTTCAGAGACATCTGGAACTGGTGGCCATCTATTAAAAAATATAAAATGCAGCAGCGCAGAAAAAATCGAGCTGGGCTGAGTGGCTTCCCCACGAGGTCTTGAGGAATTGAAGGACCAGCATTGATAGAATCACAGAGTGGTTTGGGTTGGAAAGGATCTTTAAAGGATCATCCAGTGTCACTCCCTGCATGGACAGGGACACCTCCCACTGTCCCAGGATGCTCCAAGCCCCAATGTCCAACCTGGCCTTGGGCACTGCCAAGGATCCAGGGGCAGCCACAGCTTCTCTGGGCACCCTGTGCCAGGGCTCCCCACCCTCACAGGGAGGATTTTTTTTCTTGGTATTTCATCTAAATCTACTCAGAAAAATGTAATAAAGCCAGAGGGGGTAACACCTTTAGTAGGTTTTAGTTTTTACTAAAACTTTTTAGGTTTTACTAGGTTGTTTCCTTAATGACACCACAAAACACATGGGGAGGTGATGGAATACAGTCAGGAGAGCAGAAAATCAGGAAATTCAAAGTGGATGAACTCAGTTATGTACAGACAAAAGGAGCACCTTGTCTAAGCCTTTAGAATGAAAGTGTTGTAATTATGTTCTAACATGACAGAGTTAATTGGCACAGGAGAATCTCAAAGGTGCATTACACAGTCCTGTGTTCCATGGGGGCAATTTGGCCCAGACCAGGAACCAAAGCAACATTTCCTGTGTTGTGTGATGTGAAAATTCAGTTTCCAGTCCTGAGATCAGCTGTCCCTCGGCTGGAACAGATTTGGGTGCTGGAAAATATGGAAAAATCCACTCCCAGTGAAGAGGAGGAGCTGTTCCCTGGTGAGGAGAGCAGGAGCAGGCAGCTGCTGAGGACTCATTTTGAATCACCTCAAGAGCCACAGAGCCCAGCAGGGAGAGGGCCCTTGGACAAGGTGCTTCTGATGCAGGTGCAGAGCCAGAAGGAGGAGAGCAGAGCATGATTAATAACTCTGCATTAATTGCAGCCTCAATAAACCCAGCGTGGTGCCACACAGGAGTGAGGAATCACCTCAGTCCCCATCCCATCACAGCTTCCCAGGGACTGCAGTGTCTGCCATGGGCAGCTTCTCCCTGGCAGGGCTGTGCAGCCTCACCTTGCTGCCTTCCCAAAGCATTTTCCCTAAAAAACCTTTTGTTTTAAAAGTGAAATGAACATTCTAAAAATATAATTTTTTTTTCAGTATTGACACGATCAGAAGATTTTTGCAACTCTCTCTTTAGTGCATGAAACAATCAAAGTCTTCTAGAATTGCTTTCCTTTCTGATGCAGAATTTGTGTCAGTCTCTTTCTGATGTTTGTGTCAGAGAAGGGAAGTTTGGAGATCAATTAATTTAAAATTCAGCCTTGCTGTGAAGTTTCCCCCCAGCAGCTCTTGTTTAGGGACATGGTTTTTTGTGTCCTTAAATTCAAGTCAAACACGCCTACAGGATTTCATCTGGATGGAGCAGGTGCTTAACAGCAGCATTGCCAACACCTGCAGCTAAATCACAAATTAATCTTTGCAAATATTGTTTATTAAAAAAATGAGGATGTTCTCTCACTTGTACCTCCTGCTTGGTTCTGAAAGGTATGTTTAGATTACATATTTAATCTTTTCGTGAGAATGATGAAGTCTTAATTTTGAATTTATTTTTTATTTTTTATTTCCTGTGAGCTAAAACTCTCAGAATCACCAGCTGGCTGGACCTGCAATTTAAAGGAAGAGGGGAAACGGCCAATGAGTGGGAAACGAAATTCAAAATAGTGGCTAAAATTGTGTATTGCACAATTGTGAAACCTAAAAGCAAAGATTCTCTACAAGGAAAATGCTGCTCACAGCCTGGGCAGGTGTTTTGCACCTGTGGACCTGGCAAGTTCTGCCTTTTTTCCTTTATTTTGCAGCGATGTTTTGAGGTGAAATATTTTCACACAAATCTATCTCCCATGAAAAGATCACGAACACCTGGGCAGGGAGCTGTGAGACCTCAAAAAGTGGGATTTTATCTGTCAGAACTGATATTTCTTTACATGGGAACCTGTGAACCTCAGAGGCACAAATTCACCTTTTAGGGGAAACACCGATTGTGGGGGCTGCTAAAATCATCTTGTTAGAAATATATCCAATTTTTTCTCTGATTTACCATCGTTTGATCGCTTCAGGTTTAAATATCAAGAGTTGTGAAGTAACTCAGGCTGTCTGCATCTACTACAGGACATCATTCCTAACAGAGCAAATTGGAAGTGACTCACCACTTGCTTTACTCAAGGATGTGTTTGTTCACATGCATATTAAATGTTCATCTATATTTTAAATTTTGAAGTGGATTTTCTGCCTTTATTGTGGGAAAATAGTTAAATGCAAGCTTAGCACTCTTTTTTTGGGAGGGTTTTGCTGCTGCTCCACAGGTTTGGAACCCTCATTTAGTCACTCACTTTGCTGCATCCAGGTTCCTTTGGAGGCTGAGCAACACACAGATGGCAATTTGTGCCAGCATCCCTGGGTTTATTACTCCCCATCTCAGATGGCTATTTAATTTGTTACCACTCTTGGCTGCAAAGCTGCCTGTTAATGTAATCAAACGCCTGCTTTCTGTCAGGCCCCAGGCATTTATTTTCATTACTGGGGTTGCCTCACAAA
>VZTZ01042038.1:390527-414722 GCA_013400955.1 Drymodes brunneopygia | reverse complement strand
CTGGACAAGCCAAGCCCTGGGCTGGCACAGGGATCAGGCCCTTCTGGGCCAGAGTTCACTGCATTATTGCAATTTGTTGACATGTTCTCTGTAATTCAAGGAGCCCTGGCACTAAACTCAGATGGGTGTCTGGGATTTTCTGCCCTGCACTTGATTATTTCTTCTGTCCCCACAGGAAGAGCCCAGTCTCTCACTGGATTATGGACATTGACTTAGCAGAGAGATTTGGAGGCTGAAAGGAGGGTGTGAGAGCTGGCTGCTGAAATCCTGAGGCCCTTGGGTCTGTGAGAGTGAAATATNTCCAGCTGCTGTGGGCTGAGCTCTGAAGCTCTCACAGCAATTCTGGAGGGGCAGGGCAGGGTCAGGCTCTTCTCTAGGGCTGGCAGAAACAACCTGAGGGTCACTGCAGGGACACTGGGCAGGAGAGAAGGGGCAGGAATGTGTGATGGGAAGGAATTTGGGATGGGAAGGAATTTGTGGTGGGAAGGTGTAGTAAAGGTGTAGTCAAGAAATCACAGAAATGCTTTTGTTTGCAATTCCAGGAGTCAAACACACTCGTATTTCATGAATGCTGTGGTTTGAAATCCCTGAGTTTGCACCTCTGACCATCCACTGAGTGGGTGTTTGAAGAACATGTTTTCTTCTAGAATGGTTGTAAAGCAAAGAGCCCATTTTATTTGGATTGGGATTTTAGAGAGCATCAGGATGGGCCAAAAACATTGCAGTCAAATTAAAACAGCTTTTGTCTCTCTTAACTTCCAAATTCAATAAAGTAAAACCATGTGGCAGTATTTCCCTTTATTAAACCATGAGAAATATTTAGTATTTTTAAGATTTCTGGGTAGAAATGTGTGTTTCAGTAACCAGGTATCAGCCAGCTGCCCTCCACTGCTCCCTGTCCTCCCCCAGGTGCTGCCCTGGTAACAAAACTGAGCTCCAGGAGTTCCCTCTGGCTCCTCCTTAATGGACTATTTTAATTTGGGCTCTCTAACCCAGGTAACTGAGTCCACAAACCTGCTGATTCCTAAAGAAATAGTCACCCTGAGAAACTCTGACCTGAAATTAATCAGATTTTGCCTTTGGTAAATGACAAATTTTTAAAGGAATTTTAAAATTTTATTTTTAATCATTACCCAAATAAGAAAATCAGTGAGCTGTTAGAAAGTGATCATTTTTTCATCATCTTCAGCTCAAAAATGAGATGCCTTACATAGGAACAAAATGTTTTCAAATTGCAGGAATGAAACTTTTTGGCCACACAGAATCCATGACAAGAAATCTGAATTTCTCTTCCTCGAGGAGTTTCAAAGTGTTGATGGATTGTCCTGATGCACAACACGAAACACTTCCAAAATCTTACAGCTCTTCAGGGAACAGGAGAAATCTTCCCACTCGCTTCTTGTGGCAGCAGAGGTATTTCATATTGAACTTTAAAAACATTGACAGATTTCTTCCTGCAGCCAAAGGAAGGCACTGAGAGTTTATGTGTCTCAAAGAAAATTGAGATGCTGGCAGACAACATCAATGTCTGTGTGTGTGTCTTTCAAAATGCAGTTGTCACCCGATGCAGTTGTAGGATGAATCATATCCTGAAGAGTTATATAAGCTTTGGGCTGGGAGTAAAAGCTGCATTTTATTTTGCCCCAGGGAAAATTTGAATTTAGTGGGGAAAAAAAAAAAATATTATTTGAGATTAAATTGAAAGAATTACTGAAAATCTGGAAGACCTGGAATTAAGAGCCTGTTTATGTGAGTTGAGTATATTGTATTTCTAAATGGATAAATATCAGTGGATGATTTTTGCAGTGTTCGCCCTGATTTTTGCAGTGTTCTATGTTTTTACTTCTGTAGTAGAATTTTCTCATGCATTTTCTATGAACATAGTCCTTGTTTTTGTAACCAGCCTAGATTATTTTAAACTTCTAAATTGTTTTTTCATTCCTTTCTCCTAGGCAGAGAAAGATAATTGACCATGTCACTATCCTGTAAAATTGTGGAGGTGGTAACCTCATTAACCAATCCACGATTGTCTTAAAAAGGTATAAATATAAGAAAATAAAAAAAAGACAAGCCTTTTTTAGTCCTGCCTGGGTAGTCCTCAACTTCTATAAAAAATCTGCGTATTTCTTTCGCATCCAGCAGTGCAACAAGTGGAGAGAGGGGCAGTTAGAGAGCAGCTTTTGTGGCCTGAATCTAGAAACCACTCCATTCTGACGAGAAATAAGAAAGGTCCCCTTGGTTATGTAAAAAGAAGAGGGAAGCATCTCCCTGAATAATCCCGAGGGATTACAGAGTCCCAGTGAAAGTCCAGTATTAGCCAGCAGCCAATGGCTTCACATCTGGAAGCCAGAGTCAGCTGGGGGGTGGCACTCATTAAAAATAGATCTGCTGCAGGGCTAAGATGATTATTGGTGCTGATTTGCAGGATTAGACACGGGCAGCAGTCTGTCAGGCTATTTCTTCACTTGAGCACACAGAAACCTCCTCCAGGGCTTGGGCAAACAGGGATTCATGGCCGGGGAGGGAGAATTTGGGAGGGGAGAGGGAAGGCATGTCACTCTGTCAGACACGAAACAATCAGGCAACTCAGGAGCTCAGCCACCAAGGCTGGGCAGAGAGCAAAAAGAGCCCCAGCCTCTCTTTATTTTTATATTTATACCTTTTTACAGACAGTTATGGATTGGACAAGGAGGTTGCCACCTCTGAAATTCCATAGGTGAGAAACACAGCCCATCACATTCTCCAGCCCAGAAAGAAGAATGAAAAACAACATCCAAAGTACAAAACAATCCTTGGCCGGTTATAGAAGCATGGATTGTTTACACGAAAATCTGTGAGAACTTTTGCTACCAACTCTAAACACAGCACTCTAGAAAAATCAGAGTGACAAAGGCACCTTCCCCTTGCTCCTCTGCCGTGGTGCTTGGAGCCAGAGCTGAGCTCCAAATCAGACCTGCAGGGATTTGTGTGGTTTAAACACTGGAGATGTGAATGATTAACGTGATCTCCCTGCATGATGCTGTGAAGTCTTTGCAGCTGCATTTCCACCCAGCTTATGGAAATTGCAGGTTCATTTCTTTGAAGGAAATTTGGATATGTTGGATAGACTCTGAGTGGTGGATGCAATTTATTGTAGTTTGGAATTAAACAAGTCAGCAGGATTCCCCACAGAAATAACAACGTGCAAAAATCTGACTGGGAAACCCTCGTTTTCCTTGTTACTCTTTATTCTTATCTGCAGAATTGTTCCGTTCTGCAAGAATACACTTTGCAAATATTGCAGGGGAAGAATAGATTTCTGTTCAGGGACAGGAAAAATGTGCACTTTTGGAGGCTGAACAAGCAGTTTGGATAACCACAGGTTCATGTTCCTGACAAGCCATTTCCCTTCGTTTGCTGAGACAACGATAGAACAAACAATTTAAAATAATAAGCACATTCAGAAGAATTACAACACGTGCTTGTCTGCCAAGGAGGGAAATCTCATCCATCAAAGAAATGATTCCAGGTAGTTTGCCCAGATCCTGCTAATTCCAATGGGTACCACAAAATCTTCCTAACTCCTGGTTAATGTGTTTACTGATGGTGGATGAATATTCTCTTGAATCGTTTGAGGGCTGAGCTTTCTGCTGGCCATTAAGTTAACTGCTGAGAAATTAGAGCTGGACCTCAGAAAGGCACATTCACTGGGGTTATCTGGCAATTCTTTAATCAATTGCTCCTGCTGAATCACCACATGAATTTTGTTTTACCTGGGGCTGTGTCATCCATAGTTACAGTCCAGATTAACCTGTCAGCTCAAGCAAATGTACTTCTCTAATGAAGTTCTTAACGTTTCCATCTGTGGCTCAGACAAAATGTTTCAAGATCCTTTTCCACCTTGATTCAGAAACTTTCTCCTGAGGAGGGAGTGTTGCTGAATAAAAGCCAAGCCATCTCCAGCAGCCAATTCCCCCGTGGGTGGATTCAGAGGGGACTCACATCTCAGAGCACAGATCATAAAAGAGAAGCCCACAAACCCAGTTCCTGAAGCCCTGACAGGCAGCAGGCTTTATCCTAAACCCGATGGCTGCACCCTGGGTGTGCTTTGGAGACAATCTCAGTGCTTTCCCCTGTAAATAATCACAAGATACAATGGATCTGCGGGAATTAAGTTCTTAGGAGGCGGTGATGTCACGCCCACAGATTCAGGGCACTATTCACTTGCTTTTGGGAAACATTTGATAGTTACATAATATTCCTCAATCCATGTTCTGGATCAGCTTTGTTCCATCAGGCTTTTCCCATTACTTTAATAACTTCTGTCCCCAGCTTCACAAGTTTTTTTTTCCTTTTAAATGTGCCACCATATTTAAAAAGAAAAAGAAAACTGAAGAAAAATAAAAGAAAATAAAAAAGCCGGGGAATTCAGCAACTTCTAATTCGTGGTTGTTGCTCACATGGATATAAATAATAGGGGTTGTTTAACTGAGGGCAGCTTATTTCTTATCTGAGGAAATATTAATGCCCTCCCTGTTATCTAATTCAGCATAATGTAAGGGGATTTAGTGGAGATTAAGAGAGAAAGTGGGAGAAGGATTTATATTCTTTAGGGCCATGCTGGTGCTCCCAGGAGTTCTGGCATCACTTCCATTACAAGAGGTGATTGCTCTCCGAGGAGTTAAAATAATTGGAAGGAGAGGCAAGCTCTTACACTGGAATGAAAAGTCCTGAGGAAAAAAAGAAGCAATTGTTCAAGTTTCAGACTCCCTGCCCTGCTGCTGGAGGGAAACATCTTTGTTCTCAGACCTGGAGCCTGAGGAAAGGCCAGCACCCCAGCAGCACTTAATTTTCAACAGCTCTGCTCCTCTGCTCGGAAGAGAAATTTGCTCTGCAGAGATTCACTCCCTCGGGGTGTTCCAGCCTGGCCAGACAGTGCCAGAGCACAGTTCTGTAATATCACATCATCAAATCACTGGGAAAGGCTGTGACACATCCAGCTGATGGATCCAGCATTCCCCCAGTGAACGCACTGAGCTTTGGGAATATTTATTGGCTTTACACAGGAATAAACTTTGTATATAGTGGGGGAGCTACATCAGAACTCTGCTCCTGTTTGCCCTGAACGATTTGATGTGATTGAATCCCCAAATTTACCACTGCAGTCGAGAATTCAAGGAATGCTCAGTACCAGAGTGCCTCTTTCTAGTGTCAGCATGAAATACTTGAATAACATTTGCTTTTGGAGCCCAAAGCATCACCTTGTCTCCTGAAGGTCACATATTTCCACAAGCATTTTGGAGAAGTGAGATGAGTCTTTTCATTGCAAACTGACTCTTGGTAAGCACTTCCTAACACAGAAAGGCTTGTGCAAAGTCAACCACTGTTCTGAGGTTTTGTGAGATTCCAGCTGATGCCAGGAACAGATTCAAGCGAATTTCGTGGCAGCCTGGTTGGGTTAAATAGCCAACAGTGACAGAAATTTTATTTTGCATCTCAGCTCGTGTGTAAAATGCAAAGTTGACTGTTTCCCCATGGAGGTGACATTGGTAGAGGTGCACAGTTATACCTTGATTAGGATGAAAATGGGATCCCTCCAGGGCAGTGTGAAGGCACCAGGCTATTTATGACATTTGATCTCACAGTCCTGCTGAATGTAATTGCTCATTTTGGTGCTAACTGAGCAAAGGCAGGCCAGAAACTCAATACTTCCAGGCCGTGTAGTGAAACAAAAACCACCTTTCCACACAAAGGAGGATTGAAGGGCAGGAACAATATTGAAATGTGGATTTTAATTAAGGAAAATTACATATACAGTTATCCTTCTTCATCCTGTGAGTGTGGAAATCTGTGTGGGACTGCAGCAAACTTCTGGCCATGCTCTGCCCAGGATCATGGACATTTGAAGCAAGTTGGAGGTAATTCCATCCAGATCATTGGGTTTTACAGCCTGCTCGTTTTTATTGCTTGTTACTCCAAGCAAAAGGAGTAATCCTCTGGGAAGGGAAAGAGAAAAAAAAAAATCCTGGATATAATAATATAGCTGTAACCATGCTGTCCAGCCATTTGCATCCACAAATGGAAACTCTTGTGCTTTGTGAAAGTGAAGGTTGTAGGCATTCTGTGGCCAGTTAATCCAGACAGTGATCCCATAATCCACGTTACATTTACTGCCTTCCCCTCCTAAGCGCTTTGGAGTCGGCGTGATTTCTTCCAAATGTTAATGAAAAGCAGGGAGCACTCACTCAGGGAGGCAAATGGAAATAAAATCCATATTTCCAGCCATTATTACAGCTGGGCTCTGACTCTGGGTTGATGTCACAGCATTCATGTTGAGCTCAGCCTCCAGCCTTGGTTCTTTCCTGACCTGGAATGTTGGAGGAGTTTGATACGACCGAGAAAAATTTCATTTTAGGAAATCAAAGAAACAGCTTCCTATGGAATTTTCAAATATGAACAAACTTGTTCTGTTTGTTTGTTTGTTTTGTCCAAGAAGTATGAAAATGGAAGTTACATTGCACTGAGGACACTCTTGGCAAGGAGTCATTAGTGTCCATTAACCTGGTGGAAGCAGTGATTCCCCTTTTGCCTAATTTCCTCTCTGTTTGTTTTCCATCTGATGCCCTGTTCTGGGGTGATTTGTGGTTAATTTGCAACCTTCTGTGACATCCTGTGTGTGAATTAATCAAAATTCCCTCAAATCTGAAATGGGACCCCTAAATCAGGCCCCCATGTCAGGAGCTTTCCTCACCCCCCCCTCACTTCAGCCATTCCTCACTCAATTATGTGCGGAGACGCCGAGTTTAATTGTGTTATTCCTGGCAAAGAAGGAGAAAAAAAGCAGAGGAAAACTAGTTCTAACAATCCTATTTGTGAATTATAACTGTACACTCTAATCTAATCATGTTTCTCTTTCTCCAGATGTGGAGAATTTTAAGAGTGCCTCATTATGGACCACTAATTAAATCTGCTGTGAAAGAAATGTTGGGTGAAATGCTGCCAGCTTGGACTTGCTGGCAAAGCTCCCACTGACTTCAGTGGCATTCAAGTGTTGCTTTTTGGGTTTTGGTCTAATCAGAAGATGATCACTGTAATTATATATTATCTGGTAACATCTGGGGTCTCCAATTAAATCCCAGGCCTCGTGGCACTGGGCAAGTAAAGAGCTTTATTTGGGTTTTAGGTCATTCACCGTGGGTAAAATCCTGACAAGTGCCTGCCTATAACCAAATGATTTTTTTTTTTTCCTGGGGGCCCACAGCCCCCTTTGGAGCCAGAGGCTTTCAAGAATGTGTGTTTGGGTCTGGAAGGATTATCAGCCCCAAACAAGAAGGACTCAGGGGTTCTGGTGGGAGCCAGGCATCCTGGGGAAGGCTGGCTGGAGTTCCGTGGGGAGTTTTATCCACACACACACAGAGGTGGCAGCAGTGGGGGTTTGTGCAGGAGGGATCCACAACAAACCCCATAACAACAGCAGAAAGGAGCCAAGGGTGTGGGGTCTGGCTGGAGGGGGCTGAGCTGCTCCAGTGAGAGCTGCTGAGAGCAGGAGATGTGAAAATCCAGCGTGTCCTCGGATCTGTGATATTTATTTACAGCTGGAGCCTGGCTTGGTGGTGACTTTCCTAATTCCTTCCTAAAGCTCATTTAAATTCCTCACCGGTTTGTTTTTCCCTTCCCCGTGGCACTGCTTGATCTATGTAGTTCAATTAAAAGGCAGCACGAGGGCAGTGTCTACAAGAATTTGTTTATTCCCACCCTTCGCCTCCAACAGAAGTTCTCTAAATGCTCCGCTTCTACAGTGACACATTTTCCACTTCTTTTTATTTCCCTCTCCTCTAAGCTGCTAAAACTTTGCTTTAAAACTGCAGCGTGGGTTAATAAATGTGTGCCCAAACCCTGCCTGTTGGTAGAAACTGAATTTTCCATTTGTGACCCCTCACCTGATGTGTCAGGCTAACAGGGCAGACAGAGAGAGGCTCAGATTTGGGTTCCTGATTTCCCTCCTTGCTCACAGTAGCATTGCAAGGAAAGGAGACTTTCCTGCCTGTGTTTCACACATTTTTGTGCTAGATACCTTCCTGTTTCATCTGTAAGGTTAATTGTGGATGAAAAAGGATATAATAAGGTCCCTGCCAGGGCAGCACAGTGTGTTTGCTTCCTTGGGGATGCTGCAAGTCAGGTGCCTAAGAATTAGTAAATAAATATTTTATTTTGCACCAGTTCTTTCTGAAGAGTTTTCCCCCACGTTTAGTGCACACCATGATTTTTTTTTTCCTGAAAATGCTTGAAATATCGTGGGGTGCTTGTTGACATCAGCAGCTGTAGGGGGGTGTGTGTGCCCTTAACCTCCAGTGCTTCCTTTGGCTGATTAAAAACCTGTCCAGCCATTCCTTTTACATTTGTTCTGACTTTGTTTGAGGTGCAGGGGCTTGAAACACTCGGCTGTGGAACCTCAGTGCACAGGCAAAGCACTTCCATTTCAGCTGGGACTGCCCTGTGGGAAAGGGCTGCTGTGGAAATTTATCCTAAGTAGTTTTTAATGATGTTTTGTTCATACAGTGGCTCTGCCTCTTCAGGTCACCATTAAAGGATGTTTCTTTTGAGATTTCTGGGAGAAAGTCCTTTGATCTAAGCTGTTCAGACATCCAGCTGAAGTTAGCAGGGCTCTGTGCAGTGTCTGCTGTTCCCAGGTGGATATTGAGTGGTAAAAATGGCCATACACCAGTATCAGGGTGCACATTTAGGAGAACCAGTATGCCATCCAAAAGATAAAATAGAATAAAATAAAATAAAATAGCCCTTTGCCTTTCATCTGTGCCATTCTCTGCTGTGGAAGATGCAGTTTCTGTCTGTGGGGACAAACCTGGATCAGGGGGTGTCAGTGGGGTGGGAAAGGCAGTGCAGAGCCCTGAGCTGGCATTAACCAGTGCTGTGAAAGGGCAGGGAAAGGGATGCTGCCCCAGGTAACTCCTGGGGGCTGCACCAACAGGAATGACAGGAAAATAACCTGCAGAGCTGAGCTGGGGCTGTGCACCAGGCGCTGCTGAGGGCCCAGTCCCCACTCCAGGGCACTTTATTGTCAATGAACCTTCCACAGCAGAGGCTCTCCTTGATCTCAGTTTGTGTACCCAGATGTTTCATGTCACCCTGTGGACATGAATTCAGTCAGCAGAGATCCTCCATCTTCTTCCTCCGATTAAAAAATCATCAGCTGCATGAACATCGCAGCTTAAAAAGCTCTTGGCTTCAACTGGGACAGCTGAATTCTTTAAAAATGTCAAAAATACCCTTAAATGTCTCAGCAAAGGCTGTAATTCTAGAGGGGCTCTGACCCCCACCCCAGTTCCAGTTTGCAGTGCCATGCTGTGCTTTCAGATCCTTCAGCTCTGGATGTTCCCATTGTGACATTTCCTGCACCATAAAAACACTCACACTTCCAAGTTAAATCAATAGCTGTGGCAGAATGGGTACCAGAATTGCAGTCAGATCCTGAATTGCCTTTAAAAGAAGGGAAAATGCTGTGTGACATTTGAGGATGACACTAACAGCATCACTAAAATAAATTAAATGAATGTTATCTCTTTTTCTGAGTGGCTTTTACAGTCTTTGTAATGTTTTTCGGATTGTTGTTGCTGAGTAGCATTAAAGTACCAAACATCTATTTCCATGTAATTCATCTTTTGCAGTATTTGATAGTCCTGGAGTAATGGAAGAATCATTTCTAACTGGAAATGGAAGAAATGGAGCATCAGAAGAGAGAGGATGCTATCAAATAAGAAAGCAAACAAGTCTCTGAAATTGGAAAATGTGACTTTTCAGCTTTCAGCACCTTCTCAAACAGAAGTGATAATGCCACGTGGGGTTACAGGAGCTTTACCCACGGCTGTTAAGCTGCAAAGAGCTTGTGTAAATAGATTTAATTTCCAAACAAAATAAGACCTCGCTCAAAATAAGCATTTCTCTCTGTATTCATCCTCAAATGGCAAATTGCTTAAGAAAGTTGGAGCCCTGACTTTTGAGACTCCACATCTTTGAGATTTACACTGGCACGAAACAAGCCTGGCTTTGAGTTTAAAGCAAGAATCTGAGAGCAGCTGGGATTGAGGGAGTCTGAGGGTTTATTCTGAACTTTGTGTCACTACCTAGGGTACTCTGAAAAGAAGAGAAAACTCTGTGTTCTGACTTAGGAGGAGGATTAAAAGCTAGAGGTGACATAAATCACAGAGAAGTGTTTTGAGGAGGAGTTTGGCTCTCCAGATGTGCTGCTCTCAGTCTGCAGGGGCAGAGTTAAAGAATTCCAGTGACCACCTTTGACCAAAAGGTTCCCAAGCCCTTGCCCTTGGCCATTTGTCAGCCATGGCACCCCAAAGGTGTCCCTGGGGTGATTTAGGCCTTGTTTGTGCCTGTCTGGGTGCGCCTTTCATGTGTTCAGCAGCAGCACAACCAGGAGCTCAAGGACTGGGTGCTCCTCTCTCAGCCCACTAATCCAAACTGCAGTGTTTGCTCTCACTCCATTTTCTTTATTATATTATAAAACTACAATTTTCAGCTTTTGGTGAGACCTCAGAAGGCCCTGAATGAAGCCCCAGTGAAGGATCAATTCCCCCCAAAGCAAAGGAGTCCCCCAGAGGAGCCTGTTTGTGAAATCACCTCATTACAATTAGCTCAGCACACTCCTTCTATGAGGAATTACAGGACCTCACTTGCAGCATCTGTCAAAATAATTGCACCTCTCAGTGATTTTCATCCCCCCCTTCCTTGTTTTAAATATACTCATTAATTAAGTGGCTCAGCTCATTTCAACGTGGCCCTGAGCTGAAACGAGCAGTACAACTTCCTTGTTATCCTCAGAGCACATTGCTGGGAATTGGAGTAAAATGAAACTCTGCCAGTTCACACTCTGAGCCTCCTCTGCTCCTCTGCTTGTTCTGGTTATGGAGGGAAAGGATGGGTGTTATTTCTGAGCTGTAGGTGACAGGTTGTCGCTCTGTTGGACACGAGACACTCAGGCAACTCAGGAGCTCAGCCACCAAGGCCGGGCAGAGAGCAAAAAGAGCCCCAGCCTCTCTTTATTTTTATATTTATACCTTTTTACAGACAGTCATGGATTGGACAAGGAGGTCACCACCTCTCAAATTCCATAGGTGAGAAACACAGCCCATCACATTCTCCAGCCCAGAAAGAAGAATGAAAAACAACATCCAAAGTACAAAACAATCCTTGGCCGGTTATAGAAACATGGATTGTTTACACAAAATCTATGAGAACCTTTGCTACCAACTATAAACACAGCACTCTAAAAAATCAGGGTGACAACAGGTGACACCAGAGGGCTCAAATTGTACAGGTCTGCCCAGAAATAGGTGTGGTTTTCCTCCTGGAGACAGCAGGATGGTGCAGGGTGAGGCAGGGTGTGCTGCTTTGGGCTGGGACAGAGCTCATTTCCTCCATGTGGCATCGGGCTGTGGTTTGGAGCTGTGCTGGGAGCTGCTGATAACTCAGGGATGTAGGGTCACACCATGGGTGTTACAGACAAGCCCCTGGAATGGGCCTTTTCCCTGGGCTCAGAGGTGACCNCCACGTGTCCCTTGACGTGTCCATTCTTGCTGTGCTGATATGTGTTTTTTTCCTCCATTCCCACAGTCATCCAAGGGGTTGATATTGCCCTGCTGGGGCTGAACAACCAGAGCTTTGCCAGGCTGATGGAGCAGCGCTTGGCCCCGCTGTTCATGATGTCCCACCAGCAGGGAAGGCGCTTCAGACGTGCCACCACCGTGGGCAGCTACACTGTGCAGGTGCTCCATGGATGTGTCTTCAAATAAGGGCTTTTCTTGCACGTGTCTGTCACTCTGTTGGGCACAAAAAATCAGGCAGCTCAGGAGCTCAGCCACCAAGGCCAGGCAGAGAGCAAAAAGAGCCCCAGCCTCTCTTTATTCTTATATTGATACCTTTTTACAGACAGTTATGGATTGGACAAGGAGGTCCCCACCTCTCAAATTCCATAGGTGAGAAACACAGCCCATCACATTCTCCAGCCCAGAAAGAAGAATGAAAAACAACATCCAAAGTACAAAACAATCCTTGGCCGGTTATAGAAACATGGATTGTTTACACAAAATCTATGAGAACCTTTGCTACCAACTATAAACACAGCACTCTAAAAAATCAGGGTGACAACAGGTGACACCAGAGGGCTCAAATTGTACAGGTCTGCCCAGAAATAGGTGTGGTTTTCCTCCTGGAGACAGCAGGATGGTGCAGGGTGAGGCAGGGTGTGCTGCTTTGGGCTGGGACAGAGCTCATTTCCTCCATGTGGCATCGGGCTGTGGTTTGGAGCTGTGCTGGGAGCTGCTGATAACTCAGGGATGTAGGGTCACACCATGGGTGTTACAGACAAGCCCCTGGAATGGGCCTTTTCCCTGGGCTCAGAGGTGACCATGGAAACACATCCAGGTCACCTGAGATGGGCTGGGGAAAAGTATTACGGGTTTGTGACCTTCTTGACCAATTGTGTGAGAAAATTGTGGTTTGTGACCTTATAGGGTATTGATTACCTGTTCCCATAACAGGTGATAGCTGGGCAATGCTCCAGGTGATTGGGGGACACTCGGGGTTGCACCTTTCCTGTTTCTATGAGGTTCTGTCCTGTCTGTGTGCTGGGATTTAAGGAATTTTCACTGCACAGTAAAGGTCTTTGCACTTCTCCATCTTGTGCGAAGCCCATGCCCTTGCATGAACACTGCACAGGGATATTTTGGTTAAGCTTAACAGAGCTTGCTTAGAGCCAAGGCCTCTTCTGCTGCTCAGGCCAGCCCAGCAGGGAGCTGGGCAGGGACACAGCCAGGACAGCTGACCCAGCTGACCAAAGGGTTATTCCCTTGCTGTGAGGGGAGGGTGAAGATGGCAGGGTGCAGAGCTCTTGCTCCAGATGTGGGCACACACAGCAGGATGGGGACCTGCAAATGTCACTTCCCTGTGGTGAAGCTCTGTGTGAAGTTCTCTCTGAAGTTCTCAGACATCACTTCCCTGTGGTGAAGCTCATCCTGGGCTGCTCCTCGAGCATCTCTGCTGAAACCAATGCAGATGAGCCAAACTGGAATCCTCTGCAAAGCAGCAGCAGCTGAGGGGTATCTTAATGCAGTGCTTCTAATGACTTCCCATTTCCTGCTAGGGAAATGTGCAACTAATTAAGTCTGTGGCATTCATTTAACTCGAACAATAAAACGTGCTTGTGCCAACAGAGGTATTTACTAAACATACGTTTTCCTGGAGGGAAAAGAGGAGAGTTTGTAAACAAAACATTAAAATAAGTGTTTAGCACCTTTCTGAATTCCAGGTGAAGCTGTTGTCAACACAGTGAGGACTTGGGGCATTAATAAATATCTAGAATTATTCACAATATATTAATAATTAATATTAATTTTAAATTATTAATTAATATAAGAAATTATACTTGTTTTAAGGTTAAAACTCACCTTTAAAGCTAGTCAGAGAAATAAGTCCTGTACTTCCAATAGCAGATGTTGCATAAGTGTTTGCTTGCTTGTTCTGTGTCTCACTTGTGCCACAAGAAGAGCCCTCAGCGTGCTGAGCAAAAAAAACTCAAAAACCTGTAGCATAAAGGTCTGAAAACTCAGAATAAACAACCTTAACTGGTCATCTCCTAGTGCTGCAAGAAAAGTGTGCCAAGGGTTTGACTCCTGCACTTCAGGGCTGGCCTACATGCCAAATGTCTGTCCCAGCAGAGCCCTGTCTGTCCTGCACAGTGCCAAGCACGTGTTTGGCTCAGCCTCCCCACTCAGTCTAGGTGCAGGGCACTACCTGAGTTCTGCCTGCCTTCCCAGCAGAATCTGCTGTGTCCAGCTGGAGATTATCCCAAGTGTCACAACAGAGCCCAAATCTGACAGTTCAGCTGAGCACTGGAGTAATGAGTTAAATAATGCACCTTGGGAAAGTTAATCCTTAAAAATCCATTAGACATAGCTTGTTTTCCAGGTCAAAGTAGAGCTATATTTAACCTTTCAGAGGAATTCAGGAATTTGGGGATGGGGGACAAAGAGAGGGCTGAGCAGTTGTTCTGTGGGCTGCACGATTTCACTTCATGGTGCAAAAACCCAAACTTTTTCATTCTGTGGAAGCGCAACAAAAAATTGGATTTCGTCTCACTCCTCCCAGATCTTGTCCCAGCAGATGACAGCCAGGCACAGAAATAAAATAAAGCACCATATCAAAGAGATATTAAATCCTGCTGCCAACAATTGGTTTCATTTTTCCAGTTATTGATTGCTGTCAGGGTCCTGTCTGGGGAAGGCTGCAGAGCCCTGGTTTATGACAGCTCACAGGAACAGCCAATCCTCACATCCCTGCTCTGGGAACATTTCTATTTTGCCACTTAATTTCTCCCACAAACTCTGTTATTTTATTCCTTAGGTGAAGTGGCCCAGAAAGGCACAAAGTTTTCCCTGTCTCCTGTGGGACACGGAGGGAGGCTGATGGAAGCATCCTGCAGGTCAGGCCAGAGCTCTGGCTGTGACCCCTCTGTGCCAGGAGCACTGCAGCACAGCACAGACACTCCCAACACAGCAGAACCCTCAAAAACAGCTTTATTTTCCCTTTTTAATTTCAACAGCAACCTCAGACAGCCACACGACCTAAACCCCAAGCCCTTTGAATTGCCCTATACTGTACAGGCCATGGTGTTGGGAATATAAATCCATCCCATCCTCTCCAGTCTGGAATCATTTCTGCCTCACCATTTCTCCCAGAAGGCTGAAAGAATGAATTTTCTCCAAGGAGGTGAAAGAAGTTGGCAGCAAAGTACTCAGGCCAGTGGCTGGAGCAGGTTTGGGGCTTGTCTGAAGCAGCCACAGGACAGAAACAGAATTCCTGCATTCCCCTCTCCCTTCTCCCAGCCAGCAGGCAGGGTCTCTTTGCCAAATGTCGGGGATCTATCCCAGATTGAAGCCCCATTCACATTTCCTCACATTTGCTCATTTTTCTCCATCCATTTCCCACAAGGGGACTCAGGCCAGCCCAGAGTGCAGCGCTCTCTTTGATCTGTGCACCAGAAAATCTGTATCAAGTCAGCTGCACATTTCTAAGCAGATTAAATTTGCCCTTGTGGTTCATCTGAAGCCTGACAGATCTCCTTTGTGTGCTGCTTTGTGGTCCAAGATCCCAAACCAGCACAACCCCACAGCCCATCTGGGAGTTTAAGCACTCCTTCAATGGGATTTATTCATTTGAGGTCCTTAAAGCCTCGTGCAGCCAAAATCCTCTGCTTTTATACGTTTACCAGTGACCTTCACCTGAAGAGTACTGAAGTATTTTGGGCTTGTAATTTGGGCTTTTTGTGGAAGATGGCTTTGGAAAAGTGAAAAAAACCTACAGGCTTTGGGTAGAGAGGTGGAGGCCCTTTGGTGTTTGGGGTGTGATGAAGTGTCGCTCTGTCGGACATGAGACACTCAGGCAAATCAGGAGCTCAGCCGGACCAAGGCCGGGCAGAGAGCAAAAAGAAACCCAGCCTCTCTTTATTTTTATATTTATACCTTTTTACAGACAGTTATGGATTGGACAAGGAGGTCACCACCTCTGAAATTCCATAGGTGAGAAACACAGCCCATCACATTCTCCAGCCCAGAAAGAAGAATGAAAAACAACATCCAAAGTACAAAACAATCCTTGGCTGGTTATAGAAACATGGATTGTTTGCACAAAATCTGTGAGAACCTTTGCTACCAACTATAAACACAGCACTCTAAAAAATCAGGGTGACAGTGGAGATATAAAGGCCTGAGGTAGGACATTAATCAGCCAAGAGTTTCTGAGGAAGTTGTAAGAAATTGTGTGTGAGGTTCCCCTCTTTGTCTCCATGAGGTTACAGCTCACTTGCTCTTTCTCAGCCCACACTCAAAGGAAGGTGTGCAACCTGAGGTGAAGGAAAATGCAGGGACCTGAGGGAAAAGGTTACCAAGGGCTGAAATTCTGTGGGACTTGTGCTTGCAAAGAAAACAGTCTGCTTTTCCCAACAGTAACTGGAGAAGGCCCATTTTGGGGATCTGACATCCTCCCTGGGTTCCAGGAAGCAACTTTAACACAAAAACAACTTTTGACAGAGGTAAAAACTCTGAATCAACTCCAGGTTCAGCTCCCTTCTCTAAGTAAAAACAGCAATGCAGTGTTCTCACTTCTCCTCAGCTGCCAAACAAAGCTGGAAGGTTGTCATGCCTGAGGAAATTGATATATTGGTAGTTTTTTAATACAAATGCCTTTTTTGGGTGGCTATATTTAGCCCCATATATCCTGGGAGCTCTATTTGAGTGTCGTGCTCAGTGGAAAATAGCCCTGTGAGGTCAGGAGCAAAGCACAGAAGGAACAGGCCTCCCAAGTATCCCTCTGGATGGTGAACATCCTCCCTCAGCAATGGAAATATTCCCATTTCGTGCAAATCATTAATCTGGGAAATTACAAATGTCAAGGTGAAATAGAAAGAAAAGAACAAGAGCAAACTGTGCCCAGTTTTCCTCTCCATTTGCACAGCCCTGTAGTCCTTTTGAAAGGAGAAAGTATTTTCCAAAATATGCTTCCTTGGAATAAACCTCATGTTATTTATGGTTTCTGACAAGATTCTGAGCTACTGATACCCTTGATTTGTGTGTTTAATTTGGGGTTTTTGCAAGAAAAACAGAGAGCAGTTGCTTGTGCGAACCTGAAATCTATTCCAAACATCCCAATTCTTGACCAGGGAAGTTGAGGGAAATATTTTATCTGAAAAATGAGTTGCTCCTTTTAATCTTTTCAGTCTGCCAGGAAAAAAAACCACCAAATTAAAGAAGAAAAAGCAAAATTGAATGAGAAGTTCAAACGACTTTTTGATTCAAATAGGACTGAGAGAAATCCAAAGTGATGAGGGAAGAATTCTGGTGTTTTTTGTAGGATCTGCAGCTTGGGGAAGCTGAGGGAGAGAATGTCAAGGGCACTTCTCTGATTTAGGTCCTGGGGCTGAGGGGATGAAAGGATCTCCCTGCTCACAAAAAATTTGGAATGAGCAGGGATTTTATATCATTTTGCTGATCCTGATAAAGCCATTTTGGCTGCTTCTGGAAGTGACTTTATTGCTGGGGTGGGACAGCCCAGTGGGTAACGCTGACCCAGAGCCTTCATCATCCATCCCTGCCTGATGCTTCAACCCCAGGTGCTGCAACCTCCTCCTCCTCCTCCTCTCCTGCCTCTGCACTGCCACATTTCTCCCCTGCACAGGACTCAGTGGCACCTGAAGCTCTGAGGAATCAGGAGATTTGTG
This sequence comes from Drymodes brunneopygia, assembly GCA_013400955.1. Taxonomy (NCBI): domain Eukaryota; kingdom Metazoa; phylum Chordata; class Aves; order Passeriformes; family Petroicidae; genus Drymodes; species Drymodes brunneopygia. Next base: position 397,441 of record VZTZ01042038.1, on the reverse strand, counting down.
TTTGCTGCCATCGAGACCGCACCGGGTATTTCATCTTCAGCCCATAAAAGTTGCAGCCTGTGCTTCTCAAATGCTCTCACAAGGGATGGAGCCATGGCTGGGAGGGAAGAGAGGCACCTTGCCATGTTTTTTCCATCCTTGCTCATAAATAACCTTTGCTTTGATGTTTCAGAGGACCTCAGCATCCATCAACAGTTGCAGCCCTCAGCAGCTCATTCGGTGAGCTGATGTTTGTAAATAAAGTGGAGATTTTAATCCACGGGAGCAAAAGGTCACTTGGAAAGGAGGAGTGATTTACTCGTGGGTCTGTCTCCTCTGCCACAGAACTGGGCTGTAAAAGTCACAAACTATTTTTGCACAAATCAGAAAAAAATTTGAATGAATTAGACAGTGAAATATCAAGGTAGCAATGGCGGGGAGTCATTTCTGCCAATTTGAGTTCTCTTTTTAGTAAAGCACCTTTTGCAAACCACTCCCATGGCCTTTATTCACAAACTTTTAACTCTCTGGCAGCACTGCTCATTCCCAAACATCTCTGCCACTTCTGCTGTCACTGACCTGCATGTGGGAGCTCTGACATCCTATTCTTCCTCACTGATTCCCTGCCAGAGGTGGAGGTCACAGCAGGGTCCCCACAGGGAGAGGTGCTCCCAGCAGCTGCCTTTCCTTGCCCTCAACCACAAGCTCCTTGCTGACAGTTTTCCAGCTTTTGTGATCTCTGGAATTCATCATTTTCAGCACCAGAAAAAAAAAAAAAAAAATCCCCGACTTCTGTGCAAGGAAATGTCCTTGGTAGCTCAGCATCCAAGGGCTGTGTGCTCATAACCACAGCAAGCAGCACAGAGCTCTCCTCCAGCTCCAGCTCTGCTGACAGGAAAGGGAAATCTCCCATAAATTACAGTTGTGCTTTCAAAAGTTTGTAAGCAAACAGCCATGGATCTCCTTTGTTCTCCACGAGGGCCTGTTTGTGCAGGATGCAAGCTGAGGGCAGCCCCCGGGCAAGGCAGGGTGCCCCAATTCTAGGGCTTCCACCAATGCCACAGCTGTGGGGCAAGCTGGCATCTCCCTGAAAATAAACACTGGGAGGAAAAGGGAAATGGCAAACCTTCCTGAACCAGATTGCCTGAGAAAGAAGCCTGGGGTTTGCAGGATGCTGGGCTGGGAGGGGAGCAGTGAGAGGAGCCTGGGGTTTGCAGAGAGTTTTGGGTTGTGAGAGGAGCAGTGAAAGCAGCCTGGGGTTGGCAGGATTTGGGGCTGTGAGAGGAGCCTGGGGTTTGCAGGATTTGGGGCTGTGAGTNAGGAGCCTGGGGTTTGCAGGATTTGGGGCTGTGAGTGGAACAGTGAGAGGAGCCTGGGGTTTGCAGAGAGTTTTGGGTTGTGAGAGGAGCAGTGAAAGCAGCCTGGGGTTTGCAGGGTTTGGGGCTGGGAGTGGAACAGTGAGCCTGGTGTTTTGCTGGCAGATTCAGAAAGGTTTGGATCATTTGTGATGCAGCTGAAGGAGCCCCGGCTCCCTGTGAGCTGCTCCCTCTGGCCTCAGTGCCAGAGGTTTTACACCAGTGATGTCTCCTGTGACTCTGGACACACTGTCCCCAAACCCAGTGCAGCTGCTGATGCAACAGGAGCCCAGCACTGCCCTGCTGTTTCTCCATTCTTATCTCTCAGAAACCATTTCACTGCTGGTTGGGAAGGGTGAGGAACAGCACGGAGGAGCTCCCTCTCTCCCACAGACTCCTGCCAATGTGCTTTAGGCAGCTGGGAATCCTGGAGTTGGAGGGACAGATCCACAGCAGCTGCCTGCATGGATGTGGGAACCCATCCCTGCAGTTCCCTTCCCTGCCAGAGCAGAAAATGCTCCAGCACTGCCTGCAAAGCCCCTTACAAAAATACCATTATTTAAAGCAGTGGTTATTTCATTAGCGTGCTAAAAGAGATTGTGGCCATTTAAAGGAGCAGGATAGAGTCTGTAATATAATTAGATGATCCTGAAAAAGCAATAGTGGAATTCAATCACTGAGCAATCCACAAGCACTTCCTGTAGGTAATCAATCCCGGTGTCAAAGGAAGCCCATTGTTCCCGTCCCCCAGGGTCCCCTGCTCCCACAATGCACAAAGGGCTTTCTTGTCAAGACCAACAAATCTACTTCCCCAGCTCAGTCAGAGATAAGAAAACAATGTCTGGACTTTGCAGACGATTTATCTATCTTTAGGCACTTTGCTTTTCTCTTTCTGAGTTTCACTGTTTCCCTGTTTGGGCCATTGCTGACGTGCAGCTGATAATTCTGTCCCTGGGGTGAGGCTCTGCTGGTCTTTCCACAAAGTAAAACTGGAAATCACTGCAGGCCTTTTACAAAATGTAAAACTGGAATCACTGCAGGCCTTTTACACAGTGTAAAACTGGAAATCACTGCAGGCCATTTACACAAAGTAAAACTGGAAATCACTGCAGGCCATTTACACAATGTAAAACTGGAAATCACTGCAGGCCATTTACACAGTGTAAAACTGGAAATCACTGCAGGCCATTTACACAGTGTAAAACTGGAAATCACTGCAGGCCTTTTACAAAATGTAAAACTGGAAATCACTGCAGGCCATTTACATAATGTAAAACTGGAAATCACTGCAGGCCATTTACACAATGTAAAACTGGAAATCACTGCAGTTCATTCTGCATTCAGAACAGGGCACAGAAAGCAATGTTCCCATCCCCAACTCCCCCGCTCACACACAATAGGAAAAAAGTTATTCAAAATGTAAACCAGCTTCCAAGCTCCTGCTTTGATGGCCCTAATTTAGAATTAGACTTTTTATTGTCCCTTGCCACCTGTGCACTGTGAGATTTGATTTGTAAACACTGCCCCAGAAACCCGGCATTCATTCATTAATTCTACCAAGAATGTTCTGTTTTGTAACCAGAAAATTGAATTACTTACTACTTAATTTTAGTACTTTCCACCTTTTGTCGAGGAAATTGAATTATTCTGGTTAGTTTTCTCTCTCCAGTGTATAATAACTCTCACATATACACCACCCTTCTGTGTTAAATACATATACAGTGTCCTTCCAGCAGGTAAAATTCCATTTAAGCATCCCTGTCTGAGCTTGTTGAGCTTAATAGGAGTTGCTGAAGGCAGAATTGAGTCAGTGTCTCTGTTTTGTGGGAGCCCTCGGGGGCTCAGATGTTGCCCTGCTTTTTGCAGGGTTCCATGTTTGTAACTTTGTAGTACAAGTTTCCCATGCATTTTCTGTAAACATGGTCCTTGTTTTTCCTAACTGGCCGGGATTGTTTTGCACTTGTAGATTGTTTTTCATTCCTTTCCCCTGGGGTGGAGAAAGATGATTGACCATGTCTTTGTCCTGTAAACTTACAGAGGTGTTAACCCCTCTCACCAATCCCTGATTGTCTTTAGAAACATATAAAAATAAGAGAATAAAGAAGGGCAGGCCCTTTTTGGTTGGTCCTGCCTGGAGATTCAACTACTGCTCTGGAACCTGCGTGCTTCTTCTGTTGCCAGCTGAGCAACACTCAGACAAGCTGGAGGATGTAAAAATGAAGATTCTGCCCTGTGGAGCTGCCATTAGCTAATGGCTCTCGATTGCAACCAGCGCAGTTTTATCAAGAGAAAAACTTTCCCTGCAGTCCCATCCCCGGCAGCAGCGGGAGCCCAGCCCGGGGGGAGTGTGGGATTAAGGGCATTCCCCCAAGGCTTCCCAGAGGAATCAATGCTTGCTAATCTTTAGAAAATTACACTAACAAGCTCCAGGCACGAACTGCGGGAGCCCTGCGCGCCGGGCCCTGAAATCACGCACAGCCCATTAATGCAGCAGGGCTTTAATGAAGCAGAAAATCTCTCCCCAGCACAGGGCAGAGGATGCTTTAAGGCTCCTGGGCTGGTCTTAGGGCAGACAGACAACTCTGACAGCAAAAACGTTGCTTCTGGGGCTGGTCCAGGCTGGGAGCAGCCTCAGATCCTCGCAGGTACGTGGGCTTTGAGGCACATCAGGAGATGATCAGCAGCTCCTGAAAAATCCTGAATTCAGAAACCCCCAAATGGCAGCTCAAGGAAAGCTGCTGGTGCTGTGCTCTAGGTGTGCTCAGTATATTTTCAGGAAATACCCTTTTTTCTCCTTTTTCAAACCAAACCAAACCAAACCAAACCAAACCAAACCAAACCAAACCAAACCAAACCAAACCAAACCAAACCAAACCAAACCAAACCAAACCAAACGCAACCAAACCAAACCAAACCAAACCAAACCAACCCAAACCAAACCAAGCCAAACCAAACCAAACCAAACCAAACGCAACCAAACCAAACCAAACCAAACCAAACCAAACCAAACCAAACCAAGCGCAACCAAACCAAACCAAACCAAACCAAACCAAACCAAGCGCAACCAAACCAAACCAACCCAAACCAAACCAAACCAAACCAAACCAAACCAAACGCAACCAAACCAAACCAAACGCAACCAAACCAAACCAAACCAAACCAAGCCAATTCTCCCAGCAGGCCAAAACACAATTGCTGGAGAGACCAATTACTTCAAATTAAATGAAATCTTTCCACAACCTACATTTAAAAAAAGAAAGAAGCTTTTTTTTTTTCCTATCAGTCCTAAAATCTAGTTATTTCCTGAGCTATGTTGTAATTTGCCTGATGCTTATGAGATATATTGCCTGCTTTCTGCTCTGTTTCCTATTGGGCAGCCTGCAAGGTTGTCTAATCTCTAAAAGAAATAAGCATCTGTTTCCTTCATGGTCTATGCCTGGTTTAAGGTAATTTTGCTCCTATTATACTCCCACATGAAAAATCCTAGGGAAAATAAGAACAAATTCTATTTTTTTCCTCAAAAGGTATTTTAATAACTTGTAATCCAAGAGGAATGAACATTTTTCAAAGAAGCAGCCTCCAGACTTTTTTCCTCTCTCTGGGTAAATTTGGTGCATTTCCAATCCTTCATATCCCTGATGTGTCTCTGCAGAATCTACATCCAAGGAACTCCTGCCTTCAGAGTTCTCCCAGCTGGCACATCCTGATACATCAACAATTTGAGCATCACAGGAGCCACGAAAATAGAAATAAAAAAAAAAAAAAGCTGGTTTTTTCTCCAAGAGAGAGGAGAAAGAGTGACCAGAAAGCAAAAAGAAAAAACAGATTGTTGGGAAAAGGACAGAGCAGAGGAGGCAAAGTCTTGTTCACAGCACCCTGTGGAGGCAGGGAAGGTGTTTTCTCTCACTCCTCCATAGTTTGAAGCAGCTCCCTGGAAGTGTTGGCACTGGCAAGGGTGGGTCCATCAGAGATTTGTGCAGAGCATCCACAGAGTGACTCCCGTGTCACCTCACCAAGAAAGCCATGTGAATCTGCAGCTTTGTATCTGTTTTTTATATTTTCAGTAATAATAAAAGAAACCCAAAATAAATAAAAAAAATCAAAAACCAAAAAATAAAAACAAAAACAAACAAAAAAATCCAAACAAAACCCCCCAAAAAACAAACAAAAAACCCCAACCAACCAAAAAATCCAAAACAAAACCAAACCAAAATAAACCACAAAAAAAAACCCCAAACCATCTTTATGCTTGTTCTTTGGAGTCAAGTATTTGATTTTTGAGTCCCTAAGGGTCAGCTCCTCCAAAACAAAAGGCACTTGGTGTTTCCCCTGCCTGGAGGTGGAATCCCAGTTCCATTTTCATCCTCAGAGGTTGGGCTTTGCTTCATCCCTGTCAGCAGACACTTAAAAGCCTCAAACAAAGCAACTTTCCCATTCAGAAAAAAAACAACCAGACGTGCTCCTTAAGGATTTCTGTTTTCCAGAGCTCCTTCACCCCCTGACCTCACTTCTTAGGTTTTCATAAAAAATCTTGTGACTGCTACTTTTCATGTTTCTGATTCTGACATGGGGAAAAGGTAAATCTTACCTTAAATTTGGCTCTGAATTAAAAACCTTGCAGCATCAGCAATTTTTTTAATGCAGCCTTTGAACAACTGGAATGTTTCCTTCCATAAAATCCTCAATGAGAGCTGTGTGTGAAGCCAATATTTACCCCCCTGCAGAGTGTGAAACCCACAGATTTCAGCACAGATGCTGCAGTCCCTGGGCTTTGAGAATGAAGAGCAGTTTCATTCGAAATGGGAATAGGATTTCATCCCAAAATACAATGGTCCCAGAGCAGCTTATCCCAGCTGAGGGGATAAGATGCCTTTAAGTGGAGAAACACAAAGCAGAGGAGGGACATACCTTGAAAAAAAATGAATTAGAAACAGTTTCAGGTTCTTCTCTGCCTGTTGTCAGTTTTCTGAATTTATACCCCCCACATTCCTGTTTTATAGGGTCGGGGTTTTGCTTTGCTCTGTTTTCTACAAAAAACACTCAAAGAGCAGGGGCAGCCAGGAATGAATCCCAAAATGTTCCCCATGTGCAGAGAGGGAGGCCAAGCACAGATTGATGTAAAGCCCTCTGCTGAAGGCTGGGTTTTTTCAAACCCAGAATTTCTCTATCCCTTTGTAAACCCTCACTCCCTGTCCGGGGTGGGATGGGGTGGGATTGTGTTACATTTCAGAGTGCCCTGAGCCAGAGGAGCCCTCTGAGGCTGCAAACACCAGCCCTGGTCATCCATCCCATCCCACACCAGCCCTGCTCATCCATCCCATCCCTCACCAGCCCTGCTCATCCATCCCATCCCAGCCCTGGTCATCCATCCCATCCCAGCCCTGCTCATCCATCCCACACCAGCCTTGCTCATCCATCCCACACCATCCCAGCCCTGCTCATCCATCCCATCCCATCCCAGCTCTGCTCATCCATCCCACACCAGCCCTGCTCATCCATCCCACACCAGCCCTGCTCATCCATCCCACACCAGCCCTGCTCATCCATCCCACACCAGCCCTGCTCATCCATCCCACACCA
>VZTZ01042038.1:368037-381814 GCA_013400955.1 Drymodes brunneopygia | reverse complement strand
CGAGCCCCTCTCCTGCGGGAACACCAACAGCTCAGAGAATCCTCTTTGGAGACAAAAGATTTTGGGACAGCCACGCCCCGGAGGGAGCTGGCACAGGGAGGGAGCGGGCAAGGACCGCAGCTGGGACAGTCCCGCCCGGAGGGATTGTTTGGGATGGGCAGCGCTGTCCCCAGGGCACGGGGCAGCANCTCTCCCCCACATTTAGAACGAAAAAGGAGCCTCTGCCCACACTAAGAACCAGAGAGGAGCTTCTCCCCCACATTTCGAACCAAAGAGGAGCCTCTCCCAACACTTAGAACCAGAGAGGAGCCTCTGCCCACATTTAGAACCAAAGAGGAGCCTCTGCCCACATTTAGAACCAAAAAGGAGCCTCTCCCCACATTTAGAACCAAAGAGGAGCCTCTGCCCACACTGAGAGCCAAAGAGGAGCCTCTGTCCCACATTTAGAACCAAAAAGGAGCCTCTGCCCCACACTGAGAACCAAAGAGGAGCCTCTCCCCCACATTTAGAACGAAAAAGGAGCCTCTGCCCACACTAAGAACCAGAGAGGAGCTTCTCCCCCACATTTCGAACCAAAGAGGAGCCTCTCCCAACACTGAGAACCAGAGAGGAGCCTCTGCCCACACTGAGAACCCTTCTGCCTCAAAGTTAATAGGATCATGCATTTGGAGGCTTCCTGGTAATTGTGTCAGTGGCATGCAGCCCTCACACAAGTGCTTCCCTAATAACATTCATCTGCTTCATTTATACCTCATACCCAGCAAAGCTGGTTAAAAGCAGATATTTTTCCTTTATATTCTTCTTTATAGGCCTTCCCAAATGGTCAGGGGGCCACTTAACACTGACCTCTGCCAGGCTTTGTGAGGGCTTGGGGCCAGATGCTTAAAGGGAATCACCTGTCTGTGTTTAGAATTGCTTTTGATCTTTTATTTCACTCTATAAATTCCCAGCAGAGCTCGCTGGTAGCAAACATCTGGCACAGGTTTTTTCCTGCTCAGGGAAGGAATGAATCCATATTGAAATGCCAGGTTTGATGTCTGCCTGTAGAGCTGGCCATGAAATAACCCCATGGGTGAGGGGGTGAATCATCTGCATCCCCTCCAGAGGTGCTGCAGGTTCTGCTATTTGCTGATTTTCGTATTCCCCCATCAGGATTGGCACATAAAGGACTCCTTTTCCTGCTAATCCATGCAGGGAGCAATCCCAATGACTGAGTTAGGCAAGGAAAATAGTAATAATTATAATATTGCTGCTTTGGGATCCCTCACACACAGCAGAGGTTGGAGGGGTGAGCAGACAGGGACAGATGATGCTGTCCTTCACTGCTGGGCAGCTGAACCAGGGATATGGTTGCTCTGTGTTTTATTTCACAACAAAACCACTCTGGGTTTCCTTGGTTTTATTCTGATTTCCTAAGAGTGAGTGGCAGTGGGACAGAGGAGCCCCAGGGCTGAGCCTTCGTGTGGCAGCCAGAACAGCAGGGAGGAGCATTAAGTTATTTTTTAGAGGGGACACAAAGCAGCTCCCCACTGGATCAGGTAACATCAAAAATCCTTAAAAACCCCCCAGAAAACCACTGCTCTTTGCTACTGGCAGCAGAACCTGTGCAGAGCTGGCAGGGAACCAGCTCTGGGTAAGGAATTGCAGCCACCCCTGGCATGAAGGTGCTGGGATTATGTCCAGCTCCAATGAGTCACCTCGTGCTGCTGCAGTGCTGTGCTCTGAGGAAACTCTCTCTTTGATATGATCGTTCTCTAAAAGTCAGATCTTTCCCCTGGGAAAAGGCAGGTCTTGACTTAGGCTGACCTACCTTGTTTTTTGGCTAGAGAAAGAAATTTTTCCTTGGCTGCCCCATGACTTTCACTCGCAGCCTGCCTGGGAACACTTTTTAAAAACCATTATTTAAGTCAATCCAATCAGGCAGCATGAATCCCGGTTCCAAAAATGATTTGGTTGCCCTAAGCTGATAAAAAGCCTGTGCTTTCATTCAGATGCACCTTCCTGGCTGTAACAAATGATGCTGAGGGCTCCACAGGCCCCGGGGAGGTGCTCAAGTCTCACCCATGTTCCTGCACTGTCATCTGCCAGCAATTTATGTTCCTGCAGAATCTGCCTTATTGAAAGCATTTGTGGGATGGGAATTCGCAGAGATCCATGCTCTGAGGGTGCCTCTCTGCTCAGGGGTGATGGATGGAGCAATCTCACTCAGAATCCTCAGAGGCAGCAGGAATTTGGTGTGAGGAGCTGCACCACAAATCTTGAGGCTGAGAGATCTTGGCTTGGTGTGATGCTCTGTGGGTTCCCTGGGCAAGCACATGTTAAAAAATGATTTTAACTGCTGAACACCCAAAGTTTCACAGGAACAGGAGCCAAACCCAGCCAAGACATTGCAATAATTCAATTATGTCTTATACCAGCATCACTAATTCCCCTGGGCACAGGATAGCCATGCACCCACTCCCTATGGATGTAAAACATCACCAGAGAAATTGCTCCACTTGGGGTAAACAACTTTAGCCCTTCTGTTGTGTGAGGTTAAGATGTAGTTTAAGAGAAAATGGCTGTTAATTTTCTCCCTCTGGTGATAATTGTTTTCAAATCACCATACATCATCAAATACCTGGCATTTGGAGTACACACCTCAGAAACCTGCTTACCAGTAAATTCTAAATTCCTAATTATTGCCAGTGGCTGTGTCTGTAAGGATTTGTGCCTGATACCTAACATTTCTTCTCAAGCTGCTCAGAATGCTTTACACTAATAGCTGGAACCATACACCTGCCAATGCTAAACAAGAAAATCTTCAGAAGGTCAAGGCTGTTTCTTTTCTTTTTTGTCTGAATGAGCCACTCAAAAGCAAACTTGGTAAGACAGGAGCTGTTCTATAGTGGGAGAAAAATGCCTCCACAAGTGAGTGGATTGAGGTCTTTTGTGTTTTAGGTTTCACTGAGCCCCAGATGGGAGGATAATGTGGAAATGAGTGGCATAAATGATGTCCTGGAGTTGTCCTGTGACAACACAGCCCAGCAGGGACTGCCAAGAAGATGAATATCCAGAAAAAGTGAGAAATATATTCTGTCCAATATTGCCAGAGAGGTTTTTCTGAACCCTTTAAAAAATATACAATCCCTTGCCTAGTTTCCAAGGCAGGTAGAAACATGTGAGGACTGGAGATGGCAGGAAGAATTCATGAAATGTCTGTGTGCAGGATGAGTTACAGTTCCATAAGTGTTAAAACATCAGCTTTCATTTTGATGTGAAGACCATGAGCAGCTGTTGAATTTTGGTCCTGCAGAATTCTCACTTCTTCACAATCCATGGGCTGCAAGGCCTGGTTTTTTCCCAGGTAAATGTCAAAGCTGTGTATCTGCAAAAATAAAGGCCAGTAAATGTTGTCTGAAGTAGCAATTAATCTTTGGAATTGGTTGCTCCAAGTCCACATTGAGAGTGTATGAAACAGCAAGAAACGGAATTAAATTAGGGAGATTTATTGTGAGCAGTTGTTTCACGTTGGTTTGGGCTCAGAAAGAGTGAAATATCAGCACAAAGACAGCAATTTAGCAGGAATACTCCAAGGAGAAATCTCGTTTATTCTGTGCAAGCAGCGGTGTCATTTGTCACCTCGGAGCACGGGAGCCAGGGCAGGGGTGGGAGCTCCTGGCTGTGCTGGATCAAGGTGCAGGTGCTCATATTGCAACAAACTGGGGAGATGTGCTTGTGAAAGGAGGTTTCAAAGGTCCCTGAGCTGTAAAAAATCGAGTCAGGGGTGGCAGAGGTGGCAGTGTGGTGGCAGTGATTCATTCCTCTCGGGGTGTCATGAATGTCTGAGGGTGCTTTTCACAGCTGCTGATTTCAGAGGCTGCTTGGATGAGATCAGGGTGGAGGTGACAGTGACCTGCAGGTGCTGAGCTCTGCCAGCATCCACAGGTGACACTTCTGTCCTTAGGGAGTGGCTTTCCCACGGGCTGACCTGTGGATGTGAGCTGCCCACAGTAACCATTAAATGAAGAAAGAAGCTTGAGGAAAACAACCTGTTTGAAGGAAAACTGGTGTAAATTCTGTTTTAAATGCAAGACTGCAGCTCTGGGGGAGGAAGTGGTGCAGAGCAGGTGACAGGGACCTGGAGCTGTGCTCCCTGCAGGGACAGCCTTCTCAGCAGCCAGGGGGAGGGTGAAACCTCTGAGGCACAAAATGCTCACTCTGTGTGCCCTCCTGTGCCTGAAACAGCTGTACCATGGGGACATCTCAAACCCTGCCAGCCCCAAAACTCACCCTGCACCTATGGGGACAAAACAACAGTGCCATGGGGTCACCTCAAACCCCCCCTGTCAGCCCCAAAATTCACCCTGCACCTATGGGGACAAAACAACAGTGCCATGGGGTCACCTCAAACCCCCCCTGTCAGCCCCAAAACTCACTGCACCCAAGGGGATAAAACAACAGTGCCATGGGGTCACCTCAAACCCCCCCTGTCAGCCCCAAAATTCACCCTGCACCTTATGGGGACAAAACAACAGTGCCATGGGGTCACCTCAACCCCTGCCAGCCCCAAAACTCACCCTGAACCTATGGGGTTAAAATAATAGTGCCATGGGGTCACCTCAAATCCCCCCTGTCAGCCCCAAAACCCACCCTGCACCTATGGGGATAAAACAACTCTACCATGGGGCCACCTCAAACCCCCCCTAAAACCCAGCCTGCACCTGGGGCTGTCTCTGTGGATGAAGCAGGATGAGATCACACAAGCACAGCAGTGCAGGGTCAGTGCATCTCCCCAGGGATTCCCCCCCAGGCTCCTGCCAGAGCCCCTTTGGGGATCCCCAGACCATGCAGAGGCTTGTGCTTCTCCACTGGGACCCCCCAGCCTGTGCCCTGCAGCTCTGGGGGAGGTGACCCTCTCCAGTTTCACTTTTCATTCCCTTTCCCCACCCCTCACTTTCCCCCCACAAGAGTAATCCCTGCCTTTACTGCCCAACAAAACTCCCTGGCACGAATTGAACAGATTCTGTTACTAAGAACCTTTTTATAGCAAATGGAGATATAGAGAGAACTGCCCAAAGCACAGTTACTGCTAGGAAACCTTTAGGAACCTTAACTCTAAATAAATCAAATATATTCCCTTAACTGCAGGGCTTTTTATGGCACACCTTGCTCTTTTTTTCAGGTTCCCATCATCATATTCTGGCAAGCTCTGAGATGAAATCCTTTGGCTCCCACCTGTGTGCAGCTATGGGCACTTTGGCATGGATCAAAGTGAATTTCCACAGCTTTCAGGTACAAGGAATAATTGGCAGGTTTTTCTGTGTGGTTGTCCACAGGGTATAACACTCCTCTGCAGAGCCATTTTAGAGCTGATATAAAATAAATCCAGTGCATCCAGCGAGGCTCCTCTCTGCTCAGCAGGGCTGCAGATGGGGTAAAGTGAAGGCAAACAGGGCTCAGTGTCTGTATCTGCACAAGGTTTGTGGTTCTGCTTCTCCCTTCGTTCAGGTGGAGGCTGGACGAGCTTCTGGAGGAGAAATTTGGGGGGAATTATAAAATAAACAGCCCCACATTTGGCTCAGCAAGCCCTGAGCAGCCCTCCTGATGTCTGTAATGTTATATACATGAAGAAAAACATATTTTCTCATGATATCTGTAAAGTTATATATATGCAGATATACACATTTACACATGATATCTGTAAAGTTATATACATGAAGAAAAACATATTTCCTCATGATGTCTGTAAAGTTATATACATGCAGATATAGACATTTACACATGATGTCTGTAAAGTTATATACATGCAGATGTACATATTTATATATGATGTCTGTGAAGTTACATACATGGATATACACATTTACACATGATGTCTGTAGTCATATACATGCAGATATCCATATTTACACACGATGTCTATAAAGTTATATACATGAAGATATACACATTTACACACAATGTCTATAAAGTTACATACATGCAGATATCCATATTTACACATGATATCTGTGAAGTTATATACATGAAGAAAAACATATTTACTCATGATGTCTGTAAAGTTATATACATGCAGATATCCACATTTACACATCTGTAAAGTTATATACATGAAGAAAAACATATTTACTCATGATGTCTATGACATGAAGAAAAACATATTTACTCATGATGTCTGTAAGTAAAGTTATATACATGAAGAAAAACATATTTACTCATGATGTCTGTAAAGTTATATACATGCAGATATACACATTTACTCATGATGTCTATAAAGTTATATACATACAGATATACATATTAACACACGTCTGTAAAGTTATATACATGCAGATATACACATTTACACGTCTGTAAAGCTGTACACATGCAGATGTCCATATTTACACCCATGACAGCTGCATTATCCTGCCATTTACACAAACAGCTGCCTTGTTCCTACAGCTCCCCTGCAGCACCTGCCTCTGCCTCCATCCCAGGCAGGATGCTGGGCTGCTTCCAGCCTGCCTTCCCGAGTCCATTCCCATCCTTCAGGCACTGGATGTTCATGGGGGTGTCCAAACCCCCACGTCCACTCCTTCCGTCCCTCCCATTGTCAGCCCAGCCTGACTCATGTCCCCTTCCTTGCTTTCTCTGTGCTCGAGTAATCTCCAAACCACCTTCCTTCCCTATTCCACACCCCAGTTTATTTTTTTCCTAACGTCTTCCCCCTGCTTCAAAATAATTTTCAGAGAGCCAGCGTCACCTTGGTTTAATTCGAGCCCCTGAATGTTTATCGTGCCGTTAAATCATTTCCTTCAAGTGAGCTGCAGATGAAGTTATCACTTTGTCACAACGTGATGCAAACCCACAATGGGAGGCACACACAGGGACAGCCCAGGCTCTGGGGAAGTTTGGGTGAACTCTTTGCAGAAATCTGCCGAGCCCACCCCTCTAAGACCTTTATTTCCCCCTGCGGCAGCTGTCATCTGATCCCACGCTTCGCCTTTGAATGGGGCTCTCGGAGGATGCCAGATGTTGGGAACAAAGGTCTAAAAATAATCTTTCCGAGTAATCTTCCCGTCCATCACTCAGGGAGAGCGTGAGCTTTGTGCGAACATGTGAGCCGAGAACCTGATCTAACTCTGAGAAGTTCAACAGCAGCTCCCGGCTTCTGCCTGTGGGTTCTTTTTATTTTTTTTTCCTTTCTCTTTTTTTTTTTTTTTTTTTCTTCCCCTTTTCCCTTCCCAGAAGCTGCGCAGGGAAAAGCGGCTCTCAGAGCGCTCAGCCCTCCCTCCAGCTCTCCCTCCCTCCCTCCTTGCCAAGCTCGGAACCGCCCGGATCCCCAAAGCCGGGCTCCTTATTCCATCTTTCCCTGCAAAAATGGGCTCCAGGCTGCTGCCAGAGATGCGTTTGTGTAAAAAAATCTTCGCTGCAGCCTTGTGTGTCCTGGCTCTGCTGCCGGAGCCGGGCTGTTCCAGGGCTCTCTGGAAACGCGCTCTGCTGAAAATGACCGAGAAATACGATGTGAGTACGGCTGGAAGGGGATTTTTGGGGATGCTCGCGGCGAAAGGGGAGTTTTCCTTGCGCGTTTTGGGATGAGGAGTGTTTGGGTCGGCGGGCTGTCTCTGCCGAACGGGGATTCATGAAGTTTTCCCAGGCTGCTCGGGACTTTTGCCACCTAGCTGCTGCAGGGGGAAGCTTGGAGAGCGCTCGGAGCAGGGAAAGGGCTTTGGGACGGTTTTCCCTGGAAAATCCCCAGGGCAACAAGGGAAAAGTGACCGGGGAGAAGGGGGATGGAAACCCTGCGGGTCCGGGGATGGGTTTAGTGGGAGGAAGAGGATGAGATTTATTGCTCGGAGCAGGGAGGGTTCCCTGCCCAGATCCTGGGGTAAATTTGGGTAAATGCGTGCTGGAGGAAGGGATGGTGGCATTGCCCACGGCTCTGTAAATCCCTGGAGCACAGAGATCTCAGCCCCACAGTGCCAGAGCAGCGTGCCCATCACCTTAGAGGGTGGCGATCCCAAAAACCATCCCCGTGCCTGGCACGTTCCCTGGGAGCGGAGCTGCTGCCCACGCCCTGGCACACACCCGGGGGCACCATCTGTGCCTGCCTGCTCCTGGCAGCCTCCGGGGCACCGAGCACAGCCACTGCCTCCAAACCCACCCGGAGCCGCAGGGCTGGAACTGGAACTGGGACAGCAGCACCTCACTGGGGGTGGAGGGGGTGCTGCTGGGTCTGCTCCTGCTGTGTCTGGGCCAAAGGACAGTTAGGGATGGCCATGGAGGAAATGAGAATGAGAAAAAAAAAAAAAGGGAAATTATTTGATAGATTGATTTTTAGGACCTGCTGTTTAAAAAAGGAAAAAAAATGTTATAAATTTGAAATTTTTGCTTAATCCATCAAAGTCCCCTTAAAAACCAGCACTGACCCAAGGGTTCTGCCCCTTGGATTGCTTGGGTGCAAGCCCCAAACAGTTCATTTTCTCATGCTCAGGTCTGGTTGCATCTCCCAGCCACTTAATGTGCACAAACAGCACCTTGGCAGATTCCTCCATCTGTTTTCTGCAGCTTTTAATTCAAAAAGGATGTTTTTTATGCCCATGACTTTGAGAGTGATGTTTGTTGGTTTGTGCAACTGCTGACTCAGATTTGTGACACACATCCCTTGCCCCCGATGAGTGAACTGCAATTCTGTCTTGTCCCCTTGGAATTCTGCAGCAAACATTGTGCTGATATTTGACAGGAGTTTGTAAGAAATTTTCTTCATTATAGCCTCTCCTGGGACAGGGTATCCTCCGGTTTGCACTTTAATTGGAAAATAGGGATATAAAGAGCTGCATTTCCTGCAAAATCACTCACTGGAAAGTGCATTTATATGGATGTTCTTCTACCACATTTCAACGCGAAGCTCAAATTTAATAGGAACCGTGAGGTGAATGACCCGGGGAGATAGGACAGGAGCAGGACAGGAATTTACATGTTGATCTTCAGATAAGGAGCCCTGCCGCGGCACAGAGCCGCCTCCCCTGAGGATAAATCCTCCTCTTTCAACCTGCACTTCTTCAAAGGGCTGTTTTTCCTGGCAGCCCTCAATCCAGGTGCTACTGATCTGGCAAGCTCAGCTAGAATTGCTCACATTGACAGGAAACATCGATCCAGGGAAAACAGAAAACGCTTTTCTTTCTCCTCCTCGAAGCCTTGTCAGGGGGAAAGCGTCTGCTCTCCATCCTCTCCTGCACCAGCAGTCAGTTCTGGCAGCCCCTCGGGCTCCTCCGAGGGATGTTTTCTTTCCTCCCAATGCTGGGTGTTCCCTGCAGTTGGGAAATCATTCTGGGGGCAGAGCAGCTGATCCGTGAGTCACTTGGAGGGAGTGGGGACAGATGGAGGTGCCGATGCAGCCGTGTGGGACACGGGCCACAGACATCGCTGTGGGACCCCCAAAGGCCACGGGGGAGGGAGCTTTGTGTGGTCTGAGCCCAGCAAATCTGAGGCTACAGCGGGAGGAATGGATCCAGGAAAATGCTGGATGCAGAATGATGAGCAGGTGTGAGGATGAGGAGCTGGCTTGGGGATTTCCCTCACCCTGAGGAAGGGCGGTGGTTGGCAAGGAGGGGCTGAGTGAGGATGGGGAAGGGAGAAAGAGGGGTTGCAGTGAGGAGGGAATCCTGGCAGTCCCAGTGGGCTGCAGGAGCTGGGCTTGCAGCTTGAACAATTCCGTGTATTTTACAGCCAGAGGGACACTTGTCAGGTTCAGTGATTTGCAGATTTGCAGCTGGAGTTCTGCAGCCCCCACGCTCCAGGGGCTGTTCCCAAAGGGCAGAGGGAGGGACCTACCTGGGACTGGGCTTCAGTTCTTTATAAAAACACCCATCACATCTGTTGGGAAAAAACTGGGCCAGCCTGGATTTCATTCCACTGTCAACTGCAGCAAGTGTTTTAGAAAGATCCCAGCCTTCTTTTAAAGTTTTCCAGAAGTGAAGAATTCCTCACAGCTGCTGTAATGCTCTTCCAACAATTTATTTACCCTCCAGCCAGCTGCCATAAATCAGCCCTGGGGTACCCTCTTTGTGCCCCAGGTTAGCACAATGAGATTTCTGGCCCCCAAATCCTGGCAATAACCTGTGAGCAGAGCAGCCTCAGACTCCCCTTTGGAACCTGCACAAACACACACACACAAACCTCTTCCTGTATCCCTGCTTTCCAGCCTTTTGATCATTGTTGTGCATCTTCTTGGAGCCCACCCCAGTTCTGCAGCGTTCTTCCAGCTACAAACAGCAAAATGACAAATTTTGAGAGAATTTTGATTCCCATTGCTTTGGTCTTGTCCTTCAGGTGGTTTAACCTGCCTTCAGTCTGATGGTTGCCACTTTGATCATCGCTGATGTGTGATTTGCCAGGTTTTTGACGGAAATATTGGAGGATTCTAAATTCTCCCCGACTGTGTATTTTTTTTTCAGAGGAAAGGTGGTTTATGGCCAGTGTTTGGGAATATCTGCCAGGGCCAGAGCTGGTGGTGGGAGGCTGAAATAAACCTCGTGTGTCATCTCCAGGGGCTCCAGGAATATGAATTAGCAGAGAGCTCTGCTTTGACACAAGCTCAGGGACCAGTTCCAGGCACAAACAACAGGACAGATCTGAGATTTTTGGGAGGCAGACTGCATCCCTCAGTTGCTGTTGAAATTATGGCTGGGACTGAGTGTTTCCATTCAGGTTTTTCCTCACCCTTGTTGGCTTCCAGGGTTCCTCAGCTGAACTCTGAACTTTTCCCCTTGCTTTGTTTCTGGCTATCTCTAAGGCAGATATTGTCATTAAAAGATTTAGTAAATCTGCCTGGGAAACAGAAATTTACCTCCTGCACTGAAAAATGTCCTTAAAGAAATTCTGCAAAAATAATAAATCAGAGCCAAACTGTGAATCCTGGGAGAGCTTCTAAAAACCCTTTTGTAACCCAAACCTGGAGACACCCTCAACCAGGTTATTCTGGGGATTGAGAAAATCCTGTTTTATGCACACATAAACAAGGGGCAATGCTTTTATTAGGCCAAATAAGCCAAATATTCTTCTTTTGAAAGCAGTGAGTTGTGAGCAAGAGGTGACCAGAGCAAATGGGCAGGGAGGTCATGAGGTCCAAAGTTATTTGGCTACAACTGTTATATTGTTCCCCAACGGAAATTTCATTCATGGAGCCAGCTGCTCATTGCAGCTTTGGCTTCTTGGTTTCTGAATCATCTGTGAAGCAACTGCAGTAATTGTTTGGTGGTTTTTTTTCATCTGTCCATTATTTGCCAGTGTTATTTTTGGTCACATTTCCATCTGCAGATGACCTTTCAAACAGAATAGTAAACTGTGACCTTCCAGGATGAGCCCTCCCTCCAACAAGGAGATCTGGTCAGTGTTTGGAACTGCACAGATTTATTGTTCAGTGCTCACTTATGTCCCAAAATTGTACCTGGTCTGAACTTTTGATCTATTTAATATCCAACAAGACCTCCCCCCAAAAAAGTGTATTTTCAATATCTTCAATTTTCAAACACATTTCAAATTTGGAGTGTTTGGAGATTTTTGAGAAATGGATTAATATGAGAGCTTGCACAAAACATCATCAAAATCAGGTTTTCCCAAACCTTTTTAGTGGTTTAAACAGCCTATCAGTTCATGGGAAAACAATGTCATGGACAGGATTTTAAAGGAAAAAGCAGAAATTGATTATTGATATTGGGAACAGGTCCTGGGGGCTCTCCTTGGCCAGATTTTGGGAGAATCCCTGTGGGAACAGGCTGTTGTCAGAGGCACAGATGCTCTAAAGGAGCCATTGGGGGTTTCAGCAATAGGGATGGAACATAGAGAGGGATTTTCATCTCACCTCAGATTTCTCCATAGCCTGGTGGTGAAACCTCCTAGAAACCCCTGGGGGACAGTTGCACCACGTTTTTTCTTGGAATAACAACCCCAGTTTCTCATCACTGGTTTTGTAACACACCAATGATTGGGCCAAGTTTATATTTATACACATTTATATGTATTTATATGTATTTATGGCTCCTACCAACCTGCTCCTGGGGCTGTGGCAGTCATAACTTCACACCCCTGGCTTGATGCTGATCTCTCTTAAAAGTGCAAATCCAGAATAAATC
Organism: Drymodes brunneopygia; assembly: GCA_013400955.1. Lineage (NCBI taxonomy): Eukaryota > Metazoa > Chordata > Aves > Passeriformes > Petroicidae > Drymodes > Drymodes brunneopygia. Next base: position 369,716 of record VZTZ01042038.1, on the reverse strand, counting down.
TTTTGGTTTTATTAGAGATTATAAATGGTTGTTAATAAATCTGAGCTCTGAGTGCCCTGGGCACTTGGTGGTGCCCTGGGGAGCTGAGCTGGAGCCCAGGTGAGTGAGTGGTTGAGGCACAGGTGAGAAAGGAGTGGGCTGGGCTGATTCACCTCTCTGCTGGAAGGATTTGGCTCCTTGCTAAAACACCCCCAGTGTGAAAAATATCTGAATGGTGCCTCGGAAATGTTCCTGGTAAAAACTTTTGCCTGTTAATCCACTTTACATCTCCCTTGTCCTGTCGTGTGCAATGAGCAGCTCAGCTCCTTTCTGCTGCAGCCTAACACGTCCTCATTTTCCTTGGGGTGAAGCTGGCATCACTCTCACAGATCTCACCCAGAATGTCCCATCATTTAGAAATGGTCTCTGATTTAACAGCCTGAAGCTCCATGGTGGATAAACTTGAAAGGATCCCCTATAAATTCTGGTCCAGACAAGGTGATGGAGATGGAAGGAGCCCACTGAGGAGAGAGGTGCTACCAGAGACACTTGTTCCATGTCCCAAAACAGCACAGTGCCACCATTTCCTCATCTTCCCCAACAAAGTGTTTGGTATCCTCATCATGAGGATGCCTGGAGTCTTCTCTCCATTTCCCAGACAAGCCACAAAAAACTTTCAAGGATTCTTTTCAATCTCCCAATTTTCAGTGCAATAATCTCAATTACAACACAAGTTCCACTCAATAATTCAGTGATTAATTGGTGTTTCCAAAGCAGTTCACTACGGGGATCACACAGTGCTGGGGCAGCTGAATAGTTAATTCTCCTTTCGAGAGGTTTCTCCTCTCAAAACCCACTTTTTAAAACTCACTTTTTAAAACCCCCTTTCCCCCCGCGCTTCACCCGGCGGGGACACTCAGCGCGCTCACCTCGCTCCCCAAAAACCTGACTTCCTTTTCTTCTCTTTGCAAAGGATTATGAGTACCCTCTTCATTCTCACAGCTCCCACCACCAGAAGAGCGACCGGTGCCCGCCGCCGCCGCAGAGCCTGCCCGAGCGCGCCTGCGAGGTGCCCAGCTGCCGCTCGGACGCCGAGTGCCAGCGCCACAAGCGCTGCTGCTACAACGGCTGCATCTACGCCTGCCTCGAGTCCGTGCAGCCCCCGCCGGGTACGGGGGCACCGGGGAAACCGGGGGAGAGGGGAGGTGGTGGAGATATGGGAGGGGTGGTGGTTGTTGATATGCGTGTCAGGTCGCGGGTTGTTACGCGTGTCAGGTCGGTTTGAGTGCGAGTTTGGGGTGGAGTTTGGTTTCACACTTCTAGGGGATTGATGAGTCGGAAAGGTGTCCAAGTGTTGCAAAATTCCCACTGGGTCAAGTTCCAGAGGTTACTCAAGGCCAGTTGTTTTCCTGGGGTGGCATTTTCTGTGCCGTGTCCCTGGAAGTGTTCAAGGAAAGGTTGGATGAGTCTTGGAGCAGCCTAGGATAGTGGAAGGTGTCCGTGCCTGTGGGAGGGGGTTGGAATGGGATGAGATTTAAAGTCCTTTCCAACCCAAACCATTCTGTGATCCTGTGTTTGTACATTCAGGAAAAGAAGCAATCCCAGGCTGAATTAGTGCTGACAGAAGGGAGGCAGACAACCCCTCATTCCCTGCTATTCCCTCCTCATCTCCTGCCATTCCCTCCTCATCCCCTGCCATC